>JBCNYH010000004.1:29365344-29377155 GCA_039654325.1 Tandanus tandanus
CTGTATATATATATATATACACATACATACACACACACATACATATATATATATATATATATATATATATATATATATATATATATATATATGCACACACACTGTATCCCCATACACAATTTTATACTAATGAATTTTCTGTATGGATGCATGTCTTGTTTGTCATAAAAAATGAGCACAAGTGTCTTTAGAATTTGTTTTTACATTAAACAAAATTCAGACCATAGCAAATATTCTGGTTGTGTGCACCCCATGGTAAGGATGACCATCGCATGAAATTGCAAAAAAAACAGTTTACACAACTTGCATTATCTACATAAAATAATGGTCAAAGTCACATCATAAGCACACAACCTCACAATCCCCACATAATTTGTGTATTTTGAATGACTTACTTTGCAATGTCTTCACAGAATGCCAGGATTTCCGGGTTCTGCCCCCAGTTTTCTTGTAAAACGGCACTACTTCCAAGCATGTTCCCACATTCATTGGCAATCTGTAAAACACGCATAATGTGATGGAGTAGCACTAGTCAGCATTATACAGCATGAGGAAGGGTGTGTGTGATGTTTAAAGTCCTATATGAAATATTATACTTACAATCAATAATAACATATGACTAAAATATAAAATAAAATTATTAATTTTAAAGCACAATAATGATGTCATCTCCTCCAAATGATTGTGAGTGTCCATCATTCTGATTCAATCACTATCCACTTGGAATAATGTTTTTTAATCCAATCAGATTGCACCATTGACATGTAGTACACTAATTCCCTTCAACTCTGCTTTTTGTTTGGTACTTACTTCTTTTCATACATGATTCAAAAACAGCTATGCACATTGGGGATCATTGTGTGTTTTTTTCTCTCTTAATTATGTCTTCTCCAGAATAGAATGACTGACAATGTCTTTTGCTGTCCTTTTAGGAATTTGCTGTTTGAATGGAAATCTAGCTTTTAAAATCAACATGAATTTATGACTACATGAAAGACAATATGAGAAACTCAATTCCTCTACTGATTCATTTAAAATTAAGGAAAAAACACACTGCATAGAAACGAGGCAGTGTTTAAAAAAGTAAATCAACATGACAGACACAGGCTAATGTGAAAATATATTGAATCATTTTTTTTCCCCCCTGGATCAAAAAAATATATATTAATCACTGGTAAAGTGAAGGCAGAATTTTTATTCTTTTTTTGATTGAATATTGCATTAGGATTCAGACCCTTGACACCACTGAACATGTCTGGGATGAATTAAAATGCCAACTGCTCAAGGTGTTCCCACCTGACATCAGTACCTGACCACAAATCCCCATAGCCACACCCCAAAATCTAGTGGAGAGCCTACCCAGAAGAGAGAAATGTATTATAACAGCAAAATGGAACAAAGTCTGCAGTCCAACAATCAAGAAACACACGTGTGTTATGATCAAGTGTCCAAAAACATTTGCCATTATAGTGTATTTTCTGTCATTCCTCCTAGCACATGGTTTCCAGGTCCTTTAAGTTGGCTGGGCCCTGATGATGAACAGTAAGTTGAAGGTCTCTTCAGAGATTCAAGTCTGGGCTAAGCTGTCCCTGAGTGATTCCTCTGTGATATTTGCTTGATGTTTTTAGGTATTGAGAGCAGACTAACAGGCTAATCTGAGCGTCTGCTAGCTGCACAGAGTTGTCACGTCAAGGTCAAGTTCAATTCTATAGAAACTGTGTCTGTTCCCCGAACTACACAAAAATGTAAAAACACTGAGAGTTTGTTATAGTAATCTTATTAACATAAACTTAAATCATACTCAATCTACAGCCAGCAAATGTTAGCTCTCTTACATCTAAAGTGCTTATCGTTAACGAAATCATCACTGATCAGGAGTTTAATGTAATGTGTTTAACAGAAACATGGATTAAACCCAATTAGTATGTAGCAGTAAATGAAGCGAGTCCTCCCAGATACAGTTATATACACCAACCTGTCTAACTGGCAGAGGAGGAGGCATTGCAGTTAGTTAAACTGATAATCTAGGCGTTATACAAAAATCTGGACATAAATTTAATGTATTTGAAATTCTATATAGTAACATAACGTACGTTGCCTGAAAAAATAAGCCTACACAGCTGATTCCTTTAATTATTTTTTAAAGACCCCCAGGACCATACTCCAAATTCCTCTATGAATTTGCAGACTTCATTTAAAACCTGGTTGTTTCCTTAGATAAAGGCTTAACTGTTAGTGACATTAATATTCATTTAGGACAACCCAGAGGATCGTTTAAGAACAGCGTTCGTGTCTATTTGAGATTCACTATGGGTAAATCTGAATTTAATAGGACCCACTCATAATGCTTAATTAACTCATAATTATCTTCTCACTTACAATGCATCTTAGTACTAACATATACAACTCACCACATTATGCATTAAGTGTACTACATGTTTCTTTAAACAGATATTACCAGAAGTGATCAACACATTATTAAATGTAATTAATTTCTCGCTTAGCACAGGTTATGTACCTAAATCCTTTAAACTAGCAGTTATCAAACCTCTGATTAAAAACCTGACCTCAACTCATATCAGCTGTCCAACCATAGACCAATATCAAACCTCCCTTTTATCTCCAAGATCTTAGAAAAAGCTGTAGCGCAGCAGTTATGTTCATATCTTTGTAGGAATAACATTCATGAAATCAATCAATCAGGATTTAGGCCTCATCATAACACAGAAACAACACTCATTAAGGTAGTAAATTACCTTCTGGTGGCCTCCCTGCTTGTGTCACTCGACCTTAGTGCAGCTTTTAACACTATTGATTATACGATTCTCCTGACAGATGAGAAAATGTTACTGGAGTTAAGAGAACAGCCCTCTCCTGGTTTAAATCTTATTTCACTGACCAGTTTATAGATGTAAATGGTGATTTCTCTGTACGTTCTAATGTTAAGTTGGTGTTCCACAAGGTTCTGTCCTAGGCCCGCTGCTTTCTTCTCTATACATGCTGCCTTTGGGTAATATTATTTGTGAACATGGTATTAGCTTTCATTGTTACGCTGATGATACACAGTTATATATTTCAGTAAAGCCAGACGAGAAACACCAGCTTAATAAAGCTGAAAAATGTGTAAAGGACATTAGACACTGGATGCTTACTAACTTCCAGAATTAAATTCTGATAAGACAGAAGTACTTATACTCGGATCACTGGCAGCTAGAAATAAGGTTTCTGATTATGTAGTAAGTTTGGATGGTGTTTCAGTTTCATCATGTGTAGCAGTAAAGGACCTTGGTGTGATTATTGACCCCAGTCTTCTCTCTCATCTCGAGATTAGATTATTGCAATGTGTTACTGTCTGGATGTTCTAATAGGTGCATCAACATCCTCCAGTTAGTTCAAAACCTGCAGCAAGAGTTATTAAAACAACCAGAAGATACGAGCATATCACCCCTACCTTATTTACACTGCACTGGCTCCCAATTAAATTTCAAATTGAATAGAAATTACTATTTTTCACCTAGAAAGCACTTAAAGGTCTCGCGCCACATTATCTTAAGCCCCTGTCACACATTGACGAGTTTAGCCAGTGTATGCTGATATATGAAAAATTTGGCGAATACGCTGGCGTAGGTCGAATAAGTTATGGGTAAATTTTGTGTAAGTTACAGCACGCTGGTATAAGTCGTAGTACGGTGAGATCATTGAAAAATTTTGTAAATGCACAAAACATTCGTCGTATGACTCATACGTTCTGCATACACTGGCCAGAAGTTGTTGATAAGTTGGCATAAGCTGTAGGTAAGTTACACGATAGTTCACACACATTATTTGTAAGTTACTCAGAAATTGAATATAATGTCTACCATACTCTGAACCTATGTATAACTTATACTAACGAATGCCTAGCATGTTTGGCACCGTTTGCAACTAATGACCAACGATAGTCTAACTTATGCAGCAGTGTTTTGCTGACAATCAATCACGTGACGTGTAAAAGGCTGCTGCTCACTGATTCAAATCAGATGCGCACTAAACATCACAGTATCAACACCGTCAGACCGAAGAAATCGTAGTTCATCGACATTGTAAAATCTTACAGCTACAGCATATTCACTTTCATTATTAAGGGCAAACAAATAATGCCAGTTTATATGTTAATGTCTATTTCCTCACGTGGTGTACAGCAGTCAACCGTCAACCTGAATATGAAACACAACTATATCAGTTTAGGGTCCAATATAAAAATATACACTTTGTGCACAATTATTAGGCAAGTGAGTACTTTGACCACATCTTCATTTTTATGCATATTTCCAAACTCCAAGCTGTATAAACTTGAGTGCTCACTGGATTTGAGCATATCAAGTAATGTGTATTTGTGTAATGAGGGAGAGTGTGGCCTAAGGAGATCAACACTCTATATCAAGGTGTGCATAATTAGGCAGATTCTTTTCCTCAGGTAAAATGGGCCAAAAAAGAGATTTGACTGACTCTGAAAAAAAACACTAAAATTGCAAATATATTGGGTCGTAACCACAGAACTACCAAATGTTTTGTTGCAAAAGGTCAACAGGGTTGAAAGAAACATGTTGAGGAAAAAAAGATGCAAATTAAAAAGACGTAAATTAACAAAGATTTATGAAAAATCAAGCGTGAAGCTACTAGGAACCCATTATACTCCTGTGCTGGCATATTCCAGAACTGTAACCTGCCTGGAGTACCCAGAAGTACAAGGTGTTCTGTGCTTAGACACATGGCCAAGGTAAGGAAGGCTGAAATCCGACCACCATTTAGCGAGACACATAAGTTAAAACGTTAAGCCTGGGACAAGAAATACCTGAAGACTGATTTTTCAAAGGTTTTATGGACTGATAAAATGAGAGTGCCTCTTGACGGACCAGACAGATGGGCCTGCGGCTGAATCAGTAATGGCACAAAGCTCCACTTCGATTCAGATGCCAGCAAGGTGGAGGTGGGGTTCTGGAATGGGCGGGTATCATTAAAGATCATTAAAATCAACTCCCAGAACTACTGCCATTTTTTAGAGGAAACTTTCTTCAAATAGTGGTACAGAAAAAAGCCTGCATCTTTCAAGAGGACCATGCTTTTTATGCAGGACAATGCTCCATCACATGCATCAAAGTACTCCAGTGCTTGCCAGTAAAGGCCTTAAAGATGACAGGACCCCCTTCCTCACCTGACTTAAACCGTATTGAGAACTTGTGGGCTTTTCTTAAACGGGAGATTTACCATGAAATAAAACAATACACCACACTGAACAGTGTCTGGGAGGCTGTGGTTGAGGATGCACAAAAAGTTGATCAACAGATAAAGAAATTAACACTCCATGGATGGAAGGCTTGTGACAGTTATTGAAAATACAGATGGCTATATTGGTGACTGATTATTATTTGAGTAAATGTTAGAAATGTTTATTAGTAAATGTTCAGTCGTTTTTAATTATTTTTACTTTAACAGATGAAAATAAACAAGTGAGAAGGGAAAATAATCGTTTTTCATTTAGCTACCTAATAATTCTGCACACCAATATTTGCCAAATAATTGTGCACACTTAGATATTCTCTTAAGACAGAACCTGACTTTAACTTTCTTAAAAGCAAAATTGAGAACTACCCTGTAGTTGTTAAAAAAGAATTAATCGTCAAAAATACAACTTGCCTAATAATTGTGCATGCAGTGCATATTTTCAAAATAATAGCTCATTATATTATTTCTTTCACCTGGTTAATGTGATTTCTGCTCCTGAACTTCACTGCAAATCGTCTCCATATCAGGATTGTAAGACATAACTTTCATTTTCACACAGGATTGCAAGCTCTCTTCTGTGAGGCCTGAGCGGTGATTACTTTTGATGTAGTTCATGATGGAAAAAACTGCTCACACAAGTTTGTGGATCCAAAGATTGACAGGACTCCAAATGCATACTTTTTCATGTTTTTATAAGTATAGGGAATGGCACTCCATGTATCGAACACAAGTTGGCCTTCTGACGAGCAACATCTTCAAGATCAGCTGTCAAGCTTCTAAACTTAGACACCCACACGTATTTGCCAGCTATGTCAGCCAGTTCGAGCTCACGATCAGGCTGACTTACAGCTGTAAACACAGTCATATTCGACAGTGTTGGATCGACATTCATAGGAGTGATGGGGAAGGATCGTGTGTTTTTTCCTCCCTAAACTCACAGAATCTTTCCTGAAATGCAGTTTGCTTTGCGATGATGGCATGCTGAAAATACTCATCATTTATCTGATTGCTTGCTTTTTAAACTCTCTCAAAGAGGGGAAGTGAAGCAGAGTACCTCTCTGTACATCTCTGGCAAACAATAGTGTGCTTCCTTTTTCCTGCATGCTTTTGTTCAGCGTGTTAAGGTGCGCGGTCATATCCACCATTAAGTGCAGTTTTTCCAACCAATATGGCTGATCCAGCTCAGGAAAGGTGAACCCTTTGCTTTTCAGAAAATGTATTTGCCGCAGACACATAGCAAGCCGTTTCAGTACCTCCCCTCTGGACAGCCACCAGACTCTGTTGTGCAGCTGGAGATCACAATATGTGATCTTAACTTCATCCAATAATAAAAGGAACTTTTTTTCTGGAAATGTCTTTCAACATTTGATTTTTTTTTATTGTTGTTTGCTAATTTCTCACCGCATATTAAGCATGCTGGTAAACCAGTTTTGTCAGCAGTGAAAGCAAATGAATCTGTTCATGATGCATTAAACATTCTTTTTTCGTCAGAAAGATTTATCCATTACTCGCTTATGAGGGGTCAAAATGAGTCATTTGTCTGGCAGCAATATAAGCCACGGGAGCCATAGCAGAGGGATGAAAGAGCCGCATGCGGCTCTGGAACCATGGGCTGCAGACCTCTGCCCTAAATGCTGCCAGTATGTCCATAATACGCTAGCTGTAAGTTAGAAAGACGTTCAGTAAAAGTTATGTGGTCATCCGGAACACATCAGATACATCAACACACGTCAATATATGTTGGAGATAAGTTAGCTATAAGTTTTCAATAGGTACTAATAAGTTATATATATGTTCAAAACTGGAATAATATCGATAGTACAGCGTATGTCAGCGTTTTATAGAAATTTCTCAAATGTCGCATAAGTTCTGCAAATCGTTAATATGTGTCAGGAGTTAGCAAACTTCTTGTCGTTTATGATCCAGCACGCACACTTAGATCAAAAGGTGCAGGCTGCTTTGTGATACCTTGAATAATGAAGACTACTTCAGCGGGCAGAGCTTTCTCTTACAAAGCCCCACAATTATGGAATAACCTTCCAGTTAATGTTCGGGACTCAGACACAGTCTCTATTTTTAAGACTAGGCTGAAAACTTACTTGTTCAGTCGAGCATTTTCTTAATACACTTTTATTAGGTAAAGGAGCAGATCTGGAGATTCTCAGGCTTAAAGAGTTCTGGTAAACTGTGATGTTGGGATGCTGTCGCTCCCTCACTCTACATGCTCACCCAGGTCCACAGACAGTGAAGTGGCTGATTTCCCAGTGTCACAGGGTGCCCTCATGTCTGCCTTCCTTCTGGTTCTCTCTTTTTAGTTATGCTGCCATAGTCAGTCATGCCAGAGTCCCTGCTTGCACTCAGGACTAATAAGCTTTTCTTTTACCATTACACTGTTATGAGCATACCCAACAACCTTTCTCTCTCTCTCAACCCCCCGTGTTTGTGCTGAGGTACACATGCTGCTTCTGGGATGCCGGTGATCCTGATCCTCCTGCTTACTGTGTCCTGTAGCCTGACCTGGTGTGCTGATGCTGGCAGGAGTTCTCATCTTGGAAGCCCCTTGCTCCTGCTGATAAAGATCCATATAGACCTAGATATGCACTCGAAGACTGTGAAGATGACTTTAAACTCTTGCTAAAATGAAGTCCTACTGTACCTACCAACTGGTCTTCATGTTGGACTGTAAAGAAGTTACTCTTATATGGTTTGAATTTTTATAGGGTTTCACCCAAATGAGGATGGGTTTCCCTTTTGAGTCTGGTTCCTCTTAAGGTTTCTTCCTCGTGTCAACTGAGGGAATTTTACTTTGCCATCATCGCCACGGGCTTGCTCATTAGGAATGTGTAAGGTTTATAGAAGAAATGGTTTTCTTTTTTAAATTAGTTTTACTATGTAAAGCTGCTTTGCAGCAATGTCAATTGTAAAAAGCGCTATACAAATAAAACTGAATTGAATTGTATATTCCATGCTGAAACAGGAATCATGGGCATAGTTGTAGGTCCTGAGTGCAGACAGTTTTCATTAAGTATATCTATACTTTCCCAATGCCTCAGTCGCAGTGCTGTACAAAAATCCCCACAGCATGATGCTGCCACCATTAGAGGGGTGATGGGCAGTGCCTGTTTTGCACCAAGCAAAAAATTTATTTTTGTTTTATCAGACTATAGGAATATATTCCTCACCATCCAAGAGTCCTTTAGATGTTGGTGGGCAGACTGCAACCGGGATTTCATTAGATTTTTTTTCAGGAGAGGCTTATGCCTGGACACTCTGCACAATTGCTTGATCTTCTTGCATGTTCACATCATCTCTGGAGTTCACTCTTGCTCAGATTATGCATGTCAGCTGTGAGGCCATATACAGGCAAGGGTATGCCTATCCCACCTTTTTGCTTCAGCTGAACTCCTCTACATCAGCACAGACACATCTCAGAGAGAATCTCAGGAAATGGGGTGCATCATGGCAAAAGTCCAGGTGTCATAGTAATGAGTCTAAATACTTATATAAATGCTGTGTTTCTGTGTTTATTTTTTGCAAATTAAGAAAAGGATTAAAAAATTCTGCTTTCACTTCATCTGTGTTTAATATTATTATTTTTTTAATTTAGGGGAATCAACTAATCAACAAAGCCCATGAAATTGCAAAGTGGAAAAATCGAAGGGGTCTGAAAACTTTGTGGAGGCACTGTATGACAGGTTTACTGCCAGCCTACACATTATGACTCTGTTAACACAAGTAGCTAAAATGCAAAACAATTTTTTCACTTACGATAACATCAAAATATTTAACAAGCAGAAGAGCATTTAGGGCGGCATGGTGGTGCGCACGGTTAGCAAGAAGGTCCCGGGTTCGATTCCCAGGCTCAGGGCATTTATGTGTGGAGTTTTACATGTTCTTCCCATGCTTGTGTGGGTTTCCTCCGGGTACTCCAGTTTCCTCCCACAGTCAAAAACATGCACAGTAAGTTGATTGGCATTCCAAATCGCCCTAGGTGTGAGTGTGAGTGCGAATGGTTATATGATTGTTAGCCTTGCAATGGCCTGGTGCGTTGTTCAGGGTGTACCCTGCCCTCGCCCAGAGTCAGCTGAGATGGGCGCCAGCCTCCCCGTGACCCTAATTAGGATTAAGCGACTTAGAAAATGAATGAATGAATGAATGAAGAATATATAGTCATCACTCCAGAAAAACAGCACAAAGAGGGCCAAATTTTTAAAATGTCATGCTCTGTCTACACTATATCGTTAGAATAGGTTTTGAACTGATCTGAATTGATCTCCCTGTCCACATTAAGCTCAAAACCAGTTCAAAAGCAAGATGGATTTGCATTTGCAGACAGGAGAATCGAGCTAGAAGCGAATCAAATGAGTACGCACCTGCACAAAGCGTATAAACAATGGGCTAGGTCCATTAGTCTCTATTAGACACATGAAAGACTATGCTACACCAAGTCGCACCATAGTAATTTGCAAAAAATTAAAAAATTCATCAGGCTAGGTGACAGAGATGGATAACAACAGCACTTCAGGTATGCCCTGACAGGTAGTTCACCAGAGTTCAACAAACTGAGGAAGGCAGAAAACAGACAGATGCCTGAAAAAGCATTTTTCACAAGTGCAATGAAGTAAAATGAACACGACAGTGAACTGAGTCCTGTTTTTTATTTTGTTTCTTTGGTACACTATTCCTGAAGCTGTGACAGCAAGAGCTTTGAAAAAAATCACTTTAGTTATTTTTTGTTACGTTTGTGAAGTGTTGTAGGTGCAGAATTCACGACAGGAAGCATTTAATTGGATTTACTACTGGACTTCCAAAGGTAAGAAATGCATGATTTTCAATGTTGTTCGCTGTGTACATGGGTTTTCCCCAGAAAAACACTTATTGCTTTTGTAGCGAGATCAAAACAATGTGATGACACATGCCTATTTTTGTCATTGAAATCAGTGTTAACTCCAGTTTCATCAAAACGGTAAAGTAAATCTTAAACAATTGTTCTTTATGTTCTAATTACCCATTTTAATGCAACTTATGGACTTAGAATGTATAAAAAGTGATAACCTTATTGATTAAAAAAAAAAAAGAAACCCTGAGCTCCTCCTGTCCGGTCGAGGAAAGTTCATTTGCGCATGTGCACTATTACCGCTATTCCCGGTTTTTAATTTCGGAAGTGGACACTCAAGATAAACAAAACACGTGAGTGTCTTTTAATATATTTTAAGCTTGGTTTTCTACTAGATCTACCGCTAAAGCATCGTTAAAATTTCCTTCCTGTCACATTATCAAAAATTAACAACATTTTCAAACTCCTCCCTTTGAATCAGCAGACAAGTGCAGGGAGAAAAGGGCATCGGAACATCGTTTTCCACAGGCCAGTCAAGTCAAGTAGTGTTGTATGCTTAGGTTTTATTTTTAGCAGTTTTCTCTCAACAAGTTAAGCCAAATTACTAGAGGTTCCCTATAGGCCAGATCAGATCTAAATTACCATACAATTTATGGTGCATTATTATTAGTGTCATGATTAGGAAGTGAGTTTCCCGATTTCCTGCCCTTTCCTTTCACTGTTGTACTAAGATCCAATATTATTTTTTAGATCTACATACTCACTCTTTTCTACTTTCCTATTATTTTACTTATTTGACGTATAAATTATATACAGGGCTTTTAATTTAAGCCTGCAGCAAATCCTCTGCCCCACTTTCAGTTTCATTTTCAAAAGAAACAAATCGGCATATTTCCTACATGCAAAGTGCTTCCCGCCATCTCGCACACGTATTATATTATAAAAACACATTTGATCATTTGGTCGTTCCGGTGTCAGTTTATTTACTGCTCAAGCTGCTTTCCATGGTTTTAGAGAGTAACACGCATTTCTATTTTCTGGCTTTAGACAGCAACGCACATCTGAATTCTGTCCACTGGCTTTAGAGAGCAATGCGCATTTCTGATCACAGGCTTTAGAGAGAGCAACATGCATTTTGGATGACTGCTCTGGAGGGGAGAAAAAATATGGCTGGGAAAAATAAATAGGCTATACACTAATCTATTCAGTTTACTCAGTGAACTGCAGTATTTTATTTTATTTTTTTACTTTTCCCAGAATCACTAATTCATCTTTGATTTCCCACATAATCTCTCGGCAGATAAAATATGGGATTTTTCCTTATCAGATCCATACTGCTACGCGCCTGCAAAATTGAAAATAATTTAAATATTATAAACCTCTTCCAGGTAATTATGCTCCAATCTGACTTTCCGACCGGAAAACTCTGTATATATTATTATTACTATTATTAATATTATTATTGTTGTTTTGTTGTTGTTGTTAATATTAATAATAATAATAATAATAATACATAATTGTTAAATAATTATACAATTAAATATATTTATTAAATTAATTACTATTATTATTGTTATTATTATTAGGGCAGTGGTGGCTTAGTGGTTAAGGTGATGGGTTACTAATCCAAAAGTCAGCGGTTCAATCTCCACTATCACCACTGTTGGGCCCTTGAGCAAGGCCCTTAACCCTCAATTGCTCAGTTGTAT
>JBCNYH010000004.1:29405770-29419828 GCA_039654325.1 Tandanus tandanus
TGATTGATTGATTGATTGATTTATAGTCCACAATTATTGTACCAGACTAAGCGCTATACATCTGGCCTCACACGGGTTAGTTTCTGATGGAACCGCGCTGAACTGCCGAAATATGACAGTGGTGGTAAAACACTCTTACATAGGAACGGTTTTAAAGGCGGTTCAGCACAGTTTAAAATGATGGCGGTGTGGCAAAACAATTGTGAGTAGTAGCTGAAAACAGTCTGTGGTTGTAGTGAGGTTGTATTGAACACGGTTCAGAAAGGTTGCAAAAGGTGACAACATGGCAGCTACAAGACAGCTGATGAATGGTTTTGAAAATTGCCAGTCAATGGCGAACATCATCATGGTGTCAAGACAATTTGACCGCTGTCTAACATGTTTTAGAATCGAACTTATTTTCCTAGTAGTTGTTTTGAGTAACATTGAATTATTGAGTCACTGTTAAAAGCCAAAACCCTGGAAAAACTAAAAACTGTTTATTAGTGTATACTATTAATTGTAATATTATATATAATATAACTTTTCTAGGTGACGGGGAGGAACTTTGTCCTTTTTATCATCTTCGGGAGCCTGGAGGAAATGCAGAACAAACCTGTTGTTTTCTTTGTGTTCTATCTCTGGAGTGCCATTGAGATATTTAGGTAAGTTTTAAAAATTTAATTATTATTTTGTAAAGAAGTACACCCAAAATTATGTGAACACCTCGGTATCACACCCATATGTAAGCCCTCCCCAACTGTTGGACAACATGGCGGTACCCTTACGCACAAAGTGTGAGGTTCATAAAGACACACTTTGCTGATGTTACAGTGGAAGATCCTGACTGACCTGCATGTGTCCCTGACCTTAACCCTACTGAGCACTGTTGAGATGATATAGAACCCCAGCTACGTATAAGGCCTTTTCACCAGACATCACTGCTGGACCTCAGTAATATTTTTGCGACAAGATGATGGCGCAGGTAGACGCAGCGGCCAGCACTCTTCGTGTTTTAGCAGCTACGTCTTTTATTTTCTTTATGTTGTATACTCTTATTTTCTTTTCCGAGCTCAGTCCCTGGCAGCTGCACATGTGCAGTATAGCAGGGCCGAGCTGCTCGTGGTTTTGGACAATTACTGCTCCACATACGACAACAATAGCAACTGGGACTTCATTCCGGAAGAGATCCATAAGCCCGTGGACCGCTCTCTCTCTCCATCCCCCTGCTGAAGTGGCACAGGCGGTGGCGACACAGAGAGCAGAAGCGGGGAAGAGGGGGGCTAAGGTCTAAGCTAAATGCTAACCCCTACAAACCAGCCATTACAAGCCTATTTCTCACCAACTCCCGGTCACTTAACAACAAGATGGATGAGTTACGACTCCGTTTTAATTCATGCCGCATTCATTATTGTGTAATGGTAATTTCTGAGACTTGGTTGGACACTTTCACCCCGGATGCCGCGATTGAGCTAGCGGGCCATGCTACCTTCAGATAAGACAGAACCAGCATGTCTGGTAAGAAACGTGGAGGAGGCCTGTGTGTTTACATTAACTACAGCTGCAGCTACAGCTAGTGCCGAGAATTTACATTAACTACAGCTGGTGCCGAGAGCTTAAGTCTGTACTTATAACCGCAGTTTATGTTCTGCCCCAAGCTAATGCTAAGCTACCCGTGGAGCTGCTACAACACTCCATTAACAAACAGCTAGCGGCGCAGCCAGACTGTGTTATAATTGTGGCAGGAGACTTTAATCATTCAAACCTGAAGTCTGTCCTGCCTAGATTCTACAAAAATGTGAGTTTTCCGACAAGAGAGAAAAACACACTGGACTAGGTCTACACCAACATTCCAGAGGCTTTTAAAGCCACCCCCTGCCACATCTCGGACTCTCAGATCATCTCTCTTTGTCCCTGATTCCTGCTTATACACCTAAAATCTGTAGCCAAACAATCATTATCTTTAATGCACTTGTAGCAGAAGAGTGAATGTAAATGTAATGCTGAAAGAGCACATATTGGTGTGATAGTCAGGTTACTTCCAAGGCCGAAGCACATAATAAACATTTTCAGCTTAACCCAACTGCTAGTTTTAAGGAAGTCACATGAAACTCTGTGGTTTTGACAGTTCAGTTTCTACATTAGCATACGTATTATTAGTCTCTGTAGCATGAGGATCTAAAATATTAAGTCCGTAATTACAGTTGTGTTGGAATCACTTAGTTTTGTGAGGCAATTTAACTTATATTTCTTGAAATTTTTTTTACATCCTGACAGTAATGAATAAATTAAATGCTCTGAGAGTAAAAAGAAAAACATTAATTATATGATGTAGTTGCAGGGCTGTAAAAAATGAATCCAATCATTTCATTCATTCAGAATGAACACCTTTCTAGTAGTGCACTCTCTGTCTGTGCACTCATTGCATGTGAGCTAGTCTTAATTTACAGATCAGAAGGTCAGCGTTTCTATCCCTAGCAACACCAGGCTGCAATTGTTGGACCCTTGAGCAAGGCCCTTAACCTCAAACTGCTCAGTTGTATAATTGAGATAATTGCAATGGCCGTTAAACAATTGGCAGTCATTTTGCTGAATTTGAACTCAACCTATAATGACCGTTTCATAAACCTGTTTAAACCTTTGGTCCCAAGTTGCTACCTTAAAAATGTGACAGCAATATATTGAGCAGTTCTTAAATATAGCAACAAAATAATGCACAAATTGACAGAATTGAAAACGATAGCAGCTACACGATCATGGCTGGTAAAAATATGGGTCACTCTGAATAAGGTCGTCTGCCAAATGACTAAATAACTGAGTGTTTATGGTGTACATTCACCTTTTTAAAAAAATGAAACATGAACTGACTTATGTTCCTCTCCTCAGTGCTGTCTGTCATGGATTTGTCCTCCAGCAAAATTTAGCATACTCTTAGTGGTCTCTCCAACATTGCCTACTTCTTCTTCTGGCCACAGCAGATCATCCTTAAAAGATTAAATCCGTGTGTTTGAGTTGGCACAGGTTTTACACCGGATGCCATTCCTTGCGCAACTGTCCCATTTACCTGGACTTAGGACCGATGTTAAGAGCACACTGGCATGTGTGACCCCAGTGGCTAGGTTTTATCATTGCCTACCCTAGTCTTGAATAATAATTAAACATATGATTATTCACCTTAGGTACCCTTTTTACATGTTGGCCTGCATTGACACAGAATGGAAAACACTGACTTGGCTGCGGTACACTATTTGGATTCCCCTGTATCCACTTGGTGTGCTTGCTGAAGGTGAGAATAGTGTTTTACATTTAAAAAAAAAATACTGTATTATTCACACATATTAACCATGCTGTGTTAATGTCTATAAAGTGTTTGTGAACCATCAGATCAAGCAGTCTGGAACAGATGGTTCTATGTTTGTAAAATCTTTTTTTCTTGTCCACCAGCTGTGGCAGTTATCCAGTCTATCCCCATCTTCAATGAGACTAAATTCCTAAGCATCCCTTTGCCTGAAGCCCTCGGCTCCTCCCTCAGTTTTTCCTATATCCTGCAGCTCTACTTGCTCCTAATGTTCCTGGGTGAGTCTCCCTCTTTGAGCGTCACACTGCTGTGTTGAAATGTCTTGTTCTGTCCTTTACTGATGTTTTACACTACCGTACGCTGTACAGGACTCTTCATCAACTTCCGTCATCTCTACAAGCAGAGGAGGAGACGGTTCCGAACAAAAAAAAGGAAAGCAAACTGAGACCCATGTGGAAGAAGTGAAGTGTCCTGCCCTCAACCAGGACTGCCTCTGCCCGTCTTTTTCCGTTCTCTATCTATGGAAGTCATTACAAAATCAGAAATATCCACCCCTCCAGTAAACCAAAGTGCATTTACAGTCTGTTTCCTGAACCCAGTAGTAACTGACACAACTACTAAACAAATTGCTTAAAGTATTTATAAATCTGTTATTTACATTGTGAGTTATGTTTAGTGGGTTGATAGAGTAGTAATCCCACCTTCCAAAATGATATGAGAAGAGTAGACAAATTGGTATTAAGACCAACAACCTCAGGGATTGTGACAGTTTTATCCTCAGCAGAAACCCCCAAGAGGGGCAATATTCTGCTGTTATATATAAAAAAAAAGACCAATAGTATGTGCTACTGAATACTGTTGATGGTTTAAAATAAAGCTTTCAAATCAATGAATATGTTCAACTACATAAAAAAAATCTTTTTTATTATCATCTTGGGTGGCTGTAGAAAACGTTATGTACACAGCAATGACCTAATATTTAAGCAGAAATAGGATCTTGATAAGTCTCTTTCAAGGACACGTCAATATCAGTCATGCCACAAATGCATATTCCGAGCTCCATATTTGTAAGATTTAAGTTGTAAAAAATAAAACAATCCAGGATCTTGCTGCAGTATTTTCAGCCTCTTCACAGTTGAAAATGCAACAATAAGCAAAACCGGGTCTAGTTACAATTAAAGACCTTATGCAGGAGCTTTTGTTATTTCTACATCCTGTCAGCTCCAGCTCCTCCCCCGGAGAAGTCAGTAAGCATGGGTGTGATTACGTGATCGAAAGCTGTATATTTGGGGTCTCCACTACTAGCCAGTTTGAGTTGTTGGGCAGCGTGGGACAGCTGGAACGCAGCGTCCGGGTGGGCGGAGTCAGGCAATAAGGTGCACTCCCTTTCCAACAGCTCAGCCACGCCTTTTAACAAGTCCCAGAAACCAAACGCTAGAGCAGCTTTACGCAGCCGGTTTAACTCCTTTAAAACAGACACAAAGTTCTCAGTCATTAAAAATAAAATAAGAATCATTCTAAACACTAACAGCACTGCTCCCAAAACAGTATATTACCTTATAAAAGGTTTGTGTTTTCTCTGGAAGTTTTCTTGCATTTCGAAGGATTTTCTGTACGTCTGTCTGTAAGGAAAACATATTCAGCTTTCCATTTTAAACAGTGTCTGTCAGCTATTTGGCTAAGAGTTTTAGCTATTTATTACTCAGTACCAAGCCTAAGAGCATGAACAAAGAAATAGAATTTCCATAACTGAGCTTTTAACATTTTATATTCAATTCTACAGTACTGTGTCTTTTCACAGCATCCTAAACCTTACACAGACCTTGACAGGACGTGTGAGTGGCATTAACATACCTGCAGTCCACTGGCTTTGATCCAGACTGTAACATTTTGGGCATAGCTGCGTTTGTGCTTGGGTAGGACAGGGAAAGGGCTTTTGCTATCATCTTCCCCATAAGGATTTTCTGGTGCATCTGCAAAGCCAAAGGATATGTGTGTTTGTGTGGGTGGAGATATATATATATATATATATATATATATATATATATATTACACACACACAAACACACACACACACACACACACACACACACAGCAAGCTTCAATGCGCACAAGCTACTGTGTGTTGTAACACCTTTTTATTATAGCCAGCAATGCTGATTATGTGTACTGTTGTTTTTTTTTGTTATATTTTAAAATAGTGCAGATTCTACAGTATATAAATGGTTATATTTACCATGGAATACATATACAAGACAATGTTAGAATATACACTGCCCAGCCAAAAAAATAAATAAAAATTCATGCAGTCGATTTTTATTGGGTCGCCTTTACCCTTGATTACAGCATGTAATAACTATGTTGTTTCAACAAACTTAAGCAACATAACATTTATTTCCATCCAGAGTTGGGTTCATTTTTCACTGATAGCTTGAACTGATGATAGGGAAAACTGACCCACTCCATAAAGTCTTCTCCAGCACATCCCAAAGACCTTCAACAGAATTAAGGTCAGGACTCTGTGGTGCCAATTCATGTGTGAAAATGATTCCTTATTCTTCCTGAACCTCTTTCACTATCTGAGCCCCAATTTTACCTGGTCATTCAGTACATTCAGGTCGTCAACTGACTTCATTTTATTGACACACATGTTGCTGAGCCTCGACCTGACCACCTGAAGTGACAATACTATCGCGATTGCATGCTGTAATCAAGGCTAAAGAAAGTCCAACAGAATATTAATGTGTGGGCCTTTTTTGGTTGGGCAGTGTGTACTTAAATCACAGAATTTGATGAATTATTTAGAAAAAATATATATAAAATCAATTCATGTTTCCTTGAAGTTCACTACTGGCTTTACCTCAGTGGAATTAGCTCTACTCAAATATCCAAACTTCATGTTAAATTCAAAATGCTCTGAAATGTACCTGAAATGGGTCCAAGCTGAGAGATTTTTCCCAGCCAGGGTAAAGGCACTGGGCCAGGCTCAAAAACTGACATCATTAGATTTGACTTTTTCTTACTATCTGCCTGTGAATATAGCATCCCAAACCAATCAGGCCTAACAGAAAAGGTTTGTGATTAGAGAAGTATATAATAATAATGGTAATAGTAACTCTAATAATAATAACAATATACAAGGGTATTACAAACATAAGCTTCAAAGGGTCTTGATTATATTATTTAACAGTTTCTTACCCCAGCTGTACAAGGGCCACCATGCCTTCGACTTTCAAACTGCCATGCAGAAGAACACAAAAATTCGGGCTCTTTCCTGCCATCTGATTGGTTGATGTCTCTTCTTCCATCTCATCAGTAGCCCCTGCTCCCACTTCATCTGCCTCTGAGAGCAAACACAAAAGCAGAAATCAGCATTTTGTCAAACATACAATGGAAGTGAATAACAACGGATCTGAAGTAGTGGGAACCTTTCATAACCGCTATGGGTAAGACCAGGTGTCTGGATAGGACTGGAGGACTGGCAATATCAGCAATCTCAATAAATCCCATAATCTCCAACTCTAGAACAAAAAAGATGACATGTAATGTTACATACGTTAATTACTTTAATCTCAGTCAATGGTGTGTGTGGATGATGGCGCTGTAGCAACAATCACAACATTCCTATGTAAGGAACATTAAGGTTACATACAATTTACACATTGGTTCAAAATGATTCTCTTCGTAGTCACAGAACCAGAGTTACAGTCTGAATGTTTCAGTGTAAATGTGTACAAAGTACAAATGGTACCTGTTTGCACTGTTTTTGGTACAGGGTCTAGCTCCTCATCCAACAACACAGGTTCTGGCCTGGGAAACACTTGCACATCAGATGCTAAGTTCCCGCATCGCAGCACAGCATGGAAAGGCATGTATGCGTGGTCAATCAACTTCCTGCCAATGCATGTTTACAGATTTTGAACTGCAATCAATCAGTGGTATTCGCATTCAGTCACTGACTACATTTTACACAAAAGCATGCTGTATTGCAGGGACTAGAACAATTTCCAGAAGTTTTCTAAAACACTTATGTCGAACCCCTCAGCCGCCCAGCAGTTCTTGAGAAATAGCCTTGACAACATTTACAAGGTCAAGGTCATTGTGACAAGGTCAAAAGTCAAACAGAAAAACTGACAAGCCTGTGCACACCTGCACACCATCGGAAACCTGCATGCAAATTTGAGAATGATCCGCCCAGCAGTTCTTGAGAAATAGCCTGAACAAACTTTACAATGTCAAGGTCATTGTGACAAGGTCAAAGGTCAAACAGAGAAAGTGATGTGCACCTACACACCCCAAGGGACATGCATGCAAAATTTCAGGATGATCTGCACAGTTCTTGAGAAATAGCCTGGACAAAATTTTAATGTGGATGCAGATGCAGGCCATGAGAATACCCCTACAGCCTGATGAGTTTAAAAAAAAAAGAAAAGAAAAACAATACTCATTGGAGAAGACTAAATACAAGTTATTGCATGTGACTCCATGCAGACAAATGAATGTTGAGTGCTGGAAGTACATTGTTACATGCATAAATCTGGATGAAATTAGGCAGAAATATTCTTCAAGGCCTTAAGACATGTATGAAGATTATATTTAGATATTTGGGGCTTTCAAAAGAGATGTCCTATCCTCAGTGTCTTTTCCATATACATATAGTATAGCAATTAAACAGGTAGAGCAGTAGCGTGAAGTTACCCACCCAAACATTGCTTGAACACTTTTCAGACACAGTGGTCCATCCATAGTGAAAATCTGTCCATCTCCACCACTTAAAGTGAGAAGCTGCTCCAAGTTGTCCATGGCATCAGTGGCTTGAAGCTGCAATTACAAATAAAATGGTCCAAATTAAGGTGATATGTGACTAAACTACATAGTATGTTCACTCTGAAATGGTAACAGTATCCCGTTGATCTCAGGTCACCTCTTTGGATTTTATAGCAAGGAAATTAGGTATTGGGCCACTGGTTAGGGTGCTGGGCTTATGATCAAGTGGTTGTGGGTTCAAATCCTCTTAGACCCCCACTGTGCTAAGACCCCTGGGCAAGGCCTTAACCTCAAGTGTGCCTCTGTCCACCCAGCAGTATTGGGAAGGTAACCTTCGATGGACTAGCATCCCATCCAGTAGGAGTTGAACTTCTAGTCGCTTCACACTGCAGAACCTGGGATAAACTCCGGCTGTGATGAGCCACTAGGCTCGGGTGTAAAATCCCCCAAATTAAAAGTGCCATAGAAAAGAAAACTGTATCGGGTGGTAAAATTCAAATAATTCTAAAACCCTGGGTGTTTTTTAATAATCCAAACTGTCATAATCACGACCACAAAATATGCATACACCAGCCCGTGTCCAAGTTCAGAGACTTTGTTACAGGCCTGGATGACTGTACCTTCAACAGTTTCACAGCTATTGTGAAGAACAAACCAAAACTATCGGCAGTGCACAAAGATTAGGGTTAGTTTGTGCTCCAGTCATAGTTGATCTAAATTGTTGACTGGACAGAAAAACTACACGAAGAAGGCTGTGTATGGACCATTTTGTTCTCTGACTTTCACCCCAGCCTGCCATTCTCATTTTTAGATTGCAACGCATTCATCTCCTTCAAGCTGAGATTCATTAAGCTCCCAGAGCTGGCTAGCGATTTCTGTGTGCTACTAAAGTTCGCAACTTGAGCTGATGTTAAGCATGTTTAAGCAGCTTTATGAATAAGTTTCACTGGCCAATAAACTTATAATACAAATTCATTATGGAGAAAACAGAGCTGCCACATCTGAATGCACTGCATTGAACATTTTACTCCAGATAGTTTCTTGGACAATATCAAGCGGGCCTCATTCGGAGTTTTACGCGAGAAGGAAGTAGCTATGTTGCACGTTTTTATCCATTTCAGCCATACATGTTGTTACAGTGTTGAATAGCCATGTTAGATGACCCCAGAGTGTCAAATAATGAGGTTAGTGCATGTTTAAGTTCCCCCTCTGGGTTGTCTGAGCTGGCCGTAAACCAACTTAAGTTGGCATTTTTTTTTGGGCACACTAGTGCATCATTGGGTCTTTTGATTAGCTGAACCCCCACACACACGCACTATCAGCTTGCTGGGTCTTCGAATTACAGCAATCTCTCCACCGATCAAGGCCTGCCTCCCAGCGCAATGAGTGCGGAGCTTTCAGCTGATCGATCAGAGCAGAGTAGGCACAGAGAGCAGAAAGCCCATAAATTGGAGGAGGAAGGCAAAATCAGTGTTTCAGTGGGAGGTGGGGAAGCAGCTTCCTGAAGGACTGTGGAGTTTTCTGAATTAGGAATCATACTTTGGTGCTCCACTGTTGTCCAAAATGGAAAATAAAGGACTGAAAATGGGTATATCTGACCTTAAAATAGCTAGCTTGTTGAGATGTATCCAAAAATATTTGGCAACCCTAATCATGCCTGTTTAAATCTGATTGTTTATAAACCAATCACAGCAGAGGTCAACAACATACATCTTAATGACCCCTCCAAAAAAAGACATATTGCTTGTTTCATCCTAACACAGAACCGTAAGAGTTATAATTGGATGTATAAAACCACATCTGGGCAACCCCCCAACACACACAACAAAATCACGTACAGTACCTTCTATTTCAACATCAGAAAACAATTTTAAATTAATGTATAAATGCCTTCAATATTCACATTAAAATATCTTGGACAGCAATATTAACGGAAGATAATATTGATAGAAAAAAAAAATAAATCAGACAAACATATGCCTGGTGGTTCATCTGTTCTAAAGTGTATGTAAATAAAGAATAGAGGAGCTGTGAAAGGGATTACTGATAGTGAAGATTTAAAAGGTCAGATAAACTACAGTGTTTCTCATTGAAATTCTTTTGTATGTAATGGATAACAAACAGAAGACATAGGGTAATGACTGAATATTTATTTCATTTGACAACAGTACCTCCTCTGCATTGGCGATACACACGATGTAGAGTTTGGAGGGGAAAGGGAAGGGAAGGGGAAACTTCTTATCCTCTCCTCGTTGTTTCAGTGTGGACAGGGAGTGACGCAGAGAACCACGACCAATACCCAGAGATCCATCAGTCACCAACACCACCTACAGGCCGTCAAATACATCACAACAACCAAAACATTTCAAAATTCAGCATGAAAAGCCTTGGAAGATAAACTTTTTTTTAACAGATGTGACCCGTCAATATGCACTCGATCAAAGTATGACTTCTTGAGTGGTAATGCCAATCTGAATATATAATGCATCTGATCATAAATCAATAATAAAAGAGAGAGCAGAGTCAAATACACACCTGCAACACTTCGTATGCCACCTGACACTGCTATCAGGAAAAATACTGTAACTGTTAGGTAAAATTGGACACACTATTTGTTTTCTCTTCCTTTCTGTTTTTAATACACAAAGGCTCACATGTAGCAATTAGGAAAAACCCTGCGCAGATGAACACATCCAAGCAAGCCATGCCTCTACTGATGACCACACTCTAAATGGCCTATCCTGTGTGACACTTCCTTTAACCTGACCACTCATGAACTTTGTCCAAATAAACAAAGAGACTGTTTGAACCATGCACCCGTGTGTGGTATTGGTGGAGGGGTGTTTAAAACCGAGCATGTGGGATGATGCATTACCTTGTCTGCATGTAATCATGTCTTTTCTGTTGATATTCAGTGAACAGAAAATCTCAATAAGGCAAAATCTAACAGTAACCCACCTTAAATTTTCATATAATATGTAAAATGCGACCACAGTCTGCAACCCCAACTATATCTTCCATTACTTTTGGTGTATCCAATTTAAAACGTGCTCATTTAAAGTGAAGAGTCACTGCAAATCTATATTGACTGAGCATCCTTATCTTGCCGAACTGGAAACATTTCTGTTGAGAAGGGGAGACGACAATTAACTCATCCACAGGGCATGAGGGTTCGGTGAATGTTTTGAGGAGTATGGAAATTATGTAATCCATGCACTATGTCTCTGTCAGTCACTAGACTCTGACTCAATTGAACACTTATGGGAGATTTTGTATCGACGTTTTAGACAGTGCTCTCCACCTCCAATATCAATTAGCAATTGAGGAGATATCTTATGAAGAAAGGAAAACACACACTACCTGGCAGGGACAGGTGTTGCCCCACTCCTGCTGCACAATGTTACTGACACCCTGCAGTGCAGCCTCCAGGCAGGTTTTATCAAAATCCTCCAGGTTATTCAAAGCCTCCTGCGCAGCAGTTGAATGAGAAGGTATAAAATTAGTAAACTGTTTAACAACAAATCAAATCTTTAATTTACTGACGCACCACAATATGAACACATACACATTTCATGTCACCCTTTTAAGTCAAAAGTTTAAAACAGATCAAGTTCAGATCAAGTTTAAACCAGAACTATATGCAACCTAATAGTCAAATACTTGGGGTGGTGTCTTGGTTAGCACATCTGCCTCACAGCTAGAAGGTCCTAGGTTTAAGTCCTGGATTCTTTTTGTGCGGAGTTTGCTTATTTTTCCTGTGCTTGCGTGGGTGTCCTCCAGATACCCCAGTTTCCTCCCACCAGTCCAAGGGCATGCACATTAGGCTAATTGGCTGTTCCAAATTGCCCCTAGGTGGGAGTGTGAGTGAGTGGTTGTGTGTGTGTGTGTGTGTGTGTGTACATGTTGGCCCTGCAATGGTCTGGCGAACTGTTCAGGGTGTACCCCGCCTTCACCCAGAGTCAGCTGAGATAGGCTCCAGCCTACCCGAGACCCTATTAAGGAGTAAGCGGTTTGGCAAATGAGTGAGTGATCAGGAATGTTCATACCTGTAGAGTGTTGTAGTCCCTAGTGAAAGGAACCATGAGCTCCCAAAGGGATGAAAAGGCCACAAGTGCAGTGAACTCCAACTTGTAATTTGTGGCCATGTGTTCAAAGAGCATGGTCAGGCCATGGACAGCCAGGTTCTTCCGTTGAAAGTCCTCACTGCCTTCCAATGACACAGGTCGTGTCATGGACAGTGACACGTCCATAAGAACCACAGTTGGCATGATGGCCTAATTATTTTTTCACACTCTGAAGAAGTTATGGAAGTTCCCACATTCCACCTGTGAAAGAATTTGCAGAAACTGATTATGCTTGTTGGGAAGGCAAAGTTAATATACTGTTATGGCTCTGTACAATACAGACGGAAGATTGCTCTTCCTTTCTCACAAGCAATTTAAATTAATTAATGTATCAGACATACAGCATCACATTCAGTGATCACACCAAGGATAAACTAAATAGGTAGCTTTAACCTTTAACACTGTTGTCACAGGATAAACACATATTCTTTACAATACAATACTGTATATGACGATTACCAACAGCTACCAAACGGATTTGCTCTTAAATACAAAGTCTGTCCTATGATACGTTATCATTTTAATAAAATAATCAACAATAAATATGCATTAATTAATCAACTAGCTACTTAGCTAGCAAAACAAACAGTAAGCGACTGAGAACGTATTGCTTTTAAATCGTACCAGAACATTATATCATAATATATAAGTCAACATTAAAGAATTGTAACACATATAAGAATTATTTTAGCAAGAAAAGAATGGAAAAATGTAAGTAAACCGAAACTTTACCCATTCTGAAACCAGAAAAACAAAAGCAGCTTAGAAAAACAAGTGTGCACCCTTTAATGGTACCGTGTAGGAACAATTAAACCTGAAATACTGTTCCGGAGGGGAGAGAAAGAAGAAAGGGGGGTGTAGAGAGGAGAGAGAGAGAGAGAGAGAGAGAGAGAGAGAGAGAGAGAGAGAGAGAGAGAGAGAGAGAGAGAGTATTACAGCAAATACACTTGTTGCACCTAAAAGGATATACACCCACACAATATGTTAAGATACCGACAGCCTCAATTCTTACTACAGTCAGTTAATTTATCTGTTATTTATGGCTCACTGAAGGTGATTATAACATTAATGGTATTGAATTCCAGGGAAATTAGTCCTCATCTTGATGAACAGCTTTAGCTACATTATACCATGTTTTCTTTCAGTCTTTAAAAAAGTATTTTGCTTTGACAATTTGTTCATTTAAAACAAGAGATCAAAATAATTAGGCAGAAAATGGTTCAAGACATAGGTTAATGAGAGTGTAGGGAGACAGTACAGTTAATCTTCTTAAAAAGACTTCAGGTATTAGGTATTACGCTGATCCGCGGAGGAGAGCTGTCCTGCTGTGCGTCCCAGTTGACCTGAGCCGCTGTGCGCAGTGTGCGAGTGTGTGAGCGCCAGAGCTCCGCGTTCAGCCCGGCTGCTCATCAGCAACGCGCCACCGCCACCGCCGCACCGCCGCACCGCCGGTAAGTGCACTTCTCTCTCTAATATCAGAGAAAAACTTATAAGGTCGTATTGTGCTGGCCTATGGGTAAAAATGTAAAATAATAGGAATGTTCAGCTGTAGTTGCTACTGACTGGATTATTATTTAATTTTAAGAATTATTATTAGAATTAGACTAGTCTGATGAACAACAAATTAGATGTTACTTAATTTAAAAAATTGAGAAAAGATTTTAAAAAATTATACCCATTAGTTTAATGGCTTCATTTTCTTTTAAAAGCTCAATCACTCTATTATAACTCATTTGCTGAACCGCCTAATCCTACTTGGGTCGTGGGGAGCCTGGAGCCTATTTCAGCCGACACTGGGTGAAGGCGGGGTACACCTTGAACAGCTCGCCAGACCATCGCAGGGCCAACACACACACACACACACACACACACACACACACACACACACAC
>JBCNYH010000004.1:29420448-29435823 GCA_039654325.1 Tandanus tandanus
CACACACACACACACACACACACACACACACACACACACACACACACACACACACACACACACACACATTCAAACTCCCACTCTCACCTAGGGGCAGTTTGGAACAACCAATTATCCTACTGTGCATGTCTTTGGACTACGGGAGGAAACCCGGGGTAACCCAAGGGAAATAATTATGCATGCCTATCAGTTTGATAGCTTCATTTTCTATCAAAAGCTTGTTCACTCTCTCATCGCTCATTACATCACATAGAGTTGTGGGGAGGGTGGAGCCTATTTTAGCCAACACTGGGTGAAGGCAGGGTACACCCTGACCATTGCAGGGTCAACACACACACACACACACACACACACACACACACACACACACACACAACCATTCACACTTAGGGGCAATTTGGAACAGCCAGTTAGCCTAATTGTATACTGTGGGAGGAAACCGGACTAACCGGAGGAAACCCACACAAGCACGGGGAGAACATGCCAACTCCACACAGAAACGCCCTCGCCAAGCCCAGGACTCGAACTCAGGACCTTCTTGCTGTGAGGCGGACATGCTAACCACTACACCACCATAGATAATTGTCCTATAAATAATCAGTGGAATCAATTTCATGTTTTTGTTATTTGTTACACAGTAATGCACCTTGTCTATTTACATAATTACACTACTGTCACTGGGGTAAAATGCTAATAAACATGCAAGCAGGGCTATAAACAGAAACCTGTTGCCTAAAGTTTATGCCATTTGTTTGCAGTGAGACCTGGGAGATGAATTCTTCAATACTGAGAGAATGAGATGTTTCACTCTGTGACAGAACCCTTCACACCCCATCATCACCTGGTGGGACACAGTGGGATATATTATCTGGGACAAGGACAAGAGCAACATCCTTAGGAAATGCAGTGCAAAATGTATCTAACTCGGAGAAAGAGACTTCAGCTAACCCGGATTATATTTCTCCTCTCTGGGGTTTTGCTTTGCTGTATATACCAACTAAGCGTTAGAACTAGATTACCAGGACCCTGGCCAGAGCCTCAGATTGGAGATAACCCCATAGTTGACCATGAAGATGTTACTGAAGGACTGGTAGTAAAACCAGGAGTAGCAGCTAAGCTGACAACCGCTGCTGTGAAAGAAGATACATCAATGCATACAGCACATAAACCAGACACAACTGCATCCACCACCCCTCTGAGAACAGAGAAAGCAGAAACAACAGTGCTACGCCCAGTGACCACCACTAACAGGACAATAATCCGCTGCATCTATGTAGATCCAGACCTTCCAAAGCCCACTCCAATTCCGACACCAGCACCTGAACCCACTCACCTTACACCCACAATCACCATCTCCCGCCCTGCAGATTCCCCTCACGTGAAAGGTGAATACCCTCAGGATATCTTCTCCGTTGAAGATCGACAGCGAGGCTGGGTGCTTTTGCACGTCTTCGGGATGATATACATGTTTGTTTCTTTGGCCATTGTTTGTGATGAGTTCTTTGTCCCTACTCTCGGTGTCATAACTAAAAAGTTAGAGATCTCAGATGATGTTGCTGGAGCAACGTTCATGGCAGCTGGAGGCTCTGCACCTGAACTCTTCACCTCCTTGATTGGTGTCTTTATCTCACACAGCAACGTGGGTATTGGAACTATTGTAGGATCAGCTGTATTTAACATCCTATTTGTAATAGGAATGTGTGCTTTGTTTTCCCGGGAGATGCTCTACCTCACCTGGTGGCCTCTCTTCAGAGACGTGTCCTTCTACATTTTAGATCTGATCATGCTCATTATCTTCTTCTTGGACAATACCATCATGTGGTGGGAGAGTATAATGCTGGTGGCCGGTTATGCAATCTATGTGTACTTCATGAAGTACAACGTCCAGATTGAGCGTGCATTCAAGTCTCAGCTCCGCAGGCACAAGAACATCGTTAAAGTCATCCCAGTAGAGGAGCCTGAGAAGGTGTGTCCTTAAGTTTTTTTGGGCTACATTAAGACAGGCTTTTCACAGTTTAGACTAGATTTAAAGAGTTTGTTAAGTCAGTGTACTCCAGCAGTATAATGTATTATAATCATTCATTCACTCATTTCATTTGCAGAACCGCTCAATCCTACTAGGGTCACAGGGAGGCTGGAGCCTATCTCAGCCGACTTTGAGTGAAGGCGGGTACCCCCTGAATATCTCGCCATTCAATTGCAGACCAACACTCATATAACCATTCATACACATCCTCGCACCTAGGGGCAATATGGAACAGCCAGTTAGTCTTATGTGCATGTCTTTGGATGTGGGAAGAAACCAGAGTAAACCCAGATGAAACCCACACAAGCACAAGAAGAACATGCAAACTCCACACAGAAACATCCTCACCAAGCTTTCTTGCGGTAGGGCTGACACTACGCCACCATGCCACCCTGTATTATAATCATTGAGCCATAAACAAAATTGGATTTGTTTTATACTGCAAACACATTCTCCTTAAAGCCCTTATTAACACATTGCAAGAAACTCTAAATGCATTTCACGGAAATTGCAAATAATATTTTGATTCATTTTGTCTAAGATGTATTGAGAAGATATTATAACACTGTCCTGCACAGACAACAGTAAAATTAGTTTGTCTTATGTTTATTCATTAAACAGACACACAAATTTGTTTGCCTTTGATGAGACAAAATGAAAAGGATCTGTTGTGTTTGTGCAAGCGAGACCTTACTAATGAGCCGTCCTGTCATTTGTGACGTAGCTCAAGCAGATCGACAGTCAAAGTCCAATAAATATTAATAAAATGTTCATTGCAATATGATTACAATCTCATCAACTTCACTTTCTCACTCAGCTTAGACACTGTGGTTTGTGGGTGCTTTAGAGAGGTTAGCACTCACACTAATCTACTATTATGTTTTTACGAACACACACACACACACACACACACACACACACACACACACACACACACACACACACGCACTGAAGATTAATATGTGATCATTATCTGAGCGATAGTAATGCTTAAAAAGCAGCTTTCTGGCAACCTTTTGTTTGTGCATTAGAATGTTTTTTAAGTTTAACAATTCTCTTATAGAATTATCCTTAAATCTTGTTCAACATAAATTGTTGTAACATTACAGCTGTAGATTCGTATAACCAGGGAGTGTTTTTAAGCCCTGATAGTATTATTTCCTTCTGCTAGCTGAAATAAAGCCATTCTCATGGTTAACTCTAATCCTATTAGTTTGTGCTCTGCTGTCCAAACTGTGTAACATATAACAGGTTTAAATTACGTAAGTGTGATTGGGGCTTATATAGTGGTAAAAGGATGTAAGAAGGCTTACACAGTTTTTAAGCTCTTGTATCTGAGTAAAACTCAACCCAGTGGCACACATTTTACTCTGATGATTAAATAAGAAACAAAGCACTGTGCAGCTGTTATAGGAAAATCATTTACATGGGCTGGTTTGATTCCTCTAATAATACAGTAATATTCTCACTCACTCATTTGCTGACACATATATATACACACATATACAACTTTTCAATCATACAACCATTAACATCTACAGGCAGTTTAGAGCAGCCAAAAAGCCTAGTGTGCATGTCTTTTTACTGTGGAAGAAAAACAAAATATCTGGAGGAAACCCACACAAGCACGGGGAGAATTCCACACAAAAATACACAAGTTGGACTCGAACCAAGGACCTTCTTGCTGTGAGGCAGACACGCTAACCGCTACACCACCATGCCACCCCACAGCAATATGGCAGAAATTTTGATTGTTTGCCTGAAGAGTGGTGTGTATTTTTTAAAAAGGGTACAAGTTATGAAAATGACCAAAATCTTTTTAAGGGTTTAAAATTTGAACCATGTTTTTACGATACAGTATGTTGATGTGACGTTGTTCCAAAAAAGGGTGTTTTTTTTTGTTCTTTTGGTTTTTTTTGCGATTTTCATCGGCATGGTAATTTGATTCGCTTATAAGAACTGTTTCACAATATTTGCGATCAAGCCGCATAGCTTGGATACACCCTGGACAGCTCGACAAACCATTGCAGCCCCCCCCCCAAAAAAACACAAAATTCACACTTACACTCAGACCTAGGGGCAGTTTGAAACTGCCAATTAGCCTAATGAACATGTCTTTTGACTGTGGCACGAAACTGGAGTACCCAGGAGAAACCCAGGCAAGCACGGGGAGAAGCAAACTCTATACAAAAACGCCCCAGCCAGGACCTGGCCCTAGCCAGGCTGTGAGGTGGACATGTTAATCACTATGCCATCTTGCCGCTTTAAACAATTCATTTTTTTTAACTGAGTGGAATTTTCCCCAAATTAAATAGAGAAAAAATCTAGAATCACTTAATGTCCAGAAAAAAATATGGAAAATAGTACTCTTCATCTAGTTCCTTCCAACATTCTCAAATAGCACTTTACAGATCAGGCTCGCAGGAGTCTTGCCATTGTTTTTTTTTTTTTTTTCATTTAAAGTATAAATTAGATTGGTATCTGGACCATACCACTGAGTTAAAATACTTTTTCCTTAAGGAAAGCTTTAACCTAAATCTTTGTAGCAAGATGTATTATCATCCTGAAAAATTACTTTCTATTGATGGAATAAGAAAAGTATCAAAAATATCAATGTATACCTGTGAACTGACTGTTGAGGAAATAATTACCATCCCCCTCGGTCCTTTACCTGACCTAAAAGTAATGGAGAAATTATTGTGACAAGACAAATGGTCCAGAATGCAGAACACAGTCAATAATTAAATGATCTAAGGGAATTCTTGGCAACCTGCAAGACCTGGAACTGAACTCTTATCTCATTTGGTGTAAATCCTGGAGGAGAGAAGAATTGGCAGACCCAGATTGTACCCCTCCAAGTCGATGAGAGCTTGTCATCCATGTCCCCAGCAGGAGGTGAAAAACATATTGGATAAGGAGATATCAAATTCAAATTCAAATTTTATTTGTCACATACAAATTATACACAGAACAATATGTAGTGAAAGCTTATGTAGATATGCGGTTTCTTGGAAAAGGCTGTGAAATTGACCACCTTAGAATATCGGTCAGTAATAATGAGCATGGTGATGTTACTAGGAGAAGGGAAATAGGCCAGTAAATAAATAAAAAAAACAATATAAGATTAAGGGTACCTAGGTACAGGCAGAGGATGGAGCAGCTCGGGCGGTGGTCTGTGTAAGGCCCTACTGGAGGCACACATGAATCAGGTAGTGTCAAAGGAGCAGGTATCAGCACCCATGGGGATCCAGAAGAAGCATAATTTTAAGAGTTTTAGGCTATAGTTAACTACTTGGTGATTGGGGACATGGTATGCTTGGCTATAGCTGTGATCATTCGACCACTTAAACTGCAGTCTCGATCTCCGAAATTACCGCTGCCAAAAACGCTGGAAGGTGGGAGGATGGTTTCAGAGTTAAAAGATATATCTTTGTCATTCTTGGCACTAGGGGGTAGATGAGGGTAAACCTGAATCAGTAAAAAAAACAGGGTTGAATGGGCCTGAAAGGAGTTCAGCCATTTAGCACTTTGAATATAAGCCAGGTTCTTGTAATTACTCCAGACAATAAATGGAGTGTTTACAACCTCTAGCCGTCTCACCATTCATCTAAGACTTTATTGGCAAAAATCCCAGTTTTTAATGTCGTAGTTGTGCTATGTAGGGTAAAATGAGGAGAAAAGAAGGTGCAGGGAAGATATTATTGGTCTTATAATGTATAATGGTCTTTGGCAGAACACTGAGAGAAAAAACACCCCTAGCCCGGAACCAAAGATATCCATTTCCACAATAAAGTGTTGGAAAGGGTGAGGCTTAATTAGGATGAGGGCAGAGGTGAACTATTCTCTGAGCTCAAAGAAGGCAGGCCAAGTTTCAATGATCCAGCAAAAGGGAGTCTCAGGGAGCCGAGTTTAGTGAGGGAAGCAGCCAATAGGAAGCAGCCAATAGGTAGAGGGATCCCAGGGAGGTTTTTGAAAGCATGATTTTGACAGCAGAAATTGGGTCTCCAAGAATCAACAGGGTCATGGGAGCTTGAGTACAGTGAGAGACTTGGGTCATCAGGTGACCATTGCCTCAAATTACCAACCAGGTAGTGGCAGCATTTTCATAGAGAGAAGGCATAAATTGCACTGCATTGTGATGTTACTATTCTCAGCTTTAAAGAAAATATGATGTTGATGGAATATAATGTGGGGGAAATTGCTGATTTTTTCAACTTATTAATAAGCAAACATTTCACACTCTTTAATAGAGTGCCTATAGATAAAGGTTGTAGGAAATTAGTTTTTCAGACATTTTTAAAACAAAAATATCAAATTATGTAATATACTTCAATGGAGAAAGTAAGTACACCCTTGACCACAGAAGCTAGCAATGCTTTCTTGAGCAGAAATAGCATCCGACTATTGTATAATTGTCCACCAGTCTCTGACATTGTTTTGATTAAATCCTTGATCACTCTTCATTTGGGTGCAAGAGGTTTTCTTGCACATACTGCCATTTTCAAACCTCGCCCCTAAAACATTTTAGTAAGATTTCAGTCTGGGCTTTTGTTCTTTGGAAAACTGTAAATTTTACATGCCTCAGATTTTTACATGCCCTGGTCAACTTTGTCCAGTCTCTTTCTGAATGTAGGCATATTCAGCTATTCAACAGTTGCAAGAGTTATATCTAGATGCTGTGATGAAATTTTGGAGTTCATGGAGACGTATTTTTCCATCAAGCAGTACACTCTCTATCTTAATTTATTGGGTGGCCAGTTCTGGACAGCTGTAGATTAAGCCACTTGTAGATGAGGGTGTAGAGGGTGCACTGTGTCCTCGGCCTCCCTGCGACCCTAATTAGGATTAAGCGGTTCAGAAATTGAATGAATGAATGAATGGACTTCAATGGCAAAAAGAAAACCAGACACTTAATGCCAGGTTTAAATAAGACATGATCCACCTACAGGGGGTGCTAATAATTAAGTCATTTATTTATTCATTCATTTGCTGAATCCCTTATTTGAAAACTGAAGTATCCAGAGGAAACCACCATTTACACTCACGCTTACACCTAGGGGCAATTTGAAACAGCCAGTTAGCCTAATGTGTATGTCTTTGAACTGTTGGAGGAAACTGAAGTATCCAGAGGAAACCAACACAAGCATGGGGAAAACATGCAAACATGCTGTGAGGCAGACATGCTAACATCCACCACGCCATGGTGCCCCCGGGTGCTAATAAATTACACCTAATTTGGAACACTTGATTCTAATTTTATGAAGGTGTGGTAAATTAAAAGGTGTACTTACTTTTTACATGTGACCGATCTGTTTTTGTGTATTAACATTTGAAAATGAGTACAACGTGTTGGTTATATTTGTTAGTTTTCACCTTTATCTGTGGGACATGGATGGATGAATGGATGGATGGATGGATGGCGGGAATTGAACAAATCAACAATTTCCATGGAACGTGCTTATTTTTTGACATGTCTGCACAGTGTTTACTACTTAACGATTTATTAACATTTTAAAAGAAAGATAAAATAAATATCCACTGCTCGTTTCACTCACTGAACGTTCCTGATGCTATATTAAGGTTACATGTTTTGTATGTTTGTGCACAGTGTGAAAAATTTTCAGTGTGTGTGTGTGTGTGTGTGTGTGTGTGTGTATTTGCTTTGAAGTGATTTGGGTCTTTTTGGGATCAAATTTGATGAGAACTGGAATGAGAGTGTCGGTCAAATATATTTTTATGAAGTGCCGCTAAATAATTCCCATTTTTAGTAATGAATCAGTAATATGATGACAAAAAATTTGGTACATTTTTAAATTCTACTTACGTAATGCTGTTCCATGTATTCCGTTACTCGACAAGCCTGGGTCTAGCAGGATTAGGGACAGCTGATTCATGCATAACCTGCAGCTGCATGTAATATTGGTGATAGTCAGAAAGGGGTTCTTTGTTCATCAGCCTTTATTCTCCTGAGATAGAGTGATCCAGTGGGAGAAAGACTGCATGGGTTCAACTCTTGGGGTGCTTGACATGATAGGGCTAGGGGTGGCTCGGGGCACAGATGAAGGAGATCGACCTCCATTGGGTTACATTCGATTGGGTAGGCAGCATACAGGAAGTGCAAGAGGCAATCAACTGAGGGGCACATCTTTTTCTCTCTTTTTGGTGCTCTCAAAGGTGGTTGTCCATCCTTATGATCAGAGATATTAAGGAATCTAAATTTTAAGAATCAGCCCTGGCCAATGGCTTATCCTTTATCTTATTGGAGCACCTTGTCATTCCAGTGTGAATGAGCAGCCAGAGTATTGAATCCCAATACATCTTCCACAGTGGTGCGGGAGTCCTGGTTGAGGGTGAGCAGGTGCTTGGTGGTATCTTTGGCCTGAACTGGGTAGTCTAAAACCTTCCTCATTTCTGCAGTGACGCTTAGGAAAGAGGATCAGATATGTAGTTTTATTCTTGCAAAATGCGGTGGCCTGTTGTAGTGTGTTATCTCTGAGGAGACCTATGATGTATACAATTTTGATGGCTGTGACAACATCTGGTGATGAGTTGGTGATAAGCAGGGGTATTTATGCTGGTGGTAAATTAAGTTCTGGTGTGCCACATCAGGAGGCTGTGACAATTTGATTGTTTTCTTCAGGCAGTCATGTTTCATTTAATTTTATTACATTTTATCAACTGCTTTATCCTTCATTAGGGTCATGGGGAGGCATTTTTCTTTCTCTATTTAATTTGGAAAAATATCCTACTACAATTATTTAATTTGTTGTAGTATGTTTCATAAATCCAGATGTCTGGCTATTAAGCAAAAGAAATTTTGGGTCATCATCATTTGTGATTTGTTTATAGCAGGGCTCCATACTTTCATCCGTACACTTTCAAATGTTGTAAAGCCATGAGCTTGATTTTATTGCCACGTCCATGCTCATGTGCCCCCACAGGCATGCGCACTTGCACTACGCAACTTATTCTCTTACTATGCATGTTTCTATTTACTTATACATGCAAACATTTTTGGAGCTCCAACTTTAAGCAGTGTCTAAATATTTATATTATGCTAAATCATTGCCATGATGAAGCTTTAAGTTTATTTAACAGTTTTGGAAGGAGTTTTCATTGGCTGTGCTTTCTAAAAAATAGTATGCTTTCTGCTACTAGAGAGTATTCAGGACAGAGGAAAGAGATTATTAATAAATAAAAAATTGTAATTGTTGGCAAATTCATGTGGTATAAGACCAAAAAAATGTCAGTACCTACTAGGTCATCAAGTTCAAGTTGCATCACATCACCCATTCATGTATTATTTTCTCATAACAGAAAGTTATCTAATGTTTTTGATTCCTTACACAGAGAGTTGATATTGCCATATTACGGAAAAATTTTCAGAGCATGGAGGTAATTATTGATGCTTACAAAAGAAGTCCCTGAGAGTTCGTGAAGATGTCTATTTCCAATATCAACAAGCAACATTTTGGTATAACTTAATAAAATACCCTTTGTTCTGAATTCTTTTGTAAACATCAGAATACATTCCCCAAGCAATAATCGACTACCTGCAAAGAAAGGGGGGCTGAATCAAAGGCAGGAAGGTAAAAATGATGACTGGGGAAACATTTTCTTCTGTTTCTTTACAGTTATAGAGGTGTATATCTCTGTAGAATTCCTTTCCATGTTGTCAGAGAATTATAACAACATTATGAGCCTGTCAGTGGTGAAAAAACATTAACATTAATTCTGCAACAGAGGATTGCCCTGTATGTTACCAGTTATAGCATCCTAACCCAATACTGGACTGATTTCAACTGATTTCATCCTTAGTAAATAATAATAATAATAACAACAACAACAACAACAACAATAATAATAATAATGGGGCAACACGGTGGCGCAGTGGTTAGCACGTCCTCCTCACAACAAGATGGTGTGGAGTTTGCATGTTCTCCCCATGCACAGTAGGCTGATTGGTGGCTCCAAATTGCCCCTAGGCGTGAAAGTGAGTGTGAATGGTTGTGTGTGTGTGTGTTGGCCCTGCGATGGCCTGGCGAGCTGTTCAGGGTGTACCCTGCCTTTGCCCGGAGTCGGCTGAAATGGGCGCCAGCCTCTCTATGACCCTAATTAGGATTAAGCGGTTTAGAAAATGAATGAATAATAATAATAAATAAATGAATGAATGAATAAATGGAACAAAACAGATGGGAAAATAGGGCCCAAGATAAGAAATACCAGCATTTTTCTTTTTGCTAACTCTAATAATCTGAATTGCAGAGAAGAAAACAAAACTGTCATGTGCATTTTATATTACCCAGTATATTTTATTTTACTACCTAATCTGTTTTTTCTTCTCCAGTGAGTCAAAACTTTAGGCATTAGCCAGATTGTGTTAGCATACATGCTAATACACAGAGAAATCTGTTCACAGAGGGAGAGCAAATGCTCCAGATGACTCTTTTTGAAAGTACAAAATGGAAATAAACAGCTTTCATTAGATTTGTGGCATTTTACAGACACTTTTATCCAGAGCAACTTTCCTTTATAATTGTTATACAACTGAGCAATTAAGAGATTAAGGGCCTTGCTCAAGGACCCAACAGTGGCAGCTTGGTGGTACTAAGGACTGAACCCCCAACCTTCAGATCAGTAAACCAGAGGCTTAAACGATTTAAGATCTCTGGTTTAAACGATTTTTGGGCTTCCAAGTGGTGCATTTCAAGGTGTCATCCTGGAGATTGCAAGTTCAAATCCAGGTTGATGCATGCAGCCATTTGCGCCCAGCAGTCTATCGGTGCTAATTAGCAGAGCTCTCACAGGAATGAGGGATGGCATACACTCCCCTTCATGTCATACATGAGAAAAATCTCGGACTGACTCTACCAGCTTGCATTGGCTTATATACAGTGCCCATTCCACTCTGATTGGTCTATCATCCTCTAGCTCTAGACTCTGATGGGTCCCTCATGATCTCATATCTCAACATGTCTCAACATGTCTCAACATGTCCCGAGCTGACCTTGAAGCATAGGCTCGAATCCCCCCATTGCTTAGGATGGCCATTTTGTTTCTTTTCAAGGTCCGACATTTTGTTCCAATGTTCCGTGTTCAAGTCCAGCCGAGCAATACTCGTACAGAGTGGAATGGCCCAAAAATAAAATAATAAAACAATCTTACAATCACTTCAGTGAATACTCATACAATAGTTACATAAATCATCCAATAATCAAATAGTTCAGTAAATTATACAATTGCTCTTCTATAGGTATAATTATTAACAATTTAAATATATATTTCTTTAGAGATGACTTCATTAGACAGTTCTCCATTTCAGGATTACAAATGTCTTTAAATAAAGGAAATATGATCACTCATTCCAAGGATATTACAATTTCTGTATTCATATTCATATTCATGTTGATGCTGTTAATAATCAATAATTCATTACAGTACATGTTAAGGAAGTCCATCAATTTGCATAAGATTTATGGAAGACCAAAACCACACAGCGCCCTCAGTGGCGCCTGATACCCTGATTTCCTCCGCTTCATTTCCCTCCTCTGCAGCTTATATGCCGCATCACCTTCTTCCTCAGATGTGACGTTTCTTCCATGCTCTGTAGCTTTGTGCTATGTGGAAGCACTTGTTGGGGTACCCAGGGAGAGGTTTCTAGCACGTCACCCAGGTCCCATTGTCCCCCCTCCAGTAGTTTTCTTCAACCCTCGAGTTTTTTTTATTAAACTATTACACACAATTCAGATTTTACATTTATGAGTAAACAAATAGTAATGTTAATAAAAAATTAACAGATGATTACGTGATTAATTTAATACCTTATTGAGCAATATATAATTATGTAATATTGAAGAAATGCTTCAAAGGAAAACAGTAAACTAAGGTCAAGGACACTTACTTTGATGACACACCATTGAAGCCAAATGACCAGAAGGGAGCCCCATCATTTTTCTTTTGAGCAAAATGATTATTTTGGGTCATACCTGCTTAGGCCCCTAGAAACATTGGTAATCGTGTTGTATTTCTTCTGGACTGTATTGGCTTGGGCATAGTTCCAGCATCCTTTGCCATCCCCTCTCGAGCAGCCAGTTGAGGCACCTTTACAGCCTGAGCCATGGATTAAAACAGCACCTCTTGGTCCTCAAAGCCCTCAGCGGCTGTGTTGCTACATCTTTGCGTGGCTGCTATTACATCAATTTAGGCAGGTTTGGTTTTACCCAGCTGATGTGGAGAACAGTCCCTCACTTTTTCCAGGTGTCCAGCTGAAAACAGCACTCAGGTCCTGCTGTAGATCTGAAACCATGATATCCTTGTGGGACTAAACACAGTGAGCCCTTGTCCAATTTAGTCTAAGATTTAGAACGTCCAATCACATGGTAATTCCTAATTTCCTACTCACTTCTGTTCAATGACAGTTCCACAATTACAATTCAATTGTGCTAATTTTTTCTTTAACAAAAGGGAAAAAGAAAAGAAAATATATCTTTCATATATTGTCCTACCCTGTTAGGTCAAATGCAGGAAAGTTCATACACACTGTAGTAATTCCCTATTTGTTCTCCTGCTCCTCTTATTGTCGTATAAAATTATAAAGATAAGGAAAAGAGAAGGAAACTTATCATCATAGAAAAGAAAACTTAATTATACTTAAAACTTGGTGAAACTTAGGATACTCATTTTATTTATTAGAAAGTGTTGCAATACTGATAAACCAAATAATCAGAGCTATATAAATCACAAATCTAGGTACCATAAGCAACTTTATCATCAAAAACAACCTCTTGTATTTGTTATTCTTCAGCGTTGAGGGCTTAAGGCCATGCTTACACAAGACTTTTAGTATTTTTTTTTTTTCAGTTGCCTTTCTTAGTTCTTGGAAGTTAAATACAATTATGTTTATTTTACAGCAAGTAACAAATTAATAAAAACAAAAAGTAGTAGAAAAGAGACAGTACTTATAAAAAGAACAATCATGATTAAACAAAATGTCTAAAGAAAAGAAAAAGAAAAACACAACAGTAATAATAATGATATTACCAATAATAATAAACACTGAAAAGCATAAAGGAAATGAGAGTGTCAACTGACACATATTTAAAAGGGAATGAGGAGAAGAATATTCCTTTTTTCCCCTCTCACCCTGTATCTAACACTGCTTGTTTGATAATAATATACCACTCTCCATTTAATATCTCCCATTTGTGCACCCACATACTTCAAACCATGTTCAATTCTAGAAAATTATTTATGAGAAAAAGGAAAGAAAAAACTAAAAACAAAAGATAACTAAAATAAATAACAATACAGAATATTTGTATGTTAACTCCCCGTGCTTCATCCCTGTTATCTTAACCCTGGGGATTTCCCGTAGACAAGACAGCACTCGGTTAATATATGTGTGCTTTTAGCACGATATACAGGAATATTAATAACTATTATAATAAATTTTATTTTAACTAAACCATTAGTATAAGGTTATTCTCACACTTTTGTCATCTTTTCTGATCCTGGTGGATCAGGAAAGCAAACATTATACTCAGTTTAACTGAAACACAAGCACACTCTCTGGTCTTCTGCCATTACACTAATCTTATCATCATATACTCACGCACATGTCCGCCATTTTATAAGTGTTTTGATCACAACACACTCCTCAAACTATTATTTCTTTGCATTTCACTATGAATTTTAAATTCAGTTTACATTATTATTTTTTTTCTTTATACTTGAAATTACTATGGTTGCCAAATCCATCCCTTTTACACATGAACTTCCTAGCAACTTCAGCTCTTACTTAATAGAATCTACACATTGTAAGTGTGTCACGAGTGATCCTACAGTAATTTTTCTCATAATTCATCATTTATTAAATCCTCTTAAAAAATCTTCTCTGACCTTCTCGGATACACTTATTTACACTATGACACAACTTGCAAGTTTTATAATTTTTATTTTTAATAAGGAAATAATTTTTTTTTTTTTAAAAGGGAAATTTTATTCCTCTGTTATCTCTTTTGTGGCCACTATTTTATTCAACGTTTTCTTTTTTTATCTCTATTACTGGTGGAATGCAGTAACCTAAAACCACGCCTATCCTTGATTCACCAGTATATCCCCTACGCATCGGGTGTGGACTTACAGTCAATTGTTTCTTATGAAATGGCAAAGGAAAAAATACTACAATCCCCTGAGGACAGAACAAAATACGTGCCCCCAATACTCATCAGCAGCATTCACTGCTGTGGCTTGACGCTGACACTTTTATTGCTCTTCCAAAGGTCAGAATAAACCTACTGGTGACCTCCGCCCCCTTTATGGGTTACCTTACTGGGGTCCCAGAAGCCTATGAACTGAACCAGCCTATAGAGTATAATCTCATAAAGCACTTTTTTTTCCTAAATGCCTGCTCTCTTCTTACCCCCCTGACCTCCAAGGACAGATAAACTTTTTACTGATACTGCTTAAACACAACACATTCCCAGGAGATTTTCAGAGTTGCATGCATGCTAAAAAAAATTCACTTAGAGAGAGAGAGAGATTCACTTTCACACCAACACATTAGGCAGAAGAGATAGGCTAAATAAACACCTCGGTAATTTTTACTTTCATTTTCCCCCCCTTTTTTTTTCTCATCACGTAATTCCTTGATTTTAAACATTCAATAAATAAAGTGGTTCATCTTTTCAGTGGAGCTTACTCACCTCTCCCACTCGGACACCCACAAGTCAGCGAAGTCAAGCCCAATGTTTTGGTAAGCAAAACCGCTTACCTTGTGTGGCCACTTTTAGGCTGGAGATCACTGATCCGAAGTTTCCAGGAAGGAAAACCGAGCCGTCCTTATCAGTCCCTGTATGGGCCTCCAAATTTTCTTGCTTGTGTGGATTTCCTCCGGTTTCCTCCCACAGTCCAAAGACATGCACATTAGGCTAAGTGGCTGTTCCATATTGCCCCTAGGTGTGAGTTTGAGAGTAAAGGGTTGTGTGAGTGTGTGTTGACCTTGCGATGGATTGCTGAACTCTTCAGGGTGTATCCTGTCTTTGTGCAGAGTGGTGCCGAGATAGGATCCGGCCTCCCTGTGACCCTTGTAGGATTAAGTGGTTCTGCAAATAAATGAATGAATTTTTGGAGTCAGGGGTTTGGCCCATTAACCCCCCCTTTTTTATTTTTTATTTTTTCATTTGAATTTTTCCTGTAACCTGACTGATATCACAGGTTTTTGTCTTTTTTTATGTAAAAAAGGTTTTTTTATGTACTTGTGGTTAAGTAATGTTTGAACTGTTTCCTCTTTGTTCATGTGATCTAATTATGTAATAGAGTATAATTAGATCATTTAAAAGTGATGTAGA
>JBCNYH010000004.1:29445418-29457249 GCA_039654325.1 Tandanus tandanus
AGTCGGCTGAGATGGGTGCCAGCCTCCCCGTGACCCTAATTAGGATTAAGCGGTTCAGAAAATGAATGAATGAATGAGTTTCCAAAGGTTGTATCACATACCAAAGGTCACTAAAGTTATGTTTGGTTCACCAAGTGTTGAACACTAGCAACTGTTTAAGAGCCTTTATGAACCCTTTTATATCAGCTGTTTGCCACTGTTTGAAAAATGTTAGCAACTGTTATCAACTGTTTGTTGAAGGTCAGTATTCGTCACCTTTGAGTCGCCAGACAAAGCAATACTTCCTCAAGGGCAGCAGCACTGTGAGCTTCTTCCTGACAGCAATCCACATTCCATATTCTGGAAGTCCATCTTCTATATCTTCTATATAAACTCTACAGACAAGTCTTCTGAGTCAAATCTTCTGAGCTCTGTCTTCCACAGTGGCCAGGAGAAATCTGAATGCTGGTGAGGGTTTTCCTCACCTTTTTTTTATAGGTAAATAGGGGTAAGGGTTGTTCAATTCCAAGATCCACCTGACATTTGTGTGGTATTTTACCAGGAGTTGGCAAAAGGAACCAAACATTCCCAAATAGTACTAAATGTCGCTAATGACAGAAACGAACCCTGATCCAAAAATCGCACCATTCGTCAGCATCCACCACTCTGTGAGATATTAGCTTTAATGAGGTAAGAAACATGAACACTTGTGCAACCAGGTTATTGTATGATTTTTTTCCCCTGCTAATACTTCTATTTGATTTTCAGTTGGCAGGATTTATCTTGGCTTTATTTTATTTTATTTTATTACTTCCCAGAAACCTGCATTTTAACAGGGGGTGTTTTATATCCACTGTAGCTGTCATTTGCTTTAATATATTCATTACAATAAACACACTCTCCCTTATGTTTTACCCTATATGTTCTGTTTATCCCAAAATTACCAATTATACCTTTTTTTAATCACTAATCTTGTCTGAGTTTGATGCATAACACTCCAATTCTAACAACAGTTAATTTCATTGAAGTCATTTCTACACCTAGTACAGATTGTCAATCAGTCTGTGTAGCAGTCTGTATGGCAAGCGCTCTATTTGACCGTGACACCTTTGTGAGCTATTTATAGTGATGGAGCCTGCGGCCTAATCACACCCATTCTGATATTTGCTAAAACAACACCCATGTTCATGTTTATTGGTTAATTATAAGTGACAATGATAAAAATTAAACACAAAATGTTCCTTACTGAGTTTAAAAAACATGAATAATAATGTTCATATGAAAGAAATTATGCCCGACTAATAACAAGGTGAATGTTTTTTTCCTGCTTGTTTATACTCCTTTCAGCTCCAATTGCACATTCTTCTTTATTAAGTAATTATTATAGATCAGTAGATTACAAATACATTACTATAAAAACCTACACGTACAGCATATCCTGGGTTAATGTAATACAATAGATTATTACTAATTAGAACAGAACAGAAGGGTTAAACATAACATTATCTATGCAGTTTCATTCAGCTTTTTTGTTTTACATACCTTTATTAAAGGGTGCCTTGAATCTAGACCTGACTGTATATTTCACTTCTTTTGGTTTGCAGTGAAGTTTAAAGACAAGGCTCAGATATTGAACAACATGGCCAGGGGGAAAGTAGAGGGCAAAGAGAAGGAAAAATCAGGCAAAGGTGAGCTCTGGTATTCTACCATGTCCTCATAGTGTCCTACACAGTGTGTTGTTTAGGTTGCACAGAGGTTTGTCTACAGTTTTGAGTTCCATTGGCCCATCTAGCAAGCTCGGCTCGGCTCTGCTTGGCTGCTTATTTATACTGTTGATGAGTGTGGCATTTGCAAAAACAGCAGCACACCAGCTGGGACCTGGGAGAGGACTGTTAGTAGCTTTGTTTTCATCATCCATGTCCGTTTGTTCAGATTGCAGAAGATCTTTACACAATGGCTATCATAATGATTGCATTTATTTTCATGAATTAAATATAAAACTCAAGATCACTGCAAATGTTAAAAGCTGCCATATAACATGATGATGATGATGATAATGATGTTTATGTTATTCCATTAAAAACATCTACTGCTTCCTTTCAAAAACCATAACTACATCTTAAAGCCAATTGGTGACGTCACCAGTGCCAAGTCAATAATTGACTGTGCTGATGAAAATATATGTGTATTAATCACAGGTTGCTTGGTTTTATTTTTGAATTTTGCCTTCATATGATGGTAAAACTTCACAGGTGAAGATGGAAAACAAGAAGATACTAAGGAATCCAAAGAGCCAGTAGCCGCGCCATCTAACAAGGGAGACAGCAAGGAAAAGCCTGAAGGACAAAAGGTGGATAAAACAACTGACACATTCAATAATGTACAAAACACTTCATATCCACTTTGACTGGAACACATTTAGAACTGCTCAGTCATACAATTATCTATTCACCCAATCCAGTACCCAATCACCCAATCACGTGGCAGTACCCAATCATGTGGCAGTACCCAATCATTCAATCACATGGCAGCACTCAATCACCCAATCATGTGGCAGCGGCACAATAAAAAAAAGAATTTTAAAACACCAAAAGCTTCAGTTAAGTTTCACATCAAATGTCAGAGGGGGGAAGTGTAATCTCTGTGATCTCTGTATTTTAATCTTGGCACTAGAAGGGCTGGTTTGAGTATTTCATAAACTGTTGATCTCCTGGGATTTTCACACACTGCAGTCTATAGAGTTTACACAGAATGGTGCAACAGAAGATCTGCAGGCTGAAACACCTTGTTGAACAGAGGGGAATGGCCAGACCATCTTTAGTAATAAAGTATGGACTCTTTACAACTCTCATGAGGAAAAAAACAACATAACACAATCGTTGAAGTAGATGTGTTACATCATTATAAGAATCAGCAGTTTCACCATAAGAACCAACATGGCCACTGACAGTGGATCTGATATTTTTTCCCCCTGTAATATACAGTCATCCAGTTTCTGTGAGCCTGTACCTATGATAGCCTCAGATGCCTGTTATTGACTGACAGGAGTGGAACCTGATGTGATGTTCTTCTGTTGTAGCCCATTTACCACAAAGTTTGATGTTATGTGAGATTGTTTTCTCACTCACTCATTCTCTCACTCATTTGCCAATCCTACTATTTGGGCTGCAGGGAGGCTGAAACCTATCTCAGCCGAAACTGGGCAGGGGTGGGGTAAGCATTCACACTCACATCCACATCTAGAGTCAATATAATACAGCCAGTAAGCCTATTGTGCATGTCTTTGGACTGTGGAAGGTATCAGAGTACCTGGGGGAAACCCATGCAAGCAGTAGAGAATATGCAAACTCCACACAGACATGCCCGTGCCCAGGAATCAAACCCAGGACCTTCTAGCTCTGAGGTTGACATGCTATCCACTGTGCGGTGGTGTAGTTTTAAGCATTACCGAAACTGGGCGGGGAACTGCCCCACAAGGACGTTTCAGTGGAGTTTGCATGTCTTCAGGATGCTTGTGTGGGTTTCCTACGGGTGCTCCAGGTTCCTCCCAAAGTCCATAGGCATGCACATTAGGCTAATCGGATATTCTCGATTCATCAATTGGTGTAAATGTGAGTGTGAGTGTTTTGTGTGTGTTGGCATTGTGATGGTCTGGTGAGCTGTACAGGGTGTTCCCCGCCGTCACCCTGAGTCGGCTGCGATGGGCTCCAGCCTCCCCGTGACCCTAATAAAGAATAAAGCAGTTCAGAAAATGAAATAAAGCTAATATTATTATATGAAGAGCAGCATTGTGGCACAGTGATTACCACATTTGCCTCACAGCAAGAAGGCCCTGGGTTCGATTCCTGGCTTGGGGTATTTCTGTGTGGAGCGCGCCAGATGGGCGCCAGCCTCTCCATGACCCTAATTAGGGTTAAGTGGCTTAGAAAATGAATGAATGAATGAATGAATGAATGAAGGATTATATGGGTAACATATCCCCCCTGCAAGCTTAAAGCCATCTAACCATTTTCCTCTGACCTTTCCTATTAACAAGGTAGTTCCAGCCACAGATTCGAATGCCATAAAAGGTCAGTCGATTTATGCTGAAACACAGTTGTGATTGTATTATGCTAAAAACTGCTAAGATTTTTACAGAATATCCCCACACTAGGCATGCTTTGAGTTCAGACCACTGAGCTCTATATACATCTCTGTGCTTCAGCAGGCGAGCCAAAGTGCTTAAGCGTTGACTGTGCAAGGCTAACTGCAGGGCGGCACAGTGGCATAGTGGTTAACACATCCGCCGCACAGCAAGAAGGTCCTGAGTTCCAGTCCTGGCCTTGGGTATTTCTGTATGGAGTTTGCACGTGCTACCTGTGCTTGCGTGGGTCTCCTCTGGGTACTCCGGTTTCCTCCCACAGTCCGAGGACATGCACATTAGGCTGACTGGCTGTGAAATTGCCCCTAGGTGTGAGTGTGAATGGTTGTGTGTGTGTTTGCACTACAATGGTCTGGCGAGCTGTTCAGTGTATACCCTGCCTTTGCCCGGTGTTTACTGAGATAGGCGCCAGCCTCCTTGTGACCCTAGTAGGATTAAGCGAGTGAAAATAAGTGGATGAGTGAGTGAGTGAGGCAGAAGTACTTAATGCACATACACCGAAAGGTTGAAACGTGATTAATTTAACTTTGATAAAGTGCTTTTCACTGTTTTGACTTGTGAGCAGTTGGCTGTACTGTTAGCTGTAATGATAAAAAAAAAATTATACTTTATTATATTTTATGTAATTATACCTGGTGCTAAACTTGATGTTGTGAGCAAAATCCTTTCACAAGATGATTACTACGTGTAACTTTAATGTGTGTCATAGTGTCTCTTCAGAAATGATCAAGCATTAACCCTTGAAATGTGAATATTTTTAGTATAGATGTGGAGAGAGCCAGCTCTGAGATCTCGTTCTTTTATTTCTGTTTACACTGTTAACGTCCGAGGAACTTGAGCAAGAGGAGGGGTGTTGATCTGGATAGATGTCTGTAGTATTGGAAAGTTATGATGTTTCAGAGAGCATGCTCCCTAGTGTCAGCCATTTCCTGCATTACGTGTTCACCCGAGTGAGCATGTCCCAGAGTACCGTGTGAGCTAAACTGATAGTGAGAGAGCGAGACAGACATTTTCGCCTAGAAAAATGCAGTTACTAATCCCTCTATATACTGGTCCCAGGTTAAACTTACAGAAATCCCATTTTATTTCATTCTGATTTTTGATGTGAACACTATCCCGAGCTCTTTACATGTATCTTCATGATTTTGTACATTGTGCTGTTACCGCATGATTCAGTGATTGGATAACTGAGCAGGTGTACAGGTGTACCTATTAAAGTAGACAGTGGGTGTATATTAGCCATTTAAACGTCCAGCTCTGTTTCTGTCTGTCTTTCTTCAGGAGGAGAAGAAAGCAGCAGCAGGAGAAGGAGGGGGCTCCGAAGGATCAGAAGACTCTGATGATAGCGATGATGACAGTGAGGATGAAAGTGATGAGGACAGTGATGATGACGATGAAGATCAGGAAGATGGAGACACTGAGGATGAAGATGGAGAGGAAAATGATGAGCCTCTGTCCTTGGAGTGGCCAGACACCAGACGGAAACAAGCCACATACCTGTTCCTTCTGCCCATTGTCTTTCCTTTGTGGCTCACTGTACCGGATGTCAGAAACCCAGTAAATCCAAATAATACCTTAAACGTAGCCACTTCAGTTCAGTAATGCTTCAGCTTATTGCTTTGTTAGCAGTCCCTAGTAGAAGTTTGAAAGTACAGGTGTGTGTGATTGTTTTTTTCTTCATCCCATTCCTTCCCACTCCCAAAGGAATTCTGACCAGTTCAGCTTCGGCAGTTTTGTATATTCTCACTCCAGATCACAGTCACCCTTATCAAGGTAAAGCAGTTACTGATGATTGATCAAGGGGGCAGCCGTAGCCAAATGGTTAGAGAAGGGTTTGGGACCGAAAGGTCACTGGTTCGATTTATGAACCGGCAAATGAAAAATTTGTGGTGAAAAATGTGTGGTGGTAGGGGAAGTGAGCAGCACCTCCCTTTCCTCCACCTTCACATGCCCTGAAGTGCCCTTGAACAAGGTATCTTACCCCCACTGCTCTCCAGGCACCGTAATACGGCTGCCCGCTGCTCCGAGTGAGTATATGTGTGCTCACTTTGGATAGGTAAGATGCACATCAGCCTGTAATTCTGTTAATACTGCAAGAGGCCTGAGAAAAACAGCAACACCCAATCAATCAACCAATCAATCAATCCAAATTTATGCCAGAAGCACAGTATGCAAGTATCTGACTGACTCCTATGGTAATCAACACAGGCTTTGTTTCTTTTTCTTTTTTCTTTTCCTTTCCTATCTTTTCTTTCTTTTTTTTTTTTTTTTTTTTTTTTTGGATTTCCCCCCATTTTTCTCCCTAATTTAGTTGTATATCCTATTCCCAGGCTTTGTTTCTAAATCTTCATACTTAACCACAATGCAGACTCACAGTTTTGATGCACACATCTGTTATAAACAAATATTCCAGCTAACAGTTACTGTTATCCAGCACTCCTATTAAATATTGACATTTGAGCATCCTTGAAACCAGGTGAAAAGTGGGCTGGGACAGGTTAAGTAACTGTTTCCTTGTCTGTTTGTCTCATTGATGATTATCCCTTACAGGCATCCAAGAAGTACTTTGTGATGACGTTCCTGGGTTCTATAGTGTGGATTGCTATTTTCTCCTATCTCATGGTGTGGTGGGCGCATCAGGTCAATTTATATGCATTTACATTTAAGTTTAAATTCCATGTATTCTGTAATGTCAGTAAAAGTGTCTTGGAATGTAATAATACTGTAGAATATCCATAATGAAGAATCCATCATAGTGCACTCTTACTTTTCTTTTTTCCTCAAAGGTGGGTGAAACTATTGGCATCTCAGAGGAGATAATGGGTCTCACGATTCTGGCAGCTGGGACATCCATCCCTGACTTAATCACCAGTGTGATTGTAGCTCGCAAAGGTCTGGGAGACATGGCTGTTTCCAGCTCTGTAGGCAGCAACATCTTTGACATCACTGTAGGGTAAGTCACCTCCAAGGCATTGGGTGTTTCCTTTGGGTGTATGTATTCTTCTTTGTACTACTTTCTTTTGAACTTGCAAAATGTCATAGAAAACATCATTAGCCAGAGCCCAAGTATCGTTCCAGTTCAAAAGGTCATATTGAGCCAAGTACAGGTAGAATACTGGCTGTGTTCTAGATTATCAAGGGTGCATCAGAGGTGACTTGTGTGTACTTTTGTAGTCAAATAACCCAGAATGCATTTTGGTAAGTAGTAGCAACTAGCAGATGAGCACAAGCATTACAGAAGTTTAATATGACTGTGATTCTGTCAGAAAATATAGTTTTTGGTTAGCATGTCCACCTCAGAGCAAGAAGGTCCTGGGTTTGAGTCCCGGTGTTTCTGTGTGGAGTTTGCATGTTCTGCCTGTGCCTGCATGGGTTTCCTGCAGGTACTCCAGTTTCCTCCCACAGTCCAAAGACATGCACAGTAGTCTAATTGACTGGTCCAAATTGCCCCTAGGTGTGAATGGTTGTGTGTGTTAGCCCTGCGATGGAATTAGCCCAGTGTCGGCTGAGATGGGCTCACAGGCTTTGTTTAATTGGGTTCTTTTTATATATATTCGGTAATTGTGTGAAAATCTGATGATGGTTTAGGTCAAATTTATGCAGAACTATAACATAATATGATGTTGATTTTTCTCATAATGTAGTTTTTTTTTAACAAAGAGTGAGAGGTTTTAACATATTACATCCTACAGTTTTAAATGAAATTATATGAATAATTTTCTAAAAAGCATAATACAGTATACTTTATCAGGATAAAAACAACTGCTTTCATGTTGACCCTGAGAATTTTTAACGTTGAGGTGTTATGCATATTTGAGTTGAATTTCCTTGTTTCTGCAGGTTGCCAGTGCCCTGGTTAATGTTCTCATTCGTCCATGGGCTGGCACCTGTGACTGTCAGCAGCAATGGACTTTTCTGTGCCATCGTGCTGCTCTTCCTCATGCTCCTCTTCGTCATAATCTCCATCGCAGTTTGTAAGTGGAGGATGAATAAAATGCTGGGCTTCACCATGTTCATGCTCTACTTTGTGTTCCTTGTGCTCAGTGTCATGCTGGAGGACCGTATTATTATCTGTCCAGTGTCAATCTGAGCTACACATTGACTCCATGTTTATTGAAATGACAAACCTACCACTTGTAATCAGTCATTTGTCCTGTTCTATTTCACCCGTCCTAATTTCCAGAGGCGACGGGACCCACTTGGATACTTTCTTGTGCATGTATGCAAGCAAGTCATGACCTTTTAACAATGTCACAAAGTGATGTATGATGGAGTATTTGCAATAGGTACTGTTATAATATAGTTTGCCAATTTTCTTCACCTTACATATAACATATCAGACCATATGTGTACACATACGGAGCTACAGTGCCCTTTAAAACCTGGAAGAGCCTTCTTTATTCCATCTTATCTCTTCTGCCTTGTTTTGTGTATTTTATGTCATTTTATATTTTATTCACAGACAAACAAAAGGTTTTCTGAAAAGATAATTACATAACAGCATTACCTATTTCAAATATTGTGTCATACATCACTTTGTGACCTTGTGGTTATCTGTTGGTTATCAGGGGTTCGTAGAACAACAGTTACATACAATTTGTATCTACTGTTTAACACTGCTGCGTATGTAATAGTGAATTAGCCATATTTTTTTATCGTTGCTCCCCAGAAAAGCTAAATAACTCAAATAAAGTTGAGTCTATCATTTTCTCTCAGAAAAAAGTAAGACGACTATGGTGAGCCACCGTGCAGTACACCACATGGTGGCATCTTGTGCATTTTATCATAGCTGCTTTAAAGGTGCACTGTATAAAATTAACCAAAATTATCTTATCTAAATGTGTAGAAGTAAAAACTTTGATGTTATGTGAAAGATGACTGTATTGTGTTGCAGAGATATCCACTGAAGTTAGCATGCTAACCAGCTAGCCCCAAGGGGGGACATGGCATTTGTCTCGAATTATGTACCTCAAGGGACAATAGTGTGTGTCTGCAACCTGCAGACATATATAATCTAGCAAACCCTATCCACCTTATTGCTGCTTCCCATGATGTCATGCATGAAAGATGGGTATTTTCAGTTACTTATTGTTATCCACTCAGCATTGGTGTAGAAGAAGTTATATTATTCATCATCATCATCTTCTTCAGCTTGTTCTGTGTTCGGGGCGTAGGGGCAGCAGCCTAAGCAGTGAGGTCCAGACGTCCCTCTCCCCAGCCACTTCCTCCAGCTCTTCTGGGGGGACACCGAGGCATTCCCAGACCAGACGAGAGACATAGTCCCTCCGGCGTGTTTTGAGTCGACCCCGGGGTCTCTTCCCGGTTGGACATGCCCGAAACACCACACCAGGGAGGCGTTTGGGAGGCATTCTAATCAGATGACTGAGGAGCAGCGGTTTTACGTTGAGCTCCTCCCGGATGGCTGAGCTTCTCACCCTATCTCTAAGGGAGAGCCCCGCCACCCTGCGAAGGAAGCTCATTTCAGCCACCTGTATGTGCAATCTTGTTCTTTCGGTCGCTACCCAAAGCTCATGACCATAGGTCATAGGTCAACATAGATCGACTGGTAAATTGAGAGCTTTGCCTTTCGGCTCAGCTCCCTCGTCACCATGACAGACCAGTACAAGCCCCGCTTTACAGCAGAGGCTGCACCGATCCGCCTGTCGATCTCACGTTCCATCCTTCCCTCACTTGTGAACAAGACCCAGAGATACTTAAACTCCTCCACTTGGAGCAGGACCTCATTCCAGACCCGGAGGGTGCATTCCACCCTTTTCCGGCTGAGAACCATGGCCTCGGACTTGGAGGTGCTGATTCTCATCCCAGCCGCTTTGCACTCAGCTGCAAATCGCTCCAATGAGAGCTGGAGGTCCCGGCTTGATGAAGCCAAAACAACTACATCATCTGCAAAAAGCAGAGATGAGATCCTACGGCCACCAAACCAGAAATCCTTAATGCCTTGGCTGCGCCTAGAAATTCTGTCCATAAAAATTATGAACAGAACTGGTGACAAAGAACAGCCTTGGCGGAGTCCAGCCCTCACCGGAAACGAATTCAACCTGTTGTTACCAATGCTCACCAAGCTCTTGCTCCAGTGGTACAGAGACCTAATGGCCCGTAGCAACGGGTCTGGTACCCCGTACTCCCGGAGCACACCCCACAAGATAGCCTGAGGGACACAGTCCAAAGCCTCCTCTAAATCCACAAAGCACATGTGGACAAATTGGGAAAACTCCCATGTACCCTCCAGGATCCTGTAGAGTGTATAGAGCTGGTCAAGAGTGCCGCAGCCAGGACGAAAACCACATTGTTCCACCTGAATCCGAGGTTCAACTATCGGTCGGATCCTCCTCTCCATTACTCCTGCATAGACTTTCCTGGGTAGGCTGATGGAGGTGATTCCATGATAGATAGAACACACCCTCTGGTCCCCCATTTTAAAAAGGGACACTACCACCCTGGTTTTCCAATCCAGATGTATGGCCCCCAATGACCACGCGATATTGCAGAGATGTGTCAACCAAGACAGCCCTACAACATCCAGAAGCCCTGAGATATTCAGGGTGGATCTCATCCACCCCCAGAGACCCGACCACCGAGGAGCTTTTTGGCTACCTCGGCGACCTCAGCCCCAGCAATGGGTAGACCCCCACCGTGAACCCCCAGGGTCTTCCTCCTCCATGGAGGGCGTGTTGGTGCGATTGAGAAGGTCCTCGAAGTATTCCCTCCACCTCCAACATCCCCAGTTGAGGTGAGCAGCTCCCCACTTCCACTGTAAACAGTATTTGTGGAGAACTGCTTCCCCTCCTGAGGCGTCGGATTAGTCGCTTTCCAGGCCCTCACCAAACTCCTCCCACACCTGAGATATTGCAACGGCAACAGCCCAGGCTGCAGCACGTTTGGCCTGCCGGTACCTGTCTGACTTCTCGGAAGTCCCACAGGCCAAAAAGGCCTGATAGGCCTCCTTCTTCAGCTGGACAGCCCCCTTTACCGCAGGTGTCCACCACCAGGTTCGGGGGTTATCGCCACGACAGACACCGATGACCTTTTGGACACAGATATGGGCTGCCGCCTCAATAATTGAGGCACGAAACATGGCCCATTCGAATTCCATGTCCCCTGCCTCCTTTGGGATGTGGTTGTAGCTATGCCAGAGGTGGGAGTTAAAGGCCCTTTTGACAGGAGACTCCGCTAAACATTCCCAGGAGACCCTAACTACACACTTGAGCCTGCCAGGTCTGGAGGGCAGCCTCCCCCACCATTGGAGCCAGCTCACCACTAGGTGGTGATCAGTTGACAGCTCTGCTTCTCTCTTCACCCGACTGTCCAGAACATGCGGCCACAAGTCTGATGACACGACTACAAAGTTGTTAATCGAACGGCAGCCTAGGGTGTCCTGGTGCCAAGTGCACTTATGGACTTATTCCACTTTGAAGATCATAGCAACAAGTCGTATTTGATAGGGGAAAATGTCTAATTCTTGGGAGGAAATGGTTCTTACCATCAAATAATTTATTCCATATTTTGTTGCTTTTCATATTAAAGATTAGAACTCTGCTAGCTGTATAGTACGGTGGCTGGGAAGTGCAGCACAAAATTACATTTTAAGAAAACAAAAATACATTTTAAGAAAAAAAATATACATTTTAAGAAAACAAAAATACAACATGCAAAACACTTTTACAAGTCCTGAAACAAATTTACAAACGAC
>JBCNYH010000004.1:29460284-29475402 GCA_039654325.1 Tandanus tandanus
TATATATATTGACACAATGAGTCTAACTAATCTTGCTACATTAACATTGATTAATTTGCATAGTTTTGCCTTGTTTTACCAGCAAGGGCAAAAGTGTCACAGAAAGTCTAAACAGAGAGGCTAAAAGGGGGAGCTGACTAAGTAAATCGGGATGCAAGAGGGAACTTCCCTTTCAAATGCAACTGTAAAATCTATATTCTTGATTGAATTTGTGAATCCGGTTATTTCTTGCTTTTATTTATTTTATTTTTTTTACGTTACACAATTTACTTTTGAATTCATTAATGGATTTATTTTTATTTTTTTGTAATTTATATTCTTACTGCTCATTAAAATATCAAATCAGTGAAATGCTTTATTACCATTTCCACAACACATGTAGTCCTCCATGTTCTATTCATAATTTAGTTCTTACACAGTGCAACTTTAAGCGTTTCAGTTACTCACTAACGCTGGTTAAATGTTGTGCTTATAATTTCTCCAGTTTCAACTTGAAGTATTCTGTGCTGTACAATACATATTTTTACTTGTTCAATGCACCCACTAGGAATGATTAATTCATTTTCAAAACCGCCTAATCCCACTCGGGTTGTGGGGAGGCTGGAGCTTCTCTCAGCCTACTGGAGGTGGGGTACACCCTGAACAGCTGGCCAGTCCATTACAGGGCAAAACACACACACACAACCATTCACACACACACTCACACCTGAAGGCAATTTGGAACAGCCAATTAGCCTAATGTGCATGTTTTTGGGCTGTGGGAGGAAACCGGAGCACCTGAAGGAAACCCATGCAAGCACGGGAAGAGCATGCAAACTCCCTCACTGAGCCCAGGACTCAAACCCAGGACCTACTTGCTGTAAGGTGGATGTGCTACCTATTACACCATGCTGCTGCCCTTACTCAGAGTGAATTTTAAAATACACTTTAAACATTTCCACCCTAATTTATTACAGATACAGGTATATTTGTAAATATAAATATTTTAATAGTGAATATTGTTTGATTTTTGCATTTAATTTTCATGAATGCACAACTAAAGAGTAGTATTAGCTGTATTATCTTTTTAAAGAATAAGAATTAAATAATAATTCAAAGTGTTTATGTTTAGTATATATATGTCCAGACACTTTTGCTAGCATCTCAGTTTAGTAGCACCTGTAAACTTCTCTGAAAACCTGCATATTTTTTGTTTTGCATTGACTTCGCATAACTTATTTTTTATCAGTGGTATCATGCAAATGCATTATTCCAAAGGCAGTAGTCCTTTAGAAAGAATCATGAAATTCAATGAATTGTTTACTGTAAAGTATGTATTTTACAATCATTCTGCACTGTAATTATTTTTGTAAAATGGATTACTACAATATGAGGACATCATAATTTGTGCTTATAAAACATTTCATTTTGTGTGAAATAGCTACCTGCAAGAACATAGTCATGTATTTTAGTCTTATTAATGTTCCAATAAGTAGATAAATATTAAAAACTTTATTCTGCTATTAAGGTAAAACCAAATAATAAGGGGAAAATGGTGCATCTTTTTCTGTAATGAAAGTTGTAACACTGATAAGGTAGCAGGGATAAACAGTGTTCAGAATGATCCATGTTTATCACTTGCTCACTCAGTTTTACTGTTTTTAATAAATGTGTTTCAAAGACACACTGACCATTCAAGTGAGTTTATTTACAGTTATAAACAGTTTCTGCAGATCCCAACTTGATCTGGCGAAATAAGGACTATACAATATAAACAGGAATAAACACAAGAAATGATATGTGTAAAACTCATTGGGCCACAACAGTACTTCAGCTTACAAAAAAAGCATTCTCTAAACCAATTTTCAAAAATTTTGAAATTAGTACACTTATTGAAATATCACTGAAATTAGCTTGTCAGTCAAAACACCACTTAGATTTTAGTAATGCAATCAGATAAGGATTTAGGAGATAGAAAACAGGCAAACTCATGAATGGCAGTGTTAGGGCATCAAAGTCATAAATTTGCACAGCATCAGGTCAAAATGTGATTATAGACTATAATTCTTTGGAGTGGCATTCTTCATTATAGCTAGAGCCATAAACATTGTACACCATGTGTAATGTATATAATGCATAATATGCAACAGTTCATAACAGTAATACTACACTGAATAATGAAGTGTATCTTGAATTAATATGACCAAAGCAAATTGAAAATGTACTCTATGCAAATATATATTTACTACAGCCACAGTTAAATTCATTACTCAGATATAATGCAATTGCTCTTGTGCTCTTAATGTCAGTAAATTTAGTCTCTGGTACCATAATCACGTACCATTACAAATTGTACCATAAACTGTTCATATATTAAGTAAGATGTGATATTTGAATTGAATCAAACACTCAAATAGAAGAACACTGCCTATTTGTAAACATGTCTATATTTGTACACGTGGATCGAACTATTTCATCAGGCTAAAACGATGCCATTAGCGCATGTCCAAAATAAAAAAAAATTTTATTGGGAACAAAAAAATTTATGAAAGAAAGAAAAGAAAGTTAACATTGCAACGGTCTGAAGGGACCTGGCTGAGTATTCCCTTAATGTATTCAATAAGATGTCAATCTGTCCGTATGTATGCTTTAAACCCCCCTTTAAAAAACCCCAATAAAACACAATTGTAAAATAATTAAATATTAACTTCAGCCTGTAGTTTGTGATGATACATCCCTAATGTCTAACAGTGGAGTTGTTCCATAAATTTTTTGTTGGTCTCTATTCAGTTCTGCAGCTCATATGACCTTTGCTAAGGCATTATTTTAGTTGCTCATTTGAATTACAATATTCATATCTTTATTACAGTCACTGTTTGTTACTCCTCATAGAGACAATCATGTAATTTATGAGTTAACATCTGATTTGGTCCAGTTCTGTACCTCACTTCTTCAAACAACAATACGCTTCACAGATATCACAATAATCGGTCTCCAGGACCATATTCATAGACAACACACTTGCAAATTAAAACCAATACACTGCTTGGTACTTGGTCTTTAAATATGTAGACAACTGAGTTATAACAAATACAAGTTTTAAAATATACCATTATAATACAAATATTCTAAATAATAGATAATATGCTATATACAGAAAGGAAATTTTCTTTTGTGTGTTAATATACAAGTGCCTCTAGAATACGGTGAGGGAAATCTAAGAAAACTTTAAAGTCACATTGGGGTTTGTTCATTGTGCTTTTCTACTAAGGGTCTTAACTATACAATACATACTGCTACTGGTCCCAAAACCACTCCACAATCCCCTCTGTGATTTAATGGTGATAAAGGATGCTGTGACCTGAGCACTAGATGATATTGCTCCTAATCTACAATGGCCTTGGTAGTAAATATTACCTGAGCGAGGCTAAATGTTTTAAATGTGTCCCAGGAATCCAGAGTGAAATGTATAGATGGTAATTATATGAAATAAATTGAAACATTTACAATATATGACAGTGTTTATATGACAAGGTTGTAAGCAGAAAATGGGAACGTGTCACACATGTTTTTAACAAAGAGCTCAGAAATGCCTTTAAGTGTCTACATGGCCCTGGTCAGAGCCAGAGGTAGCTTTGGTAGTAGTGAATCCTTCTTTGGCTGTCTCAGACTTCATATTCCTCCCTCTGGGTATTGAAGGGAGAGAAAGAAGAAGTGGGAGAACCACAGGACAAGAAAAATCACAGACTTGGCAGCCCAAAAGTCCTCCTACATTCCATGACTCCAGCGCCAGGTGGGCGGTCACAGTTGTGAGTCAGTTTTACCTGGCTGGGGGTCAGTCGATCATATGCCAACTTGTATTCACGGTCAAAAGCATCTGAGGAGGCAAAAGGCACAGGATGGCAAGGTTCCCTCTTTAACCACTCAAAAAAAGAAGGATCAATCTATAGGATTCCTATTCCTATTCTATAGCAAACCTTCCTGACTGACCACTTCAGATTTGCTTTTAGTTATCATATATATCTATTTTGGACATTCAATGTGCATTTGAAGTATGGGTGTGGAAGTTTTCCCCCCTTATTTGTGATATCATAAATCTCAAAGTTAGATTTCTTTTAGACAAACACTGAATTAGCAAAAGAGTATTTCAGTATGGGATGACATGTTTAAAGATGATATGTTTAAAAGTAAATATATAGAGGGCAAAAAAGCATAAAACAATCTATAAATATGTATTCATGCATGTATGTATGCATTTATTTATTTTTACAAAAATTAAAAAAGCTATATAATGGTAAATATGCAGTTGTAGAACTTCAGTTACAGGTGGTTATTAGGCACTTTTTGTACCTAAGAACAATTCCTGAAAAATTCATTCATCAATGGTCTAAAAGTCATGGTCTATGGCACAAATCTGAGCCACACTCCACCTAATCAAGCCCCTATATCTCAAAAACTACCACAGATACAAGGCTGAGATTTTGCAGTATATTGGGTCTAATGACTTTTTTTCTGAAAGTATAAAGCAAATCTGAGATGGTCAGTCAGGATCATTTTAAGCTGAATTTAACCAGAAGTATAAATTGGAATGAAAATATTCCAGCACCCAGGTGCAACAACAAAGACACTGTCGAGCATGAATCGTATGACTTACTGACTCACCAATGTTAATACTGTTTTTGCCCAATGCCACCAGTGTCAAGAACAGGATATCTCTGTACAGGCTCCTGTAAGTCAAAATGAAACAGTATTCAGCACACTTTTTTCAGCTTGAGTGGTAAATAAAGTAAACTCTGCATCTTTTTGAGGCCATTACCGTTGCCTGATGAATCCCAGCCTGGTACCAAGCATCTGAAGAATCTGGCTCATGGGCTGGTAGACATCATTCTTCTGAATGCTCCTGACAATACTCTGGAGAAGCTCTAGGCTGACAGTCTGTTTCTCCTCCAGCAAGGAGGAGGCACAAACATTAGAGTTTGAACCTGCACAAATATAACCAGGATTAGACAGAATAAGACCACACACACACATATACTGTTGCCAAAACACGTCTCCCATACAAGATAACCATCATTTGCAACAGCTTTAGAGAAGTGTTATGTATCCATTATGAACATGTGTACATCAAGCTGGGAAGTAACATACAAGATGTGTTCTTACAGTGTGTGTTCCACAGCACATAGCAGGGTGGAATAGGGTCCTGGTGCAGTTTGGGGTTGTCCCACAAAATCTGGACTAACACATTCTTACTGTCCTCTGAGGTGGTGCCCTGGAGAGGCTGTGAGTCAATATGTGAAACAGCATTATCACAGATTTGGAGGTCAATTTGACAAGATTTATAAATACTTTTCTGACACAATAGATCATTGTGGGATGTTACAGCAATTATTATGAACATGTCCTCACAAGTTTGGACAGCAAGATCATGAAATGGAAACACAATGCCTACCTGCATGTTCTGGCTGTAGTGTTTAGAGCTAAGGATGAGGGCGGGCAGGTTGCTGGGCAGCTCCAGTCTGCGGAAAAACCACACTAGATTCCAGAAAACAATGGGGTGGTGGTCCACGATGGCTGGTGAGGAGAGAACCTGCTCACCCTCATTCTCCAACAGGCTCTCCAGCTCCTTCCACAGTACCAGAGGGCTTAAATAGGGCACAGTTATAGGCTCCTAGAGCACAGGAAAACAATTTCAGAACAATATTTAGACCATCAAACTGAATTTTCTGAATATAATATGGAAGTGACAAAAAGGCAGATGAAAGAAGTGAAGAAGCAAACTGAGCCATATATATACTGGATGTTTGGACAACAGTAACTTACTGTGCTGCTGCTAGCACTGTCTGTGGATTCCCTGCTTGGCTTCTCCTCAATTTCTGAAGCATCATTTGTTTCTCTCTGGGAGCTAGGCTGGTCTTGAAAATGAAACCTGAACACAGTGTACAAGCATAGAAACTTGTGTTTATGACTTTCTTCTGACTTGCCAGATTTTACGTAACCCCCTGTTCTTCACATATACTACTGAAACAATTTATACATCACATGACTACAATAAAGCTTTTCATGAGCATGCTGAAATCAATAACAACTTCAGAAAATAGAACACAGGGGTCCAGACACTCCCAGTATTAATATTATATAAAATATATTAATATATATAATATAAAAACAAGGTCAAGATGACCCATACACAATCCCACCCTATTCGCCCCTTAAGCCAAGCCATACACCAGATTTGGTGATCCTATGTCATTTCCTTCCAAAGTTAACATACCTTGACAAGCCAAATACAGAAAGTGACCTTGTGACCTTGAAACAAAGTTAAGGTGACCCATATACAACCCCAACCGAGATCTTCCTTAGGGGAACCCATCCACCAAATTTGGTGATCCTATGTAATTTCCTTCCAAGGTTATCGCTCTAAGAAACCTTGACAATATAGAAAAGTGACCTAGTGACCTTGTAACTTCCCTATCCATCCCTGAAGGACTTCTGTCATTTCCTTCAGCAAGTTCGTCGTACGGATGGAACCCAGTTCCATAGCTCCGCGTGGGAGCTAAAAATACTTTCAAATTTAAAATATGCCCAATCTCATATTTTATCTATATATTATATTGATAGTCAAGTGTACAGGTCAAAATGAACTGGCTGCTTTTAGTCACTCTCTGTTCTGACTAAACATGTGCTTCCATGAATACAGGAAATAAATGTTTATCAATATTGTGGCAGCAAAGGCGCACACCACCTGCATATGGAGAGGAGTCAGAACCAGCAGGTGAGACATGAAAAATCTCACCTGTTTCTAATTATTTATGAGTTTCTTTTGTGTTTGCAGTAAAAGCCAGTAACCAGAGCAACGTTTGTGATCTAGCACAGAGCTATGTGTATTTACCTGCCCTGGCTGGTCAGATCTTGGATGTCCACATTAAGCAGGGGTAAGAAGGCTGAGCCACAGAAAGGGCAAGTGCTATTCAAATTGGAGTCATCAGCTGTCCAGCCAGCCATGATCTCCTCATCATACGCCAGGCAATCGCAGGTGTTGCAGCGTGAGCAACTGGACATGCGTACCTGCATGACATGAACCAAAAAAATACTGCATCTCTAATCCTTCTACTCACAAATACCTTATTAACATAAATCACACTCATATTTATACAGTTATTTTTTTATTCAGAGCATTTTAAACAGTTTAGCACAACAAAATACTATTATTTATGTTGAATCTCAGAAAATCAAGACCTCAGAGACAGTATGGGGATATGGATGCAAACAAATAAAGATCTTTTTATGGACTGCATATACAGCAAGTATTATTCTTCTTATATTTACCACATCTACTTAGCCTTTTTATTTAACTTTGTTCTTCAAATTATGGTTGGTGTAGGTGTATGTTTTTAATTAGATCTATTGGCATGAAATACTCTCTGTGTTTTAAACATGCATGCGTGCTGCTTTATTAATGCAGCCGAGTCTTTAGTTCACTTCAGTAAAAAATATACTCCTAGAAATGATTCTAATTTCCTCACATCATCAAAATCCAACTTTTTGTGACTTAAACTTTTAGAGTAGGCACATGTAATAGTTTAACATAATGAGCTGTGTGGCAGTGAGGGTGTGATTGAGCAGGCAGAGAGGAGTCAGGTAGAACCAGCAGGTAGCATGTTGATGAATTTCACCTGAGTGTACTGAGAAAATATAAGATCTCACTGTTATGAAGCCAACCTTACCTCTATGTCATAATTCTGCTGGGTTGGTGTGAGGCTGGTATCAGGACACATGTCTGGGGTTTGTGGGGCTTTCACTACTGCCAGTGATGATCCTAGTCATAAAACAGAGATAAACACGTCAGTCAGTGAGGTGCAGAAAGCCTCAGTCGTACAAATTGACATTTATCACAGCATGATCTTCCCTGAATAAATTCATGCTTCAGAATGGTGGATAGTGATGAATGTTGATAACTGGCTTTATGAATACTAATTTTGATACGGCTTAGCATAAGATGAACACACTCCCTCAAGTGATAATAAGCAGAAAGGTTCTACAGAGGCGTAGGGTATGTCTGTGTCGCATCTAAATGATGATTAGGGAGCACTTCATGCCAGTTGCCTGATTGAAGAGTTCCAATCAAGGTCTCCACTCTGTGCCAAAAACACTCAGAGGACTGTCTGCTGGTCAATTCAGCAGCCACTGAGGCAGAAACAAATCATCTATCTTGCCACACTCACACACTACAAGAACAAAACAGCCAAGAGGCTGCCTGAGCATGAGGGTCAATGAGCCGAACAGCGGAATATGCATAAATGTATGTAATATTATTTGAGGCACAAGCGAACTAAAGGACCTTTTGTATGCTTGATCAACAACATTTCATTCACTGAGTCCTCAGATGACTGTCTACAGTCTGTTCATGCACAGGCACTGGAATAAATATTTCATGACCCATCTTAGGTGATTTTCCAAACTCAAATTCCCCACTCAGACATTCAGATATGCTGCTTTTTGTCAAATCCATTAAGTCGGATATGCTGAATTTAAGTTGCTACATTTCTTTGTTTGACAACGGTAAGAGTACATATTTTATATTTAAATCTGCAAACAGTACAATAAAGAAATCCTTCTAAATTACACCAGTTATAAGGGATTGATTGATATGAGAAACGGCCTAGTTGTTTGGATGTAGCAGGGTTTTAATATAATAAATATTAAGATATAATACATGCCAAATAAGTTGGCTTACAGAGATGAACACCACAGGTTAGCTGCTTCACTACTTCAAGGTAGTGCAAATATGCAAGAAGAATCACAAGGCTAACCGAGATCATGTATAGTTTATGTATTTTTCAACTAGATTGGTGAGTAAATTCACTACAGAATACCCTCCATCTGTAACATGATCTAACTGCCTTGGATGACTACCTTAGATTTTCATCAGAATTCACCAATCACCATATTCTAAAATATAAAATTGAAAAAGTTGAATTATCTCCCCTTTAAAACAACAGACCCGGATTATTTTACTTCATGTATATCTTCAGGTGGTACACTACAAGTGTGTGATGTCTCATCAAAATCCATCAAGCATTTAGGAGGAGTTTCTCTTCCATGGAGAGACGGATAGACAGATTCCTATATACCTCCCCAAAATTTGTTTCTTGGGGGTACAATAAGTTGTGTCAAAACAGTTTCCCATATAAATGTGATTTAAAACATATAATATGTAAAATATGTGATGGTGCTACTGATTCTTCAATATATGGAAAAATAATTATAATACATTTTGGGAAAAGAAACGTGACTTTCCCCCTTTTTTCTTTTACTTTTTTTTAAAAGAGCTGGGTCAAAGGAGGTAAACTGCAAAAGGAAAAATGGGACTGCTGCATTAGATGTCAGGCATCAAAACGATAGCAAATCACCAAACTCAAAAAAACATTAGTACCCAAAATGTTATATATTACAGAAAATAACATCCACCTCACAGCAGGGCCTGGGTTTGATTCCTGGGCTCTGGTGTTTCTGTGTGGAGTTTGCATGTTCTCCCCATGCTTGCGTGGGTTGCCTCCAGATACTTCGGTTTCCTCCAACAGTCCAAAAACATGCACAGTAGGCTAACTGGCTGTTCCAAATCGCCCCTATGTGTGAGTGTGAATGGCTATGTGTGTGTTAGCCCAGCGATGGCCAGAGTTGGCTGAGATGGGCGTCAGCCTTCCCGTGGCCCTAATTATGATTAAGCAGCTTAGAAAAATAATTAATGAATGGACACCTCCACCACCCACCCAATCCCACCACCACCACCGCCAAATTTTATGTAGGTCACATGCAGGTCTGACCAGTATTACTTCCAAGAACTGTATTTCTGAGTTGTGCGTTATTTACATACCCAGTGTTCTTCATTTTAATATTCACTCAGCACATTTTAAACTAATGTTTGTTACTTTGTTTTTTCATTAATAATTTTTTCAATCATTCTGTTGCAAGACTTTTTCTTTCTTTTGTGCACTCATTGTGTTTCCCAGATACTGCAGCTATCCTTGGTGCTGTTTCCAGCAATGGATTTGCACCCACATTTTATGTAAATTTTTAATTACACCAAGTAATATGATTGGCAACTTATTACTGCAATTTAGCAGGTTGTAATTATGGATTGAAAATGATGGGAATCTTTAAGACACACACACACACACATACACACACACCAAGAAGAGAGGCCTGGCGGAAAAGCCTGGGAGGTGCAGAAGGGCTCTCTAAGCAGCGGCTGTTCCTGTTTGGACTCTTCTTGAAGGGAGTGATGCTGAGTGGAGCGTCTCTCTGGGGTGAGGAGAGACCTTCTGGGTCAGGACAGAGTTCACCATCAAACAGAGAGGAGCTATCAGGCTCTCCAGAGCCCAGTGAAGACACACTGACCTGATCAGAGTTCAGGTCCTAGAATAAAAACACAATAGTCATGAGGACATTCAGGGAAAATCAGCATCATATAGAGAATGCACCTCTTTCACTTGAGCAATGGACTGATTGTGACTAAATAGCAACAACTGTTTTGACTTAGTTTAGTTATGGGTGCCACCAAATTGTAGTCCTAAATATTAATCCTATAGTGGTATGAGGAACTGCACCATCATGTGGACTCACCTGTGCAATGGAAGTCTGTGAGGAGAGCCTCGAATAGAGACGGCTAGCTTTCTCAGCCACACCCTTGCCTGCAGACATGAAGCTGCTCCTGAAGACATCCAGTGTGGGTGTAAGCAAGGATTCCATGGAGAAGGAGGAAGCAGAAGGGGTGGGCGAGGAGGGGGATACTAATGAGGTGGGCCGAGCTTCCTTGCTCCTACGTGGGCAACCCAGTGGTAGTGAGGGTGAGGAGAATAGCCTGCTCCGGGGCTGGGGTTGCAACGGGTTGCTTGGTGATCCTGGTACCGCAGACTGGGGAGGTGAGCAGTGAGGCGAAGGGCTCTGAATGCTGCGTAGATCTGTGCTCAGGGAACGCTGGCTCACAGGGCTATTCAGGTGCTCCATGTGAAGCTGGATTTCCTCGGCCAGGTGACGTCGTGTTCCAGGGGCATCATCCGTCTCCCCAGGCTCATCTGGGTTGCCAGCCTTGCTCTCAGCTGCCAGAAGGGACAACGGATCAAAGCCAGACTGGATACCCATCCGTTGTGGCGAACGGCCTTGAGTGCTGCTGAGGCTCACACTCTGGGCCACACTGCAAAACGCATTGCTAATTCTAGTCTCCGTGGCAACTGTACAACTTGTGCTCCTCTCTATGGAAGGTTTGAGTGGGTATGCGGTGCCTGTTGCTTCCTCTACTTCCTGCTCATCTAGATAAGTTTGCTTTTGTTCACACCCTTCAGAGACGTTAAGCAGCTGATCAGAGGTCAGCTCTAATGTACTGGGTCTCACAGTATTTTTTGCAAAAATGTCCAATGAATTGGGACGCTTGGGTACAGCTGCACCGTTTTTTATGCCTGAGGGGTGAAGTGGTCGCAGTGCAGCAGATGAGTCCTTTTTTATAGTAGTTTCTGTCTTGGCCACTAAAAATATGAACAAATATAAAACACACTAGTGACAAGCATGCCTCCAAAAAAAAAAAAAAGCCTCAAATTTGTATCTCAGTATGATATACTGTACTCGCTTTGACCTTCAGCAGGACAAGACAAATATTTTATTGTTATATAATAGCATGCAGTGCCACACTACACCACTTGGGGGAGTCTTAAAGTTCACACCTGCACTCCTGAAAAACAGCATGATGCACAACTCACATGGAATGCTCTCTCTCTCCTTCTTCTCCTTCATGTGAGGAGAGCTGTCGTCTAGCTGCTCTTCTACTCCCCCCATCCGCACCTCCTCTTTAGATAATGAGTCATAGCCCTGATCTGATTGTCCACCTGCAACAGACGGCATGCAGGACATAAGAGGGACTGTGAAGCACTAACGGTTATGCACAAAGAGAGTTATACCAAACACTACCCCACATTCTAAACCAGGGGATCTCAATCAATTTAATAGCAACCCTCTCTGAACGTACTCCAAGTACTGAAATATTACACTCATTATTTAAAACTGTACAATAATATTTTGGATAGTTATTGCAGCAGAGAGCTTGTTACCGCATAGGTGGGGCTTTATATTACCAAATAGAAAATGGAGAAGGATTTAAAAGCAGTAGAGCAAAGAAAAAATAAAGTTTAAACAATTTCTTGTCAAAAATTGCCAGCAACACCTCAAATTAATTTATTAAACTCCTGCCATGCAGGCAATTAATAGATTTATCCATGGAGTATGAAAAACATTCCACCTAAATGAATCAAACTATAAGAGCAAACATGCCAGAATTTATAAGAACTGATTTAGTAGGTTATGCAATCCACTCTGATGTATCGTGCACCTACACTGCGGCGAATGAGCTATATCCAGACTCATCACAGGCACGACTTTCCAACACAGATACTGCACCACAGAATATAAACACACTGAGTGCATACCTCTATTAATGCACTGATAAAGCTACTGAGATATATTAAATTATATGCATATGAGATGATGAAATCTATAAAAATACCCCTTTCAGAGTTAAACCTGCAGTTATTTTAGTCACTCTTCCTCTACCTCGTCTTTGACTCCTGCTGAGAGACTACAAAGACTGAGTACGTCTGAGTTTCTCTTGTCAAACCTCAGCCCATGCCTGTGAGCAGCATTGCTCCATGTTTCTCTAAAATGTCCCTTTAACATTCAGCTCTTCCTCTCTTTTACACTTTCTTCTATTCCCCTGTGTGAAGAGAGAACACCTCGTGCTGCATGTTACAACATTTGCAGCATGCACCAGGATTAATGAGTGGTTAAAATAAGGAAAGAAGAAAAATTAATCCCTTCTTTTCCACTGTGAGAAATAATCTCTGTTGCCGCTACTCAACCCTTTCAGCAAGAAAGAGAGAGAGAGAGAGAGAGAGAGAGAAAGAGAGAGGGCAGAGTACTGATAAACAAATGCGACCTTGCTACTCTCTGAAGAAAAAGGAAGGACGCGAGAAAAAAAAAAACATGAATGACCCAGGGTAAGGGCCGACAGAGCACCTGTGCTGGATCCATCATCGCTGGAGTCCATTTTAGTGAAGTCAGTATCGATAGAAGCTCGCTCTGCTGAGTCATTAGTGCTGTCCAGACTGCCATGGCTTACGCTGTCCAGATCACTGGCGTCTGTGCATAAAAGCAACACACATTCATAGCAATCCATATCAAATCTACCAGGATCATGAACTGCATAATCAATTACTACATCTCATTTAGCTGAAACCAGCTGCTTGAACTTTGTTCTCTGGAGATGGAGTTTGAACAACACATAGATGATGAGATCTCTAATTGGATGCCAGTGAATTTCAGTCTACTACATGTATGGTAATGAGCTGGTGCAGGTGACACTGAGAGAATGTTCAAAATCAGATCATGAGCAGGTTGAAGTGTGACACAGAGGAGCACATATCATATCTCAATTGGATACTTTAATACTACTTATTTATTTTAAAACAAATATGGTACTGTTGTATTTGATCAATGATAAACCAGTGTAATACCATAAGGCATTATGGCCGGTTTAATTTTTATTTCCGGGAGATAACACTGTATTTCATGTTTATTTGAAGTGAATAGGTTCCTTTAAATGAAAGCTAAATACAACTAGCGTGATTTGTATGAAAATAATCAATCAGTATGATGCTCTTTTTTTCTAAATCTATCTATTTTTTTTAAATATAAAGCACTTGTGAAGGTTTAAATATGTTGGATCACGGTTCTAAAGAGAAGAATACAGATGCAGAGCAGGGCTTTATTAAGCAAAGCAGTACAATTGCTGGCCTTCATCCAACACTGCTATCTGTAAATAATTGGATAACGGTAGTGAAATGGAGCGGCAGGATCATTAATGAAGTGTAACGATGCAGCCTAACTTTCCAGGTCTAGCCAAATTTCCTTTAATCTCATAAAATAATCCTGCCACAATTCTGGAAATGAGCGGGAATGACTGGATACAGAATTGATTTATAAAAAATATCCGGGCGGCACGGTGGCGTAGTGGTTAACATATCCGCTTCACAGCAATAAGGCCTGGGTTCGATTCCCAGGCTCAGGGTGTTTCTGTGTGGAGTTTGCATAATCCCGTGCTTGCGTGGGTTTCCTCCGGGTACTCCGGTTTCCTCCCACTGTCCAAAAACATGCACAGTAGGCTAACTGGCTGTTCCAAGGCCCTTAACCTTCAATTGCTCAGCTGTATAAAAAAATCATAATTGTAAGTCGCTCTAGATAAGATAAGAGAAGAGATAAGATCTAGTCGGATAAGAGCGTCTGCCAAATGCTGTAAATGTAAATGTGTGAACGGTTGTGTGAGTGTTGGCCCTGCGATGGCCATGCGATGTGATGAGTGTTGAGCGATGTGATGAGGCCCTGCGAAGCGGTGTACCCCGCCCTCGCCCAGAGTCGGCTGAGATGGGCGCCAGCCTCCCAGTGACCCTAATTAGGATTAAGCGGCTTAGAAAATGAATGGAAAAAATTTCATTATTGCAGTATATATGCAATAATTCGATTTGCTTCTCACATCAAAGACAATATTTAACATTTAAATTCATGGTGCATTGTTATATTTTAAATATGTAAAAATATCAACATATTATAAATTATATCCCAGTCCAATTCATTATTATTATCACCTTCATCATCATTAATATTAAGGATTTTTTTCCTGTTGCTGTATGATTAGGTATGTACCTGAGAGATTGGGATCTTTGGCATGATTAGCCTGTCTTCTCCACACTTGTTTGAACTGCACCACACCCCGGACCACATTGCGCAGTTTACCCCACAGGAAATAGCCCCCTCTAGTGGACGAAGGCCATGTGCTCTCCAGAACAGCCTGAGAAAACAAGCATACAAGCAGAGACAGAGAGAGAGAGAGAGAGAGAGAGAGAGATGAGAGAGAGAGAGAGAGAGAAAAATTTATTAAATTATCTCCATCTGTATTTTCTCTATTTTAATATAAACATTAGTTCACTAGTGACTCAACCCCCACTGACATGTTGTCTAGTTGTGTTTAAGTGTGTGTGTGTGTGTGTGTGTGTGTGTGTGTGTGTGTGTGTGTGTGTGTGTGTGTGTGTGTGTGTGT
>JBCNYH010000004.1:29479976-29497986 GCA_039654325.1 Tandanus tandanus
ACACACACACACACACACACACACACACACACACACACACACACACACACACACACACACACACACACAGAGTCACACACACAAACAGTGTGTGTTACCTATAAAGTACGGAGGGCTCCTCTCCTTCAGGCACAGGAGGAAGCTCTGGAGGTGTGACGAACACTGTGTGCTCACTGCGATGTGATTTGTCCAGCTCAATAAGCCTGGTGTCTTCCGGCCTCTCGCTGTCCACCTGAAATTAAAGCACATTCATTATAAACTCACCACAAACACACCAAAACAACACAATGGCTTAAAACTGGTGTGGAGGAACAAGAGTTCATGCAATTTGAGAACATTTGAAAAAAAAACAACAATGAGAAACATGATAATCTTTAAAACTGGCTAATTTCATCACAATAAACTGGCTAATTGCACCAAGAAGCCCAACTCCTCCTAGTGTCTACCATCTGCTGCACACACACACACACACACACACACACACACACACACACACACACACACACACACATATCACAGACCTTGAGTGCAGTGACCTAGACTAAAAACTGTCGCTCACGGCGTGCAGACACATTATTGTGCTGTCCACTGGCACCAGACAAGCCAGTAGCTCGTAACTGTCATGGCACATTTAGGTTTCAGACCTCTCTGTCTGCATGAACATACAAAACCCAGCATACATAAAGCACTGACCTACATCTATCCAGGAACAACACCCACAGAAAGGGGGCTGAAGCATTTATTTTTTCACTTAGTGCGAGAAAAATCAGCTACTCGGGTTTCGATAGAAATCAAATGACAGTAAGAACTGTTTACTGGCGGGAAGAGCTGACGCCCAATAAAACTGCTGGGGGCAGCCATGGCCTAATGGTTAGAGAGGCGGGTTTGGGACAGAAAGGTCACTGGTTCGATTCCCAAAGCAGCAGGCAAATGGCAGAGGCAGGGCGACTAAGAAGCACCTTTCCCTCCTCCACCTTCACAGCTGAAGTGCCCTTAAGCAAGGCACCTAACCTCTACCAGCTCTCCGGGTGCCGCAGTGTGGCTGCCCACTGCTCCAAGTGTGTGTGTGCTCAGTGTATATATGTGTGTGTGTGAAATCACTTTAGATGGGTTAAATGCAGAGCCAAATTTCCTTCGTGGGATAAATATAGTAAGTCAAAATCAAAATTGATTGAATTCACCTGCAGGACCGAGATTATTTTTGATCTACTACCCAGCTCCCTTAGAAGGCATCATGGTATCGGTTTGAGACGGAATATTTTAATGTTTTGGGTTCCACGAGTCCCCTCTAGGAATGCGTATTCATCGTGCTCCGCTAGCATTCCGTTCTCAGTGCAAACCAGACAGTGTTCTCAAGCCACATTCGGCCCACTTTAAAATCAGCTCACACGGTCACTTGCATTATCAGTGCACCGCTAAAGCACTGTCCTTGGCAGGCATTAAATGGCGAAGGACGAGACATGGCAGGCAATGACTCCCACTTTTTATGGCTCTAATGAACAGTGTGATCTGGAGCGGAGCCACTACCAGCTATATATTGGATAATAGAGAACGAGAGAAAAACAACTCATGCTTTATCGAGAATGAGAAATAAACTTGTTTAGCACTTTTCATACCTATTAAAACAGATATTAAGAAACCTTGAAAATACTTTTAAATGAGAGAAACTTTGGTAATGTACAACACGTCATTTAACGTCTACATGTATCTGGGTTCGGGAGCACTGGGTGGAGACAACGGAGAATATGAGGTGTGTCCTGGCAGATTCGGAGTGTTTTGGCAGTAATGCAGCAGCGCATCTGTTATGTATTGAACACTAATGGTGTTAATGGTATAAAAACACATGCCATTAGCAGAAAGTCAGACACAACAACATACATAGACTAAAAATGATTCTGTATATATGAACAGATTTAGTGCAATATTCTTGTAAACAAATGAAGAATTAAAAAAAACCTTTTTTATTCTTTATGAAAGTCTACAAAAGCTAGCTGCTTACCTTTCCTCCCTTTTCTGTGCCAAAGAGCTTTCCATGCAAACAGTGAAATGCAGGCGTTAGATAAAAGAGAGAGAGAAAGAGAAAAAAAGGTACAAAGGAGTAGGTAGGCTGATTAGAGAAGGAAGAAAAAGCAAGTGTGTAACAGACAGTGTTGCTCTGAATGCTTCATTTGGAATAGTTCTCGAGGAGCTTAGAAACGAATTGATCTCACAAATCATGATGTCACTGAGTTTATTTTTCCCCCCAATCTTCACTATGCAAAATGCCTGGAATTTGATTTAAAATACTCTTTAAATACTTTATTAAAGCAAAAGTCGAGCTGGCTAAAATCTAAGCTAATCCAATTTTCCCAGCATCACATGAAGTTTCTGGAATCTTTACACTAAGTACAAGAAGAAAAAAAAATTCTTTACAAAAAATAATAACAATACGAAGAGTAAATTCAGAGCACCATGGTGGCGTAGTGGTTAGCACATGCGCCTCATAGCAGCAAGGTCCTCATAGCAGCAAGGTTCGATTTCCAGGCTCAAGTGTTTCTGTGTGGATCATTAATGGATTTAGCCAGGATATTCCATTAAGACCTATTGTCTTAACATTATTAAGTGCCATAATACTAATATTGGGTGGCACGGTTGTGTAGTGATTAGCATGTCTGCCTCACAGCAGGAAGGTCCTGGGTTTGAGTCTTGGGCTCAGCTCAGGCATATCTGTGTAGCATTTGCATGTTCTCTCTTCATGCTTGCATGGGTTTCCACTGGGTATTGTGGTTTCCTCCCAAAGTCCAAAGACATGCAAATTAGGCTAATTGGCACCTAGGTGTGAGTGTGTGTGTGCGTGCGTTGCCCTGTGATGGTCTGGCGAGCTGTTCATGGTGTTCCCTGCCTTCGCCCAGTGTCAGCTGAAATAGGTACAGCCTCCCGGAGACCCTAATATGATTAAGCGGTTCGGCAAATGAGTGAGAGAAATTTTTAATTAAAAAAAAAGTTATACCTTGTCTACACAGTCATCAAAAAAGGCCAAGCTTGCATCCTTATCGCTGACAAAGGAGCACTCTTCAATAAAACGGATGAACATCTGAGTCTTGGTCATGAGGGAGTAAAACTTCTGATGAGAGCGATCACGGCTTTTCAAGAACCCTGCAGAGAATAAGACCCATTAGTCCTTGTATCATTGCTGATGACCCATCCATGAATCACTCGATTTTAAAATCATATACTGTAATTAAACACGTCTAATGTATTTATTTATAACTATCGTGTCCTTATAGCAAATACTAGCATTACTGTATAAACGTAGGCAGCATGGTGGTGTAGTGGTTAGAACGTCCGCCTCACAGCAAGAATGTCCAGGGTTTGAGTCTTGGGCTCAGCTCGGGCGTTTTTGTGTGGAATTTGCATGTTCTCCCTGTGCTTGCGTGGGTTTCCTCCAGGTACTCCAGTCTCGTCCCACAGTCCAAAGACATGCACATTGATTGAGTGTATAAGTCTATACAAAAAGGCCTATTCCATGTCTGAGGATCCTCTTGATGGATCCTGATGAAATACAAGTCCAAATAGTGTGTTGCTGAGGCAGGCATGGCTTAATGGATAGAGAAGTGGGTATGGGACCAAAAGGTTGCTGGTTCGGTTCCCGAATTCGCAGGGGAAGTGAGCAGCACCTTGCCTTTCCTCCCTCAGGACCTAACTGCTTTCCGGGTGCCACAGTGTTGCTGCCCACTGCTCCGAGTGTGTGTTTGTGCTCACTATTTTTGTGTGTGCACTCAGTTTGGATGGGTTTAAGGCAAAGCCTAATTTCTCTTGCTAGTACAGTTAATACAGTTTATCAAAAAATAATTAAGTGATGCATATCATATGACACACTTCATATTTACAAACAATCCATTATTTCTAACATTCATTTTTTATACTATTGGAGTTCTTAAATGCTTTAAAAATGGAATGGAGACCAAGATGGTCATGGGAAAGCCCAATGTCTTCTTGTGTGACATAAACTGTTGTCTTTTTACTGGACAACCAGCATTTAATTGCAAACCTTATCTTACATAGACTTATATAGATCAGAGGTGCCCAGTCCTGTTCCTGGTGATCTCCCTTCCTAAAGATTTTAATTCCAACCCTAATGGGGCCCATCTGACAAATCCAATCATCGCTTTATGTCTTCATTTCCAAGTCTTAAGTCTTGATTGGATGATTGGATGGTCAGGTGGGCATAATTAGGGTTGGAGTGAACGTCTTCAAGAAGGTAGATCACCAGGAACAGGATTGGGCACCTCTGATATAGATCCACTGTTAAGAAAAATAAATAAATAAATAAATAAATAAAATTTCCCTTTTCGTGCCATGGGTGTATAAACATTATACACAGTAATTAACAGTCTTGTTTCAGGCTTGACTTGTTCCAGATTTTAACATTCATCCCAGCTGCAGAGCTCAAGAGTTCTCTCAATAAACTCCACTGGGCTTTTCCAGCAATAAACAAAAATCTGGATTAAGATTTCATTGTTTTCCAACACTAACATTTCCTCAGGGTTGATACTATTATAGCTGTCTGTATGGGGTTTTTTTTTTTCATTCCAAGCAGCAGCACATCTGTTATCATACCGAATCTGATCTGCAGTGTGGTGTATTCGACTAAATCTAATTAAACAGTTGGATGAGAAGCCTACCTTGGAGATCAAAGAGAGAACTGGCATCAGTGGCTTTTTCTGAGGGAGCCTGGGTAATGGGAAGCAAGTAGGAGCGATAACCCTTTAAGATGGCTGCCATGAAGCGTAGGAAGGCTTCTTGGATCTCTAGCTCCAGCGACTGGAGACTCTTCCCCCCACTGCCAGGATCACGCTCGCTCATGACCGCATCAATCTGGCCTTCCTCACGACTAAGCAAATAATCTGCAGGAAATGTAAACAACTTAAATAAGAATGGTCACATAGGCTCCATTTCTATCTGAGCTGGAGATACGCTTTACTGTTTAGTGATAATGTACTAAGATTTGCTCTGATGATAATATGGCAGCTTTGAACACTGTACATAAAAACGTGATTTACTCCTAAGCTAGTATCTCATGGAGTGGCGTATGCTGACGAACGTAGCAAATTTTGGGTTTCGTCAGGGTTCATAAAAGGCTGTAAACAGTTTGCTAACAGTTTTTAAGGTCGCAAATATATTTTGAACAAGAAAATTTCTCTGTGAACTTATTTTTATGCAAACGTTTGCAAACGGCTGTAACACGGGTCGCTAAAGTTGTTTTTGGTCCTTTAGTGAACACAATCCTGGGGAGGATTTGCTCACCTTTTTATAGGGTTGGGTCCATCAATCATTCATTTTCTTCTTCTTTCCTTGTAAAATACCAGGTGAATGTCAGTCGAATCTTGGATTTGAACCACCCAACCGTCGACTGACATTCACCTGGTATTTTACCAGGAGTTGGCAAAATGTCCCAGACATTCCCAAACAGAGATAAAAGAGTGGCAATAGTTGCTAATCGTCACAAGCACTGTTGCTAACAGTCAGCAACTGCCTTCACAAACACTTCCACAATCATTTGCATGAATGTTTCTAATTGTCGCTAAATGTGGCTAAAGAGGTGAACCCTGATTTTCATTAAAAAAATCGCAACCCTCTCTCAGCATTCGCCGCTCAGTGAGATACAGGCTTTTAGATCTTTCATAGGACTGCAGGCTATTCCCTTTAAAACGAAACAATCATATGACATCATAAACATACAAAGATTTATTGTTTTTACTGTAGTCTTTAAGGTCATCATAACATGGTTCAGTTTATCTTATACTTACTAGTTTATCTTAACACTTTATACACTTGTACATAATGTACTGTACATGGCTGACATTTAATAGCACCATCAATGATAAAACTCAAAGCTTCTCAAGGCTCAGTACTGTTACCTTATTTTCTTCTGTCAAGCATTAATAAAAAGCTGTCTGAGTAATAAAACTGATTCATTGAAACTTGAAGTTGTACATGGAATAACCTGCTACATCCACGCAGACAGGCCTTTATAGTGCAGTGAATTGCATTAAATTGTGTCCTTGACTACTGACTCAGAAAAGAGAGAAAACTGCGCCACTGTCCTGACACCATACTATCTCCAAACTCACCCTGCACCAGCTGCTGATGGAGGTTGCTGAGGGTGTTCATGAGACGTTTGCAGGCTTTCCTTGGCAGGATCTTCCATGTCAGGGCTCGACGATCTTCTTTGCTGAAAGCACAAACATACAAATTTATAGTTAAAGAACAGAAAAACAGGAAAGCGGTGCAGAAAAGACAAGATCGAGCCAAGTCCACAGTCAGCAGAGTTGAACACTACATCTGACAGCAACTCTTCAGCATTCTGCACCTGGCTGACAAACATAAGCATGTGTTTACCAGATGTGCGCCTGGATGTCTTATCTTTTACTTATACAACTTTAATGTAACGACCAGCAGGATCAAGATAACTTCTGGCATTATCATTATTAAAAATATCCTAAAGAAATCCTTGTCATAAATGAAAGCCAGCAAATGAGGGGGGACGAGTTTAAGAGGTCAAATGAGCTTCACAGGTCATCCTTAAAAGGAAACTCCCTGAGGGGTTTAGCGGTATGCACATGTCAAAAGTTCACTCACTGCAAGATGGTGTTGGTGTCCAGGTCCACGCAGCTAATGTCGGTTGGTGGCTCATACAGGTCAAAATAGCGTGAGTCCACACCAACTATGAAGGGGCATGGAGCACTGAGCACATCGGCCAGCGCCAACGGGCACAGGGGAATGTACGGGCATGGCCAGTGGAAAGGAAAGATCATCTGTAGGCAAAACAATTCAGTACTCGATTATGAGCTCAACAGAGAACACTCAGTATCAGTTACGTATGTTGAGGTAAAACCCCAATCACTATTTAAAATGTAAAAGTCTTGCAGGCAGCACTCACTGACACCAGGGCCTCAGTAACGCTTGTTAGCACAGCCGGCCGCAGGGAATGCACCAGAATCTTATGTTCGGTCACAGCCAGAACCAGCAGAGTCACTGCGTTTTTCGGTCCCAGGTTTAGCAGCAGTGTGGAGAGACTGCCACCACTGAGAGAAAAAAAAAAACACGTAAAAGCACACATACACACTTTGTGTTAGAAAATATGACTGGGCTTTTAAATTATGCATGAACTTGCCTTGAACTTGAATGAATAAGTGTTTCATGCACATATCAGCAGCTGCCTGCCAAATTCTTTTAAATATTACCATTGAATTTTAAGTACCTTAAATATTCAGTATCTGAGGGTGAAAGTACTTTAATTAGCCTATAAATTCAGACAGCCATAGATAGAGCAAGCACTGGAAAGAGCTACACTAACATAGCAATGTACCCTAAAAGTCTTAAGGTGTGCTCATACGATCCCAATCTGAGCCGATTACATTCGGACGTTATTCCAGTGTTTCTGCTGATTTTGTTCCAATATGTACTGATGTTCTCTAATTGTTACCCACTGTCATTCCAATGTTATTCTGATGTTATTATGATCTATGCCAAATGTTTTTCCAATGTGTCTCCGAGATTGCATACAAAAGTGTGTGAATTTACTAGAAATGTGACCGGATTGTCTCCCAATGTTGCTTCCATTTTTTCCAAATTTTACAGCAATGTTCACCGATCACTACCAATGTCACTCCGATATTTTCCTATGTTTTCCTGATGTACTCCAAACACAAAAAAACAACCAAATTTTTCAATACTTCCAAAATATTTAATAATTCCCTGAAGTTTCCCCTGAAATTCTACAATGTCCTCTAATGTATACCAATGTTTTCCAGTGTGTACCAGCGTTCTCTGATTTCATCTGGTGTAACATCGGAATATGATCGGGGCAAATCGGGATCATGATCGGTATTGTGTGAGCGCACCTCTTGTAATGTCTTTAAATTAAAGATTAAACCAAATCTTAATTCTTCCTGATATACCTGATATGATATATTTTGAGATTTAAATACAGAACATGTGACTGATCGAGACTATTGGAACTATCCATCCATCCAGCCATTCATTTGCAACAAGAGTGGATTAATCCTACTAGGGTCTTGAACCATTCACTGTCACACTCATACCTAGCCCAATGTGCATGTCTTTTGACTGTGGGAGGAAACCGGGGTACCCAGAGGAAACCAAGGCAAAGCACAGGGAGAACATGCAAACTCCACACAGAAACGTCCTCGCCAAGCGACTTAAACGTGCTAACCACTACGCTGCCGTGCCGCCCCATACTGAAACTACCGTACTTATATGTAATACATGTTCATGTCTCTTAATGTCGGTCTGATTAATAAAAGTCATTTTGATTTCTAGCAGACAGCAGACATGTGACCTACCTCAGAGGCAGAGGAGAGGAGACAGGCTGGCTCAGCATGAGGCTATCATGTGGAGATAACTGTGGAACAAAACACACATTCCTATTCAATCCCTGGTAAAACTAGATTCACTCCTACAGAAATGTAAATATCCAGTATAAAGCCAAGCAGTGTATTCAATTTCACCTGGACTAGAATGCGTGGTCTCTGAGAAGATGGGAAAGGAACTTTGTGCATAAAATGAGAGATATGCCTGTAATAAAAAAAAATGGAGAGAAATATCATGACTAAGTATACCTGAAAGTCACTGCTCAAGGTTAAGCAGTACATAACACCACCGTGGGGTCAAATAACACCCCTTTATTACCCTCTCTCAGGTTATGGTCCTTAACATGGTTTTCATATTTGTTTTATTGTATCAATAAAACAAAGTGCTGCAGATACATAAGCTCAGATATTTTGTCTATTTCAGAGTCAGTCTGAGCCATAATCAAAATACAAAAGCAATACATGATTTTAAAGCTAGTATCTCACGTTGATTGCTGATGAACATAGCGATTTTTGGATTCGCCAACTTTTCTGATGAATGTTTGAGAAAAGCAGGAGTTTCGCTTCTGTCATTAGCAATGTTTAGTGACAATTAGCAACATAATTTTATGTTTATGTTTATAATTTTAGGTAAAGCACCTGAAGAGTAATGATCACTTTTGAAATTACTTTACAAATTAAAATCTTTGTAGTGCGTGTAAGTATAGAGATTTTTCAGTAATATAGGAGTTATTAGTTATTACTTTAGAAATAAACAGAAATCCAGCCATACCAAAACTGTAGTTATTTTTTAAATGCTACAAACAATACAAGCTTCCTAAACAATATCTAAAACTGCAACAAATGGAAAAAAGCCCAAATACAAACAGATTTGGTAGGGCACTCACTTCTCAATGGGTAATGTATGAGGCCCAGAAATTGAGTAGCGGTAGAGGAAGGTGAGGAAAGTGCGGAAAGCATCGAAAAAGGGCCACCGAGAAAGAAGGCAGATGCTCTTGTTGGTGTGAACCGTCATGGAGTCCTCAGCTTTCAGACAGTTGTTTTGTAGGCCGAGCTGTGTGCGCTGCCTATCAGTTAGACGCTCTTCTGAGTACACCTCGTAAAACTGGATCGCTGCACCATAAACCTAGACACGCAAGACATACTAATCAAGTAAGTGCATCAAACTGTGATCATCATAAAGTAAACACAGCATAACTGTCTCTACTGGGCCACACGTCTCTTCAGATTAACCAAGTGCCAGAGATGAAGGGTTTTGATCTATTTTTGACACTGGCTCCAAAAACTTATTCAAATCTTAGTCAGCCACTTGAGAGATGGAAATTTTTTTTTCTTAGGTTTTTTTTTTTTTAATTCATAGAAGTTACAAATATCTTGGGGTAGTTCTGCTTCTTTGAAGTCACTACCTAAATGAATAAATTACAGAATAGAGCAATAGGCTTGGGACCAGTATGTTTGTAGAGGGAGCATGAGGAGTGCACTGAAGTATTCACTGCTCCAAATTAATTCTCTCTTAGTCCAAATGGAGATTCATGCATATTTATCCACAACATTTGTAGCACATGTAGGATGGACAGTACGTTTCACTGTACTGAGAAAATGGCACGGTGGCGTAGTGGTTAGCATGTCTGCCTCACAGAAACAAGGTCCAGGCATTTCTGTGTGGCATTTACTTGTTCTCCCTATGCTTGTGTGGGTTTCTCCCGGGTACTCAGGTTTCCTCCCACAGTCCTAAGACATGCACATTAGGCTTCCTGGCTGCTCTTAATTGCCCCTAGGTGTGAGTGTGAATGGTTGTGTGCGTGTTGCCCTGTGATGGTATGGCAAGCAGTTCAGGTTGTACCCCGCCTTCGTCCAGTGTTGGCTGAGATAGGCTCCAGCCTCTCTGTGACCCTAATAATATGATTAAGCAGTTCAGCAAATAAGTGAGTGAGTGTGTGTACTGAGAAAGGAACACTAAGCACATTTACATAAATCTTACTCATTAAAATTTTTAGTGTTATTTTGTTTGAAATGGTCTTTACACCCCGACAGCAATCAATACCTTGTGCGATCTGAAAAAGGTCTAAAAAAATCTGTTATTTGTGGCCACTGAGTTCCTGTAAAAACGCCGACTAATCACTGCCTTGCGGTCCGCTTGGAAATACACGGTCAAATGCTCCCTGCCCGTGCCCTGACCCTACCATGCACGAACCAGCATTCAGAGCAAAGCTTGTGCATGTAAAGGGTGGGGCGTGGCTTTGGCAGTACCTCCGAGGGCAGGGGAGGGTTTAGCCGAAGCCCTGAAGAGATGCTACTTTCAAATTTTGCTAGCTTTCCAGATTACCAATCCTGTCTTTAAAGATAAATTATACCGAATCAAAGCATGATTTATTTAAAAATACCTTTGCATGCAAATATGCCCTTCATCTATATCATAAATGGGATTGGCTTAAACAATTCTTATTCTTTTCAAGGTTTATGTATAAAATGTTTGTCTATGCTAATCATACAAACACTACAGCCGGAAATAAAATTTTCTTTTAAGCAGCCCAAATCCCAAATGTGAATTCTTCAGATTACTTCATATGTCAGTGTGTTCATGATCAAGTTTCCTTATACAACTTCTTTTATCCTTTTTGTCTGACTGTATAGAACAACATGTATGCAAGTGTTTTTTTTTGCATTCACCTTCTCTCCAGAGGCTCCGGTGAGAACAAATGTCGAAAACACAGGGAGAGAGTATTTCGTATGAGACGGCCAGCACTCTATGGATGCTCCCATTGGCAGACAGAATAGGGGCACTGACTCGGGCAAAGGGAACGACTCATGGTCCTCTTCTGGGTACCGTGACAGCAGGCCTAAAACAGTCAACAAATATCACGCTCAGCACTTGTAACAAGAAGTCTGCTTCTTCCAGCACAAATGATCAATACCACACAGGCTGTAAATGCTTGGTATTGTCTTCCGTGTGAAAAGCTTATTAGAACCAATGGGTTGGAACTAAAAAGTGATTCTCATACTACAGCCCTTCACCATCCAACTATAACACAGCAACATTATCCCCATGAGCGGAACATGTTCACGCAAAAAAACAGCTGTATGATGACTTCATATCCCACTCGCCCTGGGAGAGTATCGCTTATATAATGTACACCACCCTATTTCTCCCCATCACTCTGAAGAGATAATATCAAACTGCTGCGTTGTGCTGTTTTTGACTGATGCTTACTAATCAAACAAAAGAAAATATATTTCCCATCTGGTGCCAAAGTATTGCTAAACACAAAAGGTAATATGAGTGTGTTCTGCACAACAAACCTGCTTTGAATGCAAGAGTGTTCGTTTTGGCCAAAGACTTTTTGTAGCACAGGTACACAGAGGACCCCCACTGAAAATGGAAACAGAACTGATAAAATACCCCACATTGTCATTTATTTGCATACATTATTTTTTTGCATATACTATTTGCACATTGTCATTTCAGTATCATAATTGCACTGTCACTTTCTGCTTCTGCTGCTGTTTGTTACTTATTTATTGCTTTCTGGTTAGATTTACGTTGTTTGTATATTTTTAGTATATATATTTTTAGAATACTTATATATTTTTTTTCGTATATTTTTGGTTACTCTAGCTTTATTAGTCTGCGGATGAGAGTCCGCAGACTGTTGTTCTTTTACCGGTTCTTATTATAGATAAGTTATCAACTTATTATTATTATTCCAGCTAACTTTTCGGACATTAATAGGGCAAAAACTGTTGGGCCGATCAATGTGAGTTTTACATATGTTACTGGAATATGGATGTAGATTATTGCTATGACTTTTGTTATTAATCATCATCACTAATTACGAGATTTAATTACTTAATGACTTTTCTATGTACCTTTCTATCTCGGAAACTATTGGACCGATCAAAGTCAATTTCACATATGTTATTGGAATATGGATGTAGATTATAGCTAAGACTTTTTTTTTCATGAATCCTCATCACTAATTAGGAGATATTATTTACTTTATATCTCAGAAACACACATGAACCTACATAAGCCATGTTCACCAAGCTGCTGAGAGTTAAGCCACATTCACACAGGAAGTGACGAGCAACATCACCTGGCAATAGAAATGAATCGCTTCACCACTTAGCTCTTGTTGCCTAGGTAACCCTCTCATGTTTCCTGGTTAAAAATTTTTCAGTCAAACTGTAAGCAACACCGTGCTTCCCTACAACAGGTCCATTGGAGTTTTTATTATCATTATCTTATTTTATTTGAGTTTATTTCAGTTTATATTATTTTCATATATAGCTTATTATTATTATTATTATCATTATCATCACGTGGCAAGTATAGACCGGGAAGAGTTAAACATGTATAAATATAAACTCACAGGAAATACTGAACGTTTCAGAAACATGGAGCCAACCGTGAGGTATTCGGTTACTACCCTTGTAATATTTCTGTGTGCAGTTATAAAGCACAGGATTTTTAGACACAGCAATAATGAGCTCCATGTTGATGTGAGTGGAACAATTAAACTCATATTCCTTGTTGGAAAGGTTTTGACGAACTCCGTGTCTGGCGGCAAGTGTCAATCAACGGTATCTTTAAGCTATGATTGGTAATTGCTCAAATCACATCGCGTGTAAGTTCAGCTTGGTTGAACTCCACGCCCACCTGCTTCGTGTTACTTGAGAAAATTTCATCATGCTTTCACTGACTTTGCACGGTTACTTGTGTGAATGCGGCTATATTCTGCTGGTTCAGTGCTTGTAATGTGTGGCTTTAATGGGATTGAGAAATTCTACAGCACAGCACTGCCAAGGTCTACACATAATTGTATGCATAATCACATGCTCTTAGTGAGTAAGGTGAGGCTACTCACCATGCTGCTGTTTAGGTTTTTGTCCACTTTGCAGAAGGCATACGGTGGTGTTTCTCCTTTGCCGGGAATGATAACACAAATGTCTGTGACGGCCAACGTGGTATGAGAATGACACTCGGGTGCACGGCGGTACGTGATGTAGATTCTCTGTGAGGAAGAGCTGCTGATATTGGCAGGACGGCCAGAAGGAGTGGTTTGGATGATGTGGCATCCCGGCTTCAACTTCTCCCTCCACTCATGGAGGACACTGGGAAATAATAAGGAGGAGATAATCATTTCAAGGCAAAGAAGCTGCAAAATACCGATGTGTATACATTTGCTGGCACGGCGACACGGCTGCACGGCTCCAACTTACAGTGAGAACGTCCTGGGTTTGATTCATGGGCTCTGTGTGGAGTTTGCATGTTCTCCTTGTGCTTGCGTGGGTTTCCTCCGGGTACTCCAGTTTCCTCCCACCATCCAAAAACATGCACAATAGGCTAACTGGCTGCTCCAAATTGTCTGTAGATGTGAATGTGAGTGGTTGTGTTTTGTGTGTGTGTGTGTGTGTGTGTGTGTGTGTGTGTGTGTGTGTGTGTGTGTGTTGGCCCTGCAGGACGCTCTGGCGAGCTGATGCTCAGGGTGTATCCCGTCTTCACCCAGTGTTGGCTTAGATAGGCTTCAGCCTCCCTGCCACCCTAACAGGATAAAGGTAAAGTCTGTTGGGCTTTTACATCTAAGCCAACTGGCTTATCATAGCCCCGGTTTTTTTAGTGTGATGCAACTAGGAATCCACATCCTACTGGATGGGACGCTAGTCCATCGTCCATTGCCAGTATTTTTACTGGTACCCATTTATACTGCTGGGTGAACACAGTTAAGACCTTGCCAAGGGATCGAACTCATGACCTCTCGATCATGGGCCCAGCAACCTAACCATTACACCACCGGCATAATAGGATTAAGCATTTCGGCAAATTAGTGAGAATAAAAGTAGCATGAATACTTATGTAACAGTTTCATGCAAATTCCTTCCAAGAGCAATAGCCATAAAACAATCTGAGTGAACCACTTTGGCTAAATCTATGATTTAAATAAACACACTATTCAAAAAAAATGTCAGCTATGTGTTCACAAGAGTTTTTCCTTTTGTTTATGCTTTGGTAATGTGTCTGAATGAATGCTTGTGTGTTATTTATGGAACTGAAAACACCGCATCATGCAACTACTGCCTTAAAAAGCTGAACAGATAAATCATACAGTATAATACACTTACTCTTTTTCCACTGTGCAAGACAGTAAGCCTTTATTTCCAAAATATTGAGATTGTCAGAGATTTCTGGACAAACCTAATAGTTATTTACTTTAGCAGTAATTGCTGAAGGAAACATTTCTGCACTAAGACACTGTTATTATCCATTTTTCTGACTCCTATAATATTCCGATCGGCTCCTGTAATTTGGAAGTCAGTGTAATGGGTATGAGTAAACAAAAGTGACTCACCCTAGGTCAGTGAGCGGTGGCTTGTCTCGTCCTCGCCTGAAGCAAAGGAAGATCTGTGGCCCTATGATGCTGCCTCCGTTCAGCTCAGCGGGAAGGCCCGAGGGAGTGAACTCGATGCAGGTGTAGCCCCGTGGCACTTCCTCGCCTTGAGAGCGAAACACAACTGCCACATCTGTGATTGGAGCCTCGGCTAGGGCTGAGCTCCTTGGGCAGCTTTCATCACATGTTATGTCCTCTTCGTAGGGCTCTGAGGAGTCAGTGAGACCCGCAACCACAAAGTAGTCCGCTACACGTGGGCTTTTGTCCTCCATCTTGTACCTTCCCCATAGAGAGAGAACAGTAGAGCTGGGAAGAGTGAAGGAGGGAGAGAGGGAGAACATGAGAGATGGGGTAACCATACACATTCGAAAGTAGGGCATGCAGGATCTATGTTACAGGATGTTGCTCAATTTAGAAAGTTATGTGAAACTGAACTAACATGGGTTGCATGTACCAGATGGAGAAATTAAACATTATAACAGCAGGTAGTACCTCAACACTGCAGACTTTCGAAACAACGGTGATGTTTTGCATAAAATTATTACCAGGAATGATGCAGTAGCAAGCAGCCTATCCATAGCAAGCACAATTTAACATACAAATGCATTTCAGCAGATCCCTTACATTTCACTGGAGGATATTTCAAAAAAGCTGACGTGTGGGTTTCACAGAGCGGCAAAAAGTAATAAGGTTGTTTTGCACATAAAAAATTCACACTTAGCATAAAGTTACAGAACTCATCCAACTTTATCTGATCTAGAGCCAAGATTATATTCCTCAAGCTTGGAAAAAGATTCAAACATCTAACACACCATTTTGTTCCAGACACACACACACACACACGCACACACACGCAAGCAAAAAACCTTCAAATGCCACAATCTTTGCAATAAATACACCAAAGACCATATGGTTGCAATTATCAATCATTCCTGCTGTGCATAACAACATATTTGACTATACACACACTGCAAATCTTTAAAACCGTTCCTTTAAGTAGAAATTAAATAAATGTGTTATGTGAAAAAAATTGCATGCATGAGGCACAATTACATTGTTGGGTCACTGAAACTGTCTCTCCAAAACAACAAACATTTCTATTAAAGATGCCACAAGCGTTTCCTGAAAACCGGCCCAGGCGGAGGAATTTACAGCATGCATGTACAAGTGCCGCCACACTCTAGAGCACAGCCCCGTGTAGCCAGCTGAGTGTGACTGATTCTCTCTATCGCTGTAACATGGTACCATAAATAGCACTGAGAGTTTGCCCAGGCACTATGTGTGATGTGTGGCTTCACCCACACACACACACACACACACACACACACACACACACACTGATGCTTATAACTATGCTCATACATTGCAGTGACTGCCTGCTGCAAGTCTATATAATATTTGCCTAATAATCATGGATCATGAATGGATATAGCCAGGACATTTCCTAAACACCTATTGTCATACACATGATCCCTTAACATTATTAATTGTCATAATACTAATATTGAGCGGCATGGTAGGGTAGTGGTTAGCACGTATGCCTCACAGCAGGAAGGTCCTGGGTTCAAGTCCTGGAGGACCGATTTCGAGTCCTGAACCTTTCCCTGAACCGAGTTCGAGAGTTCAAATTGCCCCAAGGTGTGAATGTGAATGGTTGTGTGTTTGTGTGTTGCTGCGAGCTGTTCAGGGCGTACACTGTCTTCGCCCAGTGTCGGCTGAGATAGGCTCAAGCCTCCCCATCATAATAGGTGGATTCATTGGTTTGGCAAATGAGTGAGAGAGTGAGTAATTTTGTTTGGCACAGCGGCATAGTGGTTAACACTTCCACCTCACAGCAAGAGGGTCCTGGGTGGGTCCTGGCATGGGGTTCCTCCGAGTAGTCCGGTGTCCTCCTACAGTCCAAAGACATTCACATTATGCCTATTGGCTGTTCCAAATTACCCCTAGTTTTGAATGTGTGTGTGTGTGTGTGTGTGTGTGTGTGTGTGTGTGTGTGTGTGTGTGTTGGCCCTGCCATGGATTGGTCAGCGATTCAGGGTGTACCCTGTCTTCACCCAGAGACGGCTGAGATGCTTTCCAAATCTAATTTAGAGAATCTGTTGAGTATCTCAAACCAATACCCTTATGAACAAAGATTTGTGTGTTTCGCACACTGACAAGCCAGGAATAACAGGGTTTTAAACTGCGCTGCTGTCTCATGATATCCAGTTCATCTTAATATTGACTTCATATGGGAACAGTAATAAGCCATAGGCAGGCAATCAGTCAGGCTCAGTTTACAGGCTGCTGAGCATCATCACCGGCACTGACACAGCAGACAAGCACTTTCTCTGACTCTCTGTAGGGTGTCTGTCTGTCAGTCAGCAGCTTTACAGGTAATGGCTTAGTGGTATGCATTATGGGCCAATAGTGTCACGGGACAGAGCTTAAGAGCTTTTGTTGGGGGGTGGGGGTTCGGGGGGACAGACCTATCGGCTAACTCCTCCATGATGACTACTGAGTTTTTCTTCCACTGTTTTGTTTTATTAAAATAGTCAGATAGAGAGAGTCTCTCATCATATATTTAGAGGATGGGTAGAACAATAACTGATTTAGCTCGGGAGAAGACTTAAAGATTAAACATGGACTATATAACCCTAATCCAGCTCAAGGCTGGAGACATGTCTAAGAGCACGTGCTCCCACTTACATTTACAGCCATCCTTAAAAGTTTCTGAACCCTGACCTTAATCCAGTAGAAATGTTGTGTGAGCGGTCCTATGAGGAAACCCACCAACATTCCAAAAATGAAGATGTTCGGTATAGAAGAATGGACTGAAATCCCTTCAAGTCGGTGTGCAGGACTGATTAACAGTTACCACAAATATTTAGTTACAGTTATTACTGCACAAACGGGTCTGAAAGCAAAGGTAACGTTGGATAATGTTCCTCAATAAATAAATGACCAAGTGAAATATTTTTGTCCATCAATAGGTAATGTTTTCACCTGTCTTGGTTTGTTCGTCTGTTTGTTTTGTTGATCTGTTTGTTTGTTTGTATGTAGGATAAGTAACAAGTACAAGTAACAAACCATTAAATTTTGGAGGTTATTTGTGGAATCCATGGGATCATGTTGGAAAAAAAAAAAAAAAAAAAAAAAAAAAAAAAACATTTCCCCCCACCTCTACCACGTTCCAAAACCCAATTTTTTCCTTGTTGGAGGTCCCTTTCACTCCCTGAGTTCCACTCCAGTTTTTTTCATTCGGCTCTT
>JBCNYH010000004.1:29570586-29588217 GCA_039654325.1 Tandanus tandanus
AGAGAGAGAGAGAGAGAGAGAGAGAGAGAGAGAGAGAGAGAGAGAGAGAGAGAGAGAGAATGATAGGAAGCCCGTTAATTGATTTACTCATTTACTCACTTGTTATCAACTTTAATGTATCTAACCAGAGGCAGTGAGTCCAGAATACTGGTATCCCACAACATTCATGACAGACTGCACTATCTGACTCTAACTTTACTCTCCAGTCTATAATTAAATGCAATCAATAGGTGGTGCTCAGGGAGGTAGAAAAGGGAAGCGAGGTCAAATCAGATGAGGAGTTGGAAGATCTAAGCCTCCTGATGCCTGCACTGCACTGAGGTCAATGAACAGAATACTTGCATGGCTTTAGGCTAGACATTAGATAGTTAAAGAAAGAGTTAGTGAGAGAAATGGAGAGAATGAAAGTCATAGAGAACACTGGCTCTTAACAGACTAGTGAATTATGAATGGGATGTAGATTAAAGGTGGCGACTGTAATGAGCCTGCTCCCAGCCTGACGGGACTCGATCTGCAACTCTGCTACTGCTGCTGCATTTCCTAGTGGTGCTTAGCCTATGTTTATGTACCATGAGTGGCTTCTCCAAGCACAATCAGCCAGATGCCACACACAGCTGAGGCATCCCTCATGTTTTAATGGAAGAAATAAAAATATAATAATTTTACAGAAGTACAATTTTACTGCTGTGCGAAATAAATCAACAAAAAAATAAATAAATAAATAAAACAAAAAATTGGATATACCTGGCGGCACAGTGGAGTAGTGCTTAGCCCGTCTGCCTCGCAGCAAAGAAGTCCTGGGTACAAATCCCAGACTCTGGCTTTTCTGTGTGGAGTTTGCATGTTCTCCCAGTGCTTGTGTGGGTTTCCTCCGGGTAGTCCGGTTTCCTCCCACAGTCCAAAGATATGCACATTAAGTTAATTGGCTGTTCCAGGTGCCCCTAGGTGTGTATATGTGTGTGTGAATACCTGTGTGTAAGAATGTTGGCCTTGCAATGGTCTGGTGAGCTGTTTAGGGTGCCCGAGACCGGAAATCAAACCCAGGCCTTCTTGCTGTGAGGCAGACGTGCTAACCACTGCGCCACTATGCCGCCCTAAAATAGAACAATATTAATATATTAATTTAGGCGTTGCCTAAAAGCCGAGCTCTCCAAAAGGTCTTTGGAAGGTTTTTAATTTAATGCGTTTCGTAATTATTGCACTGAAGTTTTCCCTAAAAAATCAGTAGAAACATTGAAAAACTCCTTGTTTGCCAATAATAGTCTATCCTTCTGATATAAGGGTTCGGTGATCAGACTCTTTCAGCTCTGAAAGGACGGTTATGCATGTGTTTCTTCTCTGCCAAAAAAGGTTCCGTTATTGATTTGGGAAGAAATAAGAATTTAACCTAAAATTAATTCATTTTAATTTGTGGCTATTTGGATTTTGTTTCAGTAAAAAGTACTACCATGTGTTTTCTTTCCATATTACTCCTACATATCACATGCTTCACTCTCTCTCTCTCTCTCTCTCTCTCTCTCTCTCTCTCTCTCTCTCCCTCTCTCTCAAACACACACAAAACACACACACACACTTGCGCGCAGGGAGCTTTGCTTTAAAATAATTTAATTTGCTGCGATGATCTACCAAGCTGTTCAGGGTGTACCCTGCCTTCGCCCAGTGTCGGCTGAGATAGGCAGTACCTCCCCACCACCCTAATAGTAGGATGAAGCAGTTCAGCAAATGAGTGAATGTTGTTTTGGAAGACATTCTAGTTGTTTTGGTACTACCACACTTTGGTGGACATACACGCCTCACTATGCCAGTGATGTCCGTTACTGTTTAAAAAGAAGTCGATGGAATATAATTAGAGTTTGTTATATGGATGCGGGTAGCACGGTGGCATAATAGTTAGCAAGTTTGCCTTACAGCAAGGAGCTCCTGGGTTTGAGTTTTGTATGCAGGAAGGGAATTACTGTGTGGAGTTTGCATGTTCTTCCCCTGCTTGCACAGGTTTCCTCAGGGTACTTTGTTTTTCTCCGACAGTCTAAAGATATGCACATTAGGTTAACTGGCTGTTCCAGTTTACCCCTATGTGTGAGTGTGAATGGTTGTGTGTTTTTGGCCCTGCAATGGACTGGCGAGCTGTTCAGGGTGTACCTGTCTTTGCACACAGTCGGCTGAGATAGGCTCCAGCCTCCCCGCAACCCTAGTAGGATTATAAATCAATAAAATGAATGATTGAATGTTGTTTGGATGTTTTCCTGTAAAATAAATATATTTTTTAAGTTTTCAAAAACAAAAACTGCTTTTATTATATTATGAATAGGCTACCTTCAGCTTCCATGACAACCATCATCATGCAACTCAGCGAGGCATGACAGCCAATAAGTGCTACGATGCATACAGAAATTGGAAGGACGAACGCAGGATGGACGCCATGAAAAATCAACTCCATGATTTATAAGTAGGGTGCTCTGCACAAGGATCATACTTATATGCTCCGCTATAATATTAGATTTTGCCATGACTGTCAGTTTCCAGTCCTGAATGTAAGTTATAAGACATATCAAGAAGAATCTATCCAAAGTATTACCCAGCAACATGGCTGTGTGTAGGCAGTGTTAGCTCAGTGGTTAAGGCTCTGGATTAGAGATCCGAAGGTCGGGGGTTCAAGTCCCAATAGCAAGGTCCTTAACCTTCAATTACTCAGTTGTAGAAAAAAAAAGATGAATGTAAGTGTAAGATAAATGAAAGATTCCCTGGATAAGGGTGACTGCCAAATGCCATAAATGTAACAGATGTCTAGTACAGATATCTCAGAAAGATTGTACAAGAAGAGTTTGGGCAACACAAAGAGAAGTATTACAAATATTGCGATGTGTTTAGAGGTTGGAGACAAAGGGTGGAATGCAAGTTATTAGATCAATTTTGTACCACATTTAAAATGTAACATGCCAGCAACCTTTTCAATTCAGATTTATTCATACTCACTCTCTCACTCACTCATTTACTGAACCGCTTAATCCTACTGGAGTCGTGGGGAGGCTGGCACCTGTCTTAGCTGGCACAGGGCAAATGCAGGGTACACCCTGAACAGCTCGCCAGACACACACACAACCATTCACACTCATACTCACACCTGGGGCACTTTGAAACAGCCACTTAGCCTAATGTGCATGTCTTTGGTCTGTGGGAGGGAACTGGAGAACCCGGAGGAAACCCACGCAAGCAGGAAAAAAACATGCAAACCCCAGACAGAAACGCTTTTGTCGACCCTGGGACTGGAAGTCATGACCTTCTTGCTTTGAAGTGGACATGCTAACCACTATGCCACTGTGTCACCCAGATTAGATTTATTTATTTGTTTTAACATACTGTAGATATAATAAAAAGATTGCCCAGCCCCACAGGTAGCAAAGATTAAATGTTAATTAATACCATTTTGTCCCTATTAATATATTAATATGCATTATTCGACCATTTTTAATGCTTTAGGATGAATAACTGAAATGTAACACACTTTGTTTTGTGATAGAGTATAGTGTTCCTTTCATTTTACCATGAAGGTATACAAACAATAGCACTCGACTGCACACATGCTGCCCTCATGACTCATTTCATGATCTCATGTGCAGTTTAGGTTATGCTGGTTTGGCATTTCAGACTTCTGTAATTAATTCAGTTCATTTTAGGCATCTTCCTCTAGGCTTTGTGCATCTTTTATTTTCTTTTAAGAAAAACAGTGTTGCATGCATTGAAGAAAAAAGAAAAATAAAGAAAGAAGTTCACGTGTTTTAAGTTTTGTTCTCATGAATTTTAAATGCTGCGTTATCTAGTGGTAAACAGATTACATCGCGCAGGTCAATAACGCAGTATTTACAAATCTAGGAGAAGAATTCATCAATGTATGACTTAAAGGGATGCAAGAACTAAGTGAGCAATGGTATATCAATTCTAATGATTCTGATTAAACAACAAATCGATTTGTTGTGTGCTGTTCATGCTGCAACCTTGTTTGAGCCTATGTAAATATCCATAATTTATCTGTGTGTCAAGGAGACTAAAATAGAGAAGAAGACTTAAGAAGAGAGAGTGTGAGAGAGATTGTACCCTCTTTGCAAACGCAGGAGCCATCAATGGGAGAACAGGAGGCGTCGTTTTGGCAGTGACAGACAGATGAGCAGTTAGTTCCGTAAAATCCAGGAGGACATGTGTGAGAGCAGTCATCTCCCTGTGAAACACACACACGAACACACACATACATATAGGCAGAATACAGCAAATATCATCAGATGGTCAAATCCCTAAACAACATGACTGTAGCTGCTAGGGATGGAAATATCCATTTTAATTGAATTACTCTCCTAATTAGAGTCTCTAATTCTATCTAATTAATATCCGACCCTCAGTGAACCTTCACATGACATTATAAATTGCTAATCAACATAAGGTTTTGCATGTAACCCCTCCAATATGATATTGCTTCTCAGAATACAGGGAATAACTCAGGTTTGTGCTCTTCTGGTATGTCAAATTCAACTCATGAAGGTCTTGGTAATTAGCTAATGAGTTGAATCACGTGTACGAATGAGGCAGAATGGCAAAACCCCAGATCTACAGCATATGGGAGTAGAGCAAGCTTCAGTCCCTATGCCAGAGCCCAGATTTAATGAGCAGACCGTGTCAGTCTGCACAGCCCCTCAACCCCTCATCTATCCATTACCAGCCAGTGACTGGCGACTGAGAAGCAGTGAACTCTCAAAGCCCCGGCTCTATCTGAGCTGGACTGTGTGCAATCTGTTTGCTATAGCAGGAGCCTATCTCCCTTAGCTGGTCATCTCAGGTACCTGGCTGTGTCATCCCTGCCTCTGACTGACAGCTGACATGATGATTTAGCCTTCCAATTAGTAGTGCATCGCCAGAGTGCAGGGCGGCTCCTAACTCCCTCATGCACGCAGCGGGACGGAGCTCATTAGCATTTGGAACTATGTTTGAGGGGAAAGCCTGAATGAAGTATTTCTGTGAGAAGTATCACTCTGAGAGTAGGATCCCCTCCCCCCTCTCTCGCTCTCTCTCTCTCTCACTTTTTCTCTCTGTTTTAGTCTACTGCTCACCAACCTTCTGTCTTTATTTCTCTACTATCTCTCGCATGCACTCATCGCTATGCTTTTCTCCCTGCTCATCATGCTCATCGTCTCACGCACGCTCCCACTCCATCTGCACCCATTCTCTCTCCACATGCCCACATGAAAAGCTTACATCTGCGAATTAATTTTTTATCAATCTACGTGCTGTTATCTTTGTTCCGCTCAAAAGTGACAACTTCCAGACTGCAAACGTTGGCAGTTCTCTTGAAGGGATTGTAAAGATGGGAAAGTAGTTTGTGAGTGTAGCAGCGCATGCAGCCGGAAAGTTTGTCGGCCTGACTTCCAGTAATTTGCTAGCGAGTGATCTTGTGGTGAAATCATTTCAGCCACTAATGACACACAGGAATTTGAATGCACAAGATTCAAAGCACTCGATGAAGAGCCTAAGCGTGGAATTCTCCCTGGGTATTAAAACTTGTCTTTCATTTAGAGCCGATGGGAGCTGTTCTCTGACACAATTAATAGATTAATTAATTTGTCACAATGTACTATACAGCAGTATAGGATGTGAATTAATTACTGCATGTCACTTAAAGTCTGTATCTCATGGAGTGGTGAATGCTGACGTACATTGTGATTTTTGGATTCGCCAAAGTTCATCAGAAAGTCAGTGTTCGCCTCAGTAATTAGCGACATTTAGAGAAGTTTAGCGACAATTAGCAACATTTGCGCAAATCTTTGTGAAAGTGTTGGTGAAAGAGAGTTGGCAATATTAGTGTCTGTTAGCAAATGTTAGCGAAAGTGCTTGTGATGATTAGCAACTATTTGCCACTCTTTTGCAACTGTGTGGGAATGTTTGGGACCTTTTGCCAACTCCTGGCAACCTGGAACCTTGGAACCACCTTTACCCCTACTGATGGACCCAACCCTATAAAAAGGGTGGTCTATGCGTGCCAGAATGGTTATGACCTTGAATCATATCGTGAGCATTTACCCTGATTTTTTTTTTATATTGCAAAAACTTTCATGTCATTTTTCTCAAAAACAGCTTTCTGTTGGTAAGACCACTCTGGTTCTCAGCCCTTCATATATAAAACTTTCCCAGTGGTATAATGGGATGAGGAATGAACAATTGAACACCCTTCAAACAGCGAATCTAAATTTGTTTATTGGCCCTCAATATGCTGAAAGTGTGTGAAATCCAGAGTTGGCTTGAAAAGCATTTGAATGATGTGAACATGAGAATTCAAGCTGTTATCACACCAAAAAAAGTTGTGTATGAACAAGTATGTACAAAGGTTTAAATCATGAATCTGGAGGTGTTAAGATAAAAAGAATAAGGCTTAGAGCCAGAATAAAGAAAACTGAATCTGATGCTGAGCTCATGCAGGTCTCAGACCAAACCAGAACAAAGGAGAGAGACTTCAGCACTGCTGGTATTTTCGGGAGATGTGCGGAAGAATACATTTCCATATATTATAGTGAATTGAAGTGCTACCATCACCTTACACCTCCATGCATCTAAATACAGTACTTGTACCACTTGTACAGCATTAAACAGCTTCTCCCCTTCTCCCCTATGTTGAGATATATTACCGCATAACAGCTCCAGGCGCTATTACGTGTGCATTCTTTTTTCTGACAGGGACGTCCTATAAGCCTGAATGCAAGATGTAATTGGGAAACAGAGCGTGGTGTCCCCATTCCACTGCAATGTAGTTAACTCAGTTTTTTAGGCAAAGCTCCTCTAGCTGTGTTTAATAAACCTGGCAAAAGGCCACCTGAATCCAGCACTTGGAGCAGCTGAAGAAAATGAAGATACAGGCAATGTCTTCTCTAGCTGGTGCAATCCGCCACAACAGCCCTGCTACCAGACAGCTTAACAGCTCTAGCCAAGGTAAGAGCTGGCAGGAGCACCTTGCTCAGTGTTAGTCTTAATCAGGCTGCTGCTTCCGTCTTTATCTTCAGCACAGAGTGTATCTCTTCATCTATATTGTTAGACTTCCAGTCTTTTGTAACCAAAAACACAAAAAAAAGAAAATAAAAAAACCCTGCAGTGGAAACAGTTCACCAAGGCATTATTTGTGAATCATCCTTTCTTCTTTTTGCTCTATTAAAACATGAGTGAATGCGTTTACTCCTTTAACAGGCTTGGCAATAACATAGTGATGTAAAACAATAAAACCTGAGGGCAGGATTTTATTAATATAATTATTAATCACATCTGACCACTCGTTTTTCATCTTTCTATCTTCATCTGTGTTCCCTCATTGCCTAGTAGTTGCAGGGAGGAAGGGCTAATCCAGAACCGGCATAATCCATTATTCTGATTTGTATAACATACTCCATATGCCAGACACTTTTTATTAATGTCAGAGGGAATCTCTGACTCTTTTCCCCCCTCCCTTTTGGCAAGTGTCTTTATATTAAGTCCAGGCCTGCTGTGGAACAGGGCATGTCTGTTATGAGGCAGTATTAAGCTTTCAGTACCTGCTGAGCTTGAAGGCTGTAAGAAACGGCAGGTGTGTTAGTGTGCATGTACATGTCATTCATTCATTCATTCATTCATTCATTTTCTGAACTGCTTATTCCTAATTAGGGTTGCGGGGAGGCTGGTGCCCATCTCAGCCGACTCTGGGCAAGGGCAGAGTACACCCTGGACAGCTTTGCATGTACATGTGCAGCCCGATAAAAAGCTTTTTAACAGCTAAACTGCACTGCTGAGCTACACTATTACCTCAAATGAGATGACAAGAAAATAACTTTGAACAACACGTTTTGGGAGATGGCGGAGGATGTTTCAAATGCCAGATCTCCGTAAAACTACAGCTCTATTCTCTGTGCTGTAGCTTAGCAGTCCAGGGGACACATCCCAGTGATCTAAAGGGGATTAGCCCTCCTCAACCCCTTCACTTTCATTCCAAAAAAATTATATGCATCAAATGGACACTCACAAAAAAACTCCCAACAACAACAACAACAACAACTAAAAAGTGACTTGTAGACCTTTCTGTCAGGTTACAACCAATTTGTCTACATGGCATCATAGGATTCCTTATTATAAATACAACAGTGATGGACTTACAGTGAAACCAGGAGCACAGATACAGGCCCCAGTGACCCCATGGCAGTCCGCTCCATTAGCACATTGGCACTTCAAGCTGCAGCCCTCACTGTAGTAGCCCGGAGGACACGTCTCGTTGCAGTACAGACCAGTCCACCCTGCTGTACAGGAGCACTCCCCAGACAAAGGGTGACAACTGGGAGACAATATGGGAGGGGTAGATTGAAGACGTATATGAATAGGTACAAAGCAACAAGAAGTGTTTTCAATGAAAACAGAGTAAGAATAAAAGACAGGCAGGAAATTAAAACTAATAAAGGATGCATGGAGTGCTCTAAAGAGTGAGTGACACATTATCGCTGAAAGGTGCAGAGAAATTCAGCTTGAAAGCTGAATGAAATAAATGGACCAAGACAATAAACTCTCATGCTGTAATGTGAAGAGTGTGGATATTACTGCGGTCTTTGTTGAGAACGAGTTCCATAGCAGCTTATTGTATGGTCGGCACTGTTGTACTCTCTGTGTAACAAGCTTCAATTCCTCAAAAGGAATGCTTTGTGAATTACCGAATAGAGCAGAAATTGCCGTACCATGCAATGTGTTAAACAATGTGTTCATATCCAAATGTAATGTACTAATGAAATAAAGTTCACCTTTGACCTTTAAAGTAAGACTTAAATTTTTATTTCATTTCTTTTATTTTCTGAACTGCTTAACTTAGGGTTAAAGGGAGGTTGGAGCCCATCACAGTTGAGGTGAGTGGGAGGAAACTGGAGCACCTGAAGAAAACCCAAGCAAGCACAGGGAGAACATGCAAACTCCACGGAGAAACAACCTCATCGGGCATGGGGCTCGAACCAAAGAACCTTTTGCTATCAGCCAGACGTACTAACCACTACACAACTGTGCCACCCAAGACATAACTTTTTAAAATTTATTTATTTATTTATTTTTTACACAACAAGACATTTAAAAAACAAAGGACCATATGCAGGCAGCACAGTGGCGTTGTGGTTGGTACGTCCGCTTCACAGCAAGAAGCTCTTGGGCTCGAGCCCCATGCACGGTGAAGTGGGAGTAAGCAGTTTGGCAAATGAGTGAGTGAGGGAGTGAGAGATGAGGATCATATGTACTTGAAGCTGACAATTAAATATATACATAAACACTGCTTGGATTTCTGCATGAGAGAAGTGCACGGGGGGAGTACGATGAAATCAGATACTTTTCTCAGAGGAGGAAAGGTAACTGCAATTTAAAATAAATAAATAAATAAAAATGATCATTTATACTGTTTTAATCCCACAAGGGAAATTTGGCTCTGCATTTAACCCATTCAAAGAGAGCACACATATATGAATATTCCCATTATAAGTGGTCTCTTAATTTTTTTTCCATGGCTGTATATAATAATTATTTAATGCCTTCAGAAGGCGATAATTAAAATCTATGACAAATATTTGTGATATAAAACACGCTGACAGGTTAAATGGCTTTCCAAAATCCCACCTACATGTGAATGAGTATGTGGACATTTGTGTACCCGGTGCCCTGTAATGGACACCTACCAGGCACTGTCCTGCTTTACACCCAGTGTTCTTAGGGCAGCCTCTGAATCCAACAAAACTTTTACCAGGATAACATAATAGCTGAAAATGATTAGAATGTTCCCATTGTTCTGCTGAAAAAACTTTTCTCATCTCCTTTATCCTTCTCACTAATTGATAACGGAGTAAACAAAAGCTGTGTTTTTGTGAGTATCATTTTTCCCATTTGGCCTCCATCCATTATTATAATACTGTGGTATCAAAATGGTGTTTTATGATTTGGCAGCCAGCTAATTTGAGTGGAGTCCAAATTTGTAAATTAAAACAAATTTTAAAACTTGGCAAACTAGCATTATCATCATCACTAGGTCTATTAATGATTATTGGTCCCGATATACAGTGTAGTATATTAGGCTATTAAAAAATATTTCTTCAAATATTTTCCCTTTATTTCAGGAATGTTTTATCCTATTAGAATAAACTTTGCATAAACTTTATTTATACAGTTCACTGTGGACAAAATAGTTAACAAACCATGTAAGTGTCAGATGACTGTCGTGAAAAAACAGCATTTCTATTATTATAGTAACATAACTATTGTAATAGGGCAGCACGGTGGTGTAGTGAATAGCACGTCTGCCTCACAGCAAGAAAGTCCTGGGTTTGCGTCTCAGGCTCGGTAAGGGTGATTCTATGTGGAGATCTCCCCGTGCTTGTGAGGGTTTCCTCTGGGTACTCCGGTTTCCTTCTACAGTCCAAAGACATGCACAATAGGCTAATTGGCTGTTCCAAATTGCTTCTAGGTGTGAGTGTGAGTGTGGATGTGGATGGCTGAGACGACCTCCAGCCTCCTTGCAACCCTATTAGGAGTAAGCAGTTTGGCAAATGAGTGAGATTGAGTGAGTAATTTTTATAATAGTGTATATACAGTAGATAATCTAGTAAATAATAACAGCCATAAACTTTTTAACATAGCATTTTGTTTTGCAGGAGCAGCGGTGGCCTGGTGGTAGGGTGCTGGATTACTGATCCCAAGGTTGGGGGTTTAAGTCCCACTGTCACCGAGTTGTCACTGCTGTGCGGCTAACTGGGTTATTAAAGGCCAGCCATGTCTCGCACTGTCTATGGTGAGAGGCATGTAAAAGAACCATTGCTGTCATTCATAAAGAGTAGGCCATTGGGTCGCTGTCAGTGTGTTTCAGCCATGTGATGGCCTGGCGTGCTGTTCAGGGTGTACTCTGCCCTTGCCGAGATGGGCGCCAGCCTTCCCCGTGACCCTAATTATGATTAAGCGGTTCAGAAAATGAATGATTTAATTTTGCTTTGCAGATATCTTGACACATTTTATGAAATCTTACTGAAAGATAAACATAATCTTAATTGCTGTTGCGGCGTTACAGTGGCGTAGTAGTTAGCACGTCTGCCTCACAGCAAGAAGGTCCTGGGTTCAATTTCCTGGTTCAGGTGTTTATTGTGGAGTTTACATGATCTCCCCATGATTGTATGGTTTCCTCTGGGTACCCCGGTTGCTTCCCACAGTCCAAAGACATGCACATTTAGGCTAACTGGCTGTTCTAATTTGTCTATAGGTGTGAGTGTAAGTGCAAATGGTTGTGCGTGTTGGCCCTGTGATGGTCTGGCGAGCTGTTCAGGGTGTACCCTGCCTTCGCCCAGAGTAGGCTAAGAGGGGTTTCAGCCTCCTCATGACCCTAAAAGAATTAAGTCGACCCTAATAGGAAAATGAGTGAATGATGATGTGTGAATTGCTGTTGAGTATCACTTGATAGGCTGCTTCTAATGTGGGCTTTACTTATGTGGGTTTTATGTCTGAAGAGGGCTATTTTAAAAAAAAGAATAATCTAAACCTTTATATAAATGTCTCTTGCCTTGATGCTACATTTTATTGCAAGACATGTTTACCACTCAAGAAAGACCTGGCAATTACACACAGGTCATTTCATAAATGGAGTAAACTCAACTAAAGTATCTGTGAAGCTTTGTTACACTGAATACTTCTTGTGTGTTATTATTGACATCCAGTATCTTCTTAATGTAATTCCCAACTCTGAGCATGGCTGTTAATAATAAACTAATATTTTACTTGTAGACCTGAAGTATTTCCTCTACAGTACATGATATTAAATAAATAAGATCATTTCTTACTTTAGTCAGAAGGTAATTACATTTCTCTCTGGTCATAAATGAACTCTGTAGTGTTGAATATATTCACTCTAATGCAACACCTGCTTCACCTAATGAGTTTTTCTGCTCACCAAGGCAGGGAATCTAATTTGTGGAATCAGATACCGTACTGCATGACAGCAACAAACTTAACTGTAAACCATGAGTATGTATATAACGTTTAGGCTAAGTGCTGTTTGTGATCTTAAGAGCGAGTATCTTCAGTATGGGGTGGCACAGTGGTGTAATGGTTAACATGTCCACCTCACAGCAAGAAGGTCCCGGGTGCAGGGGAGTTTCTGTGTAGAGTTTGCGGGTTTCCTCCAGGTACTCCGGTTTCCTCCCACAGTCCAAAGACATGCATGTTAGTCTAACTGGCTGCTCCAAATTGCCCCTAGGTGTGAATGTGAGTGTGAATGGTTGTGTGTGTGTGTTGCCCTACGATGGTGTGGGTGTACCCTGCCTTCACCTATTGTCGGCTGAGATGGGCTCAGGCCCCCCGCAACCCTTGCAAGGATTAAGCTGTTCTGCAAATGAGTGAGAGTGAGTAAGTGTTCAGGATGGTGCTTACCTCAAAGTATTTGTAGTATTACAGGGACAATATTTATCACATATAAGCCCGTACAGCCCTGGGGGGCAGAATCTCTCTTGACAGTGAGGTCCTTTAAAGCCTGTGTCACACAGACAGGCGCCGTTGATGTGGTCACACTTGGCACCATTTTGACAGTCACAGTGGAGGGTACACTGCTGGCCGTATGTGCCGACAGGGCACTCCTCCTGGCACCTGGCACATTTGACATAATTTACTGAGACAGGAAGAACTCACTACACTTAATTTTTAGTGTCCTTCTAGTCTCTTGCTAGGAACACATTAAAACACATAGTCTAAGATTGTCATATTTAAAGTCAGGCATATCTAGGGGTCATAAGTCCGAGCTCTGCAAAATACTGGCACTACTTGTGTTCATTTTCTCCTCTGGAGCAGAGCAAGGTGAGGCCACTGTCATTACCTACAGTGAATATAATTAAATTCATGGCCATTCACTGCGTGGAATAGCAAAGTGACTTAAGGAGAGAGGACTTTTTTAAGAAGTTATATATACAATCTTGGCAGAACATCAATCTCAAGTGTCCGATGAAGCCATTAGGAGACAGATAAATAGCTCAATTAAATTATAAAATGGACTAGTTATGTTTCGCATTTAAATTACAACAGCAGCGGCTGTACTGGGAGAAATGGGTGTTATTGCAGAAGGGTGGGGGAGGACGTGGGGGGGTGGTCCTAACACAATCTCAGATCATTCCTGCTGGGTTAATTCACCTGTCACAGAGCAAATGAATGAGAGCAATTTTGCTAAATATTAGAGAAAAAGAAGGACTCGTCCTCGAAGCATTTTATCCAATAGACAATCGCCTTAGCAAGCTAATAAACCCTCAGGACAACTCAGGGGGTAATAAAGAGACCCAGCCATTTCAATTGACTCCTAATACAACTCCATTACTGGTAATTAATGTCTAGAAACAACCAGAGTAGAGCCAGGAGTGGGATGGATGAACGCAGGACAATCACATTAAGATGAACGCAAAGGTACAGCAGATAAACATATAATAAGTCACAAAACATGTACTATTTCTTTTATTAGTTTTTAAAAACAAGTAGACAAGAAAATAAGTGAACCTTAACCTTTGTTAAAATAAACCTTAACCTGTGAAAAGCAACATAATGGAACTTACAGCTTGGCCAGAATAAATGAGTCATGCCGAACCGTCATAGAGACGACAAAGGAATGTTTTTTTTTTTGTTGTCGTTTTTTTTTTAATACTCTCACTAAATGCATGAATAGAAAAAGAATAACATCATATGGTTTATTAATGTACTGATGGGGTGGTAATTTCTATTAAAACCCTCTTGTGTACCTGCGGCCAGTGTAACCTGCTATACACTGGCACTGTCCAGTGATGTGGTCACAGAGTCCTCCATTACGGCATGAGCAGTCCTTGCTACAGTTGATGCCAAATTTGCCTAATTGGCAGGGCTGGGCACACACCGACCCCTGTGGTGTAATAAAAAGGAAAGAAAGAGACTGTGTGTGTGAGTGTTGGAGAGTAAAATACACCAATTTACACTAATTGAATCAAGGTTATCACTAAAAGCCTCAGGGATTTAATAGAAAAATGACACATAATGAGTATTAATGAGACTGCATGTTTCATTTTTAATTCTAATAACGAGCATTAATTGCTTTGAGGTTCTTTTCAGATTTCAGCATGCATTTCTTTTACTCTTATATTTCCCCATATGCAGTATCCCTGTCACTCAGTCTCTACCCCACGACTCCCCTGTCTCAAAAACTCTATATTCATTTAACCCCAGTTTAGCCTCCAATTACCCTTTCTCCATGACTCTCAGTTTCATTCCATGTCATGTCATCCACTCCTCTATCAGTCATCCTTCGTTTTACTCTCCTTTATTTCTCTCTAAACCTTTCTCCTCGTCATCTGTCTACTGATCCCCTTTCCCTCCTCTCTCTCTCTCTCTCTCTCTCTCTCTCTCGTCACTTTCCCACTTTTAGTCTTTCACCGGTTGTAAATATTTACGGTCCTTACAGTCCAGCCAGCCGGACACGAGCACTCTCCAGTGATGTGGTGGCAGGTTCCACCATTCTGGCAGGGGCAGCGCTGCTCACACTGGGTCCCATGACTGCCAGAGGGACAGCGCACATCACAGCTGCCGTAGTACAACAAAAAAAATTCACTCAGACTAGCTCAGTGCCATAGATTTGGGTTGCAGCAATATGAAAATCATGAACAAAGTCATTTTTCTAACTAAAATGAAAGAATTTAAACTTGTGCAGTGCATCAGAAAGTGTTTTATATATATATAAGTATGTGTGATTAGCCACTTACACAGCACCCATATATCCAGGGGCACAGATGCACTCGCCTGTCTCATGGTGACAGGTGGCACCGTTAAGACATTGGCACTGCAGCTGGCAGCCCTTGCCATAGTAGCCAGGCTCACAGGGGTCCTCACATCGCCAGCCCTGGTAGCCATCCGTACAGACACAGGCCCCAGTGATGGGGTTACACAGGGCACCGTTCTGACACTGGCAGCGGTTACTGCAGTGAGGTCCCCAGTATCCACTCTCACAGCCTGAAACACAAAAATAAGCAAAGAGGACACAAACGTTACTGATGAACAAATGGTTCACAAACAATATACACAAGTTATTAAATATACAGTGAAACATCCGCACAGAAGAAAATTGCTCATTAATTCTACCATGTGAGAAATGCTCCAAACCTAATTAAATTCAAAATAATGTTATTTGTAGAGCACTTTACCACCACTGTATAAAAGATCTAAATATAGCTACATCTTAATACCTAATAAACAAGCCAGCTGTGAATATGCCACTAAATTAAACTTCTGAAGAACTTTATGATAAGAACTGTGAGAGGGATCAGTCTTAACAGGAAACCTATCCAATTCTTAAAAGGGGTTTTAATAATTACAGTAAACAATAAAGTAATAAACTTCAGCACTCAGACATGTGTTTTATTGCTAGCACTCATAGCCATCAAACAGTATTTGAGGAGTCCACCTGCTAAGTCAAGTTTTGTAAAAAAAAAAAAATAAATAAATAAATAATAATAATAAATAAAAATAAAAATAAAAAGAGTTATTTCCCTTAGCCTCTTTTTCAGGCACCTGCGCATGTCCCACTGATAGCTCCACTTTCAAAACCTGCTAACTCTTTTTATAAATTATTAGCAGGTTTTGCAAGTGGACTCCTAATTTATAATGTAGTTTCTATCCAAAAAGATAGTTTAGCTAGAACCTGATAATTCTCATACAGAACCTTGTAGCAATTCTATGTAATTGTACACAAATCTGATGGTGTAGTGGTTAGCACGTCCACCTAACAACAACAAGGTCCTGGGTTTTGAGTTCCAGGTTCAGGCGTTCCTGTGTTGAGTTTGTATGTTCTCTCGATGCTTGTGTAGGTTTCCTCCTACAGTCCAAAGACATGCACTTTAGGCAAACTGTCTGTTCCAAATTGCCCCTAGGTGTGAGAATGAATGTGAATGGCAGTGTGTGTGTGTGTGCTGTTCAGGGTCTACCCTGCCTTCACCCATTGTTGGCTGAGATAGGCTTCAGCCTCCCCGCAACCCTAATAGGAATAAGTTCGGCAAATGAGTGAGTGAGAGTGTACAGAAATCTTGTAAATCCTGAAAGTAAATGAATGTAAATGTAAATGTGCCACTGGGTGTTTAGGGAAAACAAATGTTTGCTACATGAAGTGCCAATGCGGGATTGGAGTGTGTAAAGTCCATGGTAATCCCAAACTGAAAAAAGAACAAAGAAATGTCAGCAGGCAAGTATCTAGACCACCAGGCCAGAATTCATTGCCATTAGCATGTATGAATAAGCCAACACATGTTGACAACCATCTAGACCCCTCTCTCAATCCCTGAGTAAATAAGTCCAAAAGTATGAAAAGTTTGCAGTATTTTAAATTTTTTAAGGGTAAGAGTGAGAGAGAAAGCGAGAGGGAGAGAAAGAGAGAGAGAGAGAGAGAGAGAGAGAGAGAGAGAGAGAGAGAGAGGAAGAGCCATGACCAACACTGCAAAGATAAACAGATAAATATGAATCAGTTCTGTGCTGAATATGTTATATACATCTAAAAAACACCAACAGGTTTGAAGGAATGCTATATGGGAATGGTGATGTGGTGCAGGATTAGTAATTACAACGACTATTTATACAGTAAGTATGCGGTCTAGGACCTCTGCCTTTGGCCTGGCATAGAATTTTTGGCACAAATCCTTCAGGCCTCTTCTAGAAGGTTAAGGATGAAAAGGAATTTCAAATTTCAGCTCTACACTGACACAAGACATACCTCAAAATTAACAAAGGAATAGCTTAACCAGAAGAAGTTTTGAAATGGCCCAGCATGAACCCCAGACCTGAATCCAACTGAAACCTGTGGAATGACTGTGCACAGGATATGCCCTCACAATCTGACATATTGGGAGCACTTTTGTGAGGAAGAGGGTACAAAGATTGCCAAGTTAATATGTGCCTTACTGATAGACTGCTTTCCAAAAATAATGATAGCTGTCATAAAATTAAAAGGTGCTTGTTATTTTCCCCCCCTTAAACATTATTTGATTTTCAGTTGAACTATAAGGGTTATAGGTTACAGTAAGGTAAAAAAAATCTCTAAAACTACACTGGTACACACATTTTTAGTTGTCTGCTTCAAAAACAAAATGTGCTATTAATTATGGATTTTGGTATGCTGAATTCAAATATGACAATGAAAATGGAGGATTGGCTACCGTTTCCAAGATATATAAGTTTTGTACCTTTGACATCTACATAATTATATCGAACAGGAAGCTACATGTATATGGTTTCTAGAGTTGATATAGAGCAATTTGTTCAGCAAAGTGATGGAAGAGTTAACGGAGTTAACGTTGCATCATTCACGACTTCTGGGGACCATATGATGCAATCCATATAATTTGTGATGCAATACCATTTTCAGATTGCATCATTTATTGTTTTGACTAAAAAGAAAGAATAAAAGTAATTTTCAAACCCAGTCATTGATGATTATTATCATATTTCTATAATATAGCAACAAATAGTTATTAATAAAACATTGCAATTTTAGGTGGAAAATTCCGTCAAACTCCCACCATGTCCAGGCTTTGAACCCATGACCTACTGCACCTGAAGTAAATGTTCTGGCATTGAACCTAT
>JBCNYH010000004.1:29631020-29641571 GCA_039654325.1 Tandanus tandanus
TGTGAATGGTGGTGTGTGTGTGTGTGTGTGTGTGTGTGTGTGTGTGTGTGTGTGTGTGTGTGTGTGTGTGTGTGTGTTGGTCCTGAAATGGTGTGGAGAGGGTGTCCCACGCCTTTGCCCAATATCGACTGAGATAGGCCTTCTTGTGACCCTAATAGGATTAAATAGTTCGGCAAATGAGTGAGTGAGTGAGAGACCACAAAGGACAGACAGGTTTATTTAAAAATCACAGCTCACACCCTCCACAATGAGTATGAATGAGTGTGCTGGTAACGCTATTAGTCTCTGTTAGACTGTTACTAAAATAATGACAGAATCATCCTAATCTCTCTATCAGTAAAGCTTACTAACAGTCCGACATGAACGATTACAGGTGAGATAGAAGGAGAAAAATAAAGGAGAAGAAAATTTACATAGAATGGTAAAAACCATGATGCACCATTTACGTGCAAGGGCAGATTTAATTTAAAAATTGGCACTCGTTCCTGATTTCTGTAGATGAAAGCTCATAAATGAAAAGGACTGGCCCCATGCCTGGCACGGAAATAGGAAAGTTATGAATAATGCTTAGGTTTCAATCACCAGGTCTGTTTGTATTATCGTGGATTAATATAGCCCCTGCATTTAGAAAAGCATGGCCACACACCAAGACAGACACACCCAAAAAGAGCTGTTGTTATTCTTCTATTTCCTTTCAACAAGCACCTTCTCAAAAGGCTGCATGGCAAGTCTCCACAGTAAGTCAGTGTAGGTCATTAGCAGCATCCATGTTTCCATTTGAGCACTGTGGCTCTCAGTTCTAGTTCGGCTACTGATTTACAGGCTGCTTGTAATCATGAAATGGCTCTTTTGTTAATGAAAATGGCCATAGATCCTTATACCACTTAAGAATCAGTGCTTCCAGCACCCATCATTCATTAGTAAATATGCATAGTGAAGAAGGCAAATGAACCACAACAAAGTTGAACAGATCAGCAATAGGAATGAACAAACTGGGTCAAAATGGAGGTCAGAAAATCAACATGGCTGATGTAATAAGCAGTTCGTAGCTATGCATTAAATGGGATTTATAGTGTATTGAAAGGGATAAGCTTTGTGGATGTGATGGCGAACTAAATGGTGCATTTATTCTACTTGGCACACTTGAAGGTCCAGCTGAGTTCAGCAAGTTTGCCATCTCTGTCCTGACTCCAAGGAGGTATAGTTTGTTTCCCCTCGCAACCCATGTTTTTCTCCAGACATAAATATTGAAAGAGTCAATACTCTCACCTATCTTCGCTCTCTCTCTCTCTCTCTCTCTCTCTCTCTCTCTCTCTCTCTCTCGTCTCTTAAGACTTCAGCATTTACTTGATTGAAGACTGAATAATCCAGTTTCTCCCAAGAGTACCCTGATTTACAGATGTGGAGGTAAATGCTGGGTACAAAGAAAGGATTCTTATTTCTACTGTGGATCAGTGCATCCTCACTGCAGCTATTCCAGGCATGCATATCTAGAATGTTGCCTGGCACTTGTCTGAGACACATGAGCATATGCGATTTTTTCAATGGCTGTTCCAGCCCTGGTAGTGATGCAAATTCGTTGACAGACACCAGTCTAAGATAACACATTATTGGTCAGTGCTGAGCTATTTCGCCAGGAAAGGGGCGGAGTGCAAAGCATACGGCTGCATGAACAACAAACGCTGAAATTGCAGAAAACATTACATAACATCTGCACAGGCAATACTCTGAAAACGTTTCCTTTCAGACACAATTCAGTAGTCTGCGAAGACCACTTCAACCCGACCTGCTATCAGGGTGACCTCCACACAGAACCACTTGGCATGAAGCCCAAGCTTTTACGTCTTAAACCAGACGGTGTTCCTACAGAATTCCTTCATAAAACATCAAAGAATGACAACGGACGGGGGCAGCGCCTTTCCAAAAGGAACCAGTAAAAGGTTGTAGTAAAGGTATAGCCTTTAGTATGCGGGGAGTTTTATCCCCTAAAGTGTCACTTGCTGCTTGTTTACCTGCGCTGGACAACCCGGCCCAACAAATTCATGTCACTTCCGGGAAAAAATGTTGTTTCACATTGGTTCAACCCCCACTAGTAATCCACGGGATAAACTTACCCAGTATAGTACTTTTTATGATCATTTATTTTAAAATAAACTCTGTATCACATAAATGTATTACATTACACACAAATTATGCTGTAAGGATGAACAATACCAATACTCTTTAAGGTTGTATTCACTGACATTGATAGTGTACTCACCTTTTTTTTTTTTTTTTTTTTTTTTTTTAACCACTATAGCACTGCACTACCAAAAACATATAGGTTGAGTGGCTAAGCTAAATTCCCGCTAGGCATGAACAAGTGTGTGAATGTGTGTGCTTGGCACCCTGCAATGGACTGTTATCCCATCTGTGGTGTATTCTGGTGTGCCCCTGCTTTAAGCAATACATGAATATTCATTCTCAGGAATAAGACGACTCAAAAGCAGTAACATGCTTTAGTTAATGTGATGATTAACATAACACAAAGTACAACCTGATCACTCCGTGTGTCTCTGTGTGAATATGTATGCTGCCTTCTCAAAGCTTTATTATAATCACTTGTTGACCTTTAAGTGTTGAACCCAAAGATCATTCTTCATTTCTTGGTTTTTAGGCACTGCTCTCATTTCAGAGATCCCTGCTGTTTGGGTCTCTAGGCTTTTGAGTCTAGAGATTACAGCATGAGAGCTGAATACCATTGTAGAGTAAATGTGATTGTGGAGAGTTTTCCTCCTGTGCTGTTTTCTCTGTAATAGATTGAGAGCTCCAGCAGGCAGACTGTGGTCTCTGGAGAAGGGAACAGACATTACACTGCGAGCCAGAGGGCCTTAATGAAGTGAACTGTGCTCTCAGAGTTAATGAGAGAGTGAACTCACCACTGGAGCAGTCCAGTCCTCCCCAGCCCGGCTCACACTGACACGTATCAGGGGACACACAGCGGCCATGGGCACACTCTTCAGTACATAGTGCTATCAGAGAGAGAGAGAGAGAGAGAGAGAGAGAGAGAGAGAGAGAGAGAAGTGCTTAATGGTCAGTCATACAATGTTCACAAATAGTGTGTGCCAAAGACACTTGAATCTGCCCAAGCAGTCTTGATGAAAAGGGATATCATTAATATAAGTACTGAAATAATAACATAGGTTGGATTAAAGAGTTTACTGTCTTTGGCTTAAAACTCTCAACAGTAACATTTTTGTAAACTAAATGCCTTTAAACCAACATGGTGGATAAATTTCCAAGTTGGCCCCGGGCCAAAGCTGGCAGTCATCTCTTTGTGACCCTTTTGAACATGATCACTCTCATTGGCACTATCATTCAAAACCACATTAAATACCGAATGACTCTCCAAGAGCTTATGTCCTTGGTCAGGTTCACACAATGTGTCTCTCTAGCTGAAAAGAGCTAAAGTAAGTTACAGCAGGCATGGATAAACGAGCTGTAAATCTTTTCAAATTTGATCAGGCTGCATTCTACCCAATCTCTAATGCGTCTCCTGCCTGGGCTCCAGCACCATTTACCTAGCATGGAGCTTTCTTGATCACTCCTATTGAGAAACATGGCTGCCAATTGATTGGCCAAACGCATTAGTATTCCTGGCCCTCACTTTTAGTCATAGGTTCCGATTCAAGCTGGTAATAAAATGACCTACATGAATGCTTTGCCATGGCGACGGCTTTTTCCCTTGTGTTCTTGTTGTTGTTGCCCTTTTATTTTTTTGCCTCAAAGAAGTTGCCTTTTTTAAGTAAAAATGGGAGCATGGGGATGTGCATTTAACATGAATAATGTTGAGATTATGAAGGTCATCTGGCCAGCAGGAATCAAACAGGCATGCTCTTATCAAACACTCAAGCCCTAAAGTTTCTGGAACAATCCACTCTGATTAGAATCAGCACTGACTCGCTCTCAAAACATGGGCAGAGAGAGAAAAACTCTACAGGAAAACATGTGCTGTTTGTCTCATGACGTTGACATGAATGTGTTTGTTCCAGCAACAATTACAGAAATGATAAATGTAAGTATTTTTAAATGTGACTAAAAATTCACTCTATAGCTTCTTAGAGGGACAAAACAGTCAAAATTTCAAGCATAATGTAATAGGCTATTTGATGTATTTTTTGATAATATATTATGTGTAGTACATAATATAGTCATAATACAGCAATAAAAAGATAACTTCTGGAACACAGACTTTTTATCATATGTCTGAAGTACGTACTTAATATGATTTAACATTAAGGACTCATATGTGATCTTATGTAACAGGACGGACATTTTTTCTGGGCATTGAGAGGGTAAAAAGAAGTGTTATCTCATCGCCATGCTCACAAGACAACAGCATCTAAATGGCAGCTTTCTAGGGAAGCTCTACATCCACTAAAAGTTTGAATAGGTGCTGTGGTTTATTTCCACTGGCACTTTATTTCCACTGAGGACAGATATTACGTGAAAATCATTCACTTTTCTCAAACTGTTTATCAGTAATATTATCAAGCAGGGATACACAAATTGCTACCTTTGAAACACACATTGTATTATTTAAGAAAAACTAAAATAATCAGAGTTTGCCGTGAAAATCTAGTATTTACACAACGTGAATGGAATGTTAATTTTTTGCTTCCATTTTTTACTGCTTCCTCGCTCATGTGATGGCTGTAAGAAATCGTGGAACAAATACTGAGTGCTGAAATTATCTTTATTATCTGTTCAGCATCCATGTAAATTAAAAATATATGAGTTATGATTAAATATCACAAGAATTATTTAAGCCGGGTTTTCAAAGCTTACCGCTAGGTATTACAATAAACCAATAGGCAAATTTACAGTCATGTATATATATATATATATATATATATATAAATATATATCAGTGGCGGGCCGTTCATTTGGTACCTGGGCCTTCATTAGGGACTTAATGGACTTAATCCACCTCTTAATACCACCACTATAACATCACAATTATAGAAACCATCAGTAATATACAAAAACACAATATAACAAGGCCTGGCATTACAGAGAGAGAGGCATTTGGCGTATTGAGGGTGAATACCATTATTACTTAAAATGCTGGAAAAATGCTGACGTTATTGTGGGCCCTGTGAGGCGAATTTGAACTCTGATTGGTTAAAGAAACAGCCCCATCGCTAATAGTTTAAGTGACATCGGTCAGCAGTACTAATTCTGAAGGCCCTGGGCAGATTAGATTGATATGGCAGCACATAGAGGCTGAAATCTGATTGGACAAAAAATCTAACATACACATACACATACTGGAAGCAGTGCAGCCAGGAGACACAGTACGAAATGAGGAGAATAGACTGTATTTATATATATTTATATATATATACATACATACACACATATATTACAGAATATCTATCTATCCATGCATACATATATACAGATATACATATTGTTATGGCTGATCCATGTATATACTGCAACTCCTTTAATTTTGATTTCCAGTATCCTAGCTTTATGCCATAATGCAAGCTGCATTAAAAAGTCTGTGAGTAAAGTGTAATATTTCAAGTTCCGTCACATACACAAGAGCCTGAAGTACGGCACAAATCTTAAATGTCAACGCCTCAGGAACAGGAGCAAACACTGCCAAATGGAGCACACATACTATGTGTAATGCATATTTATGAAAAATTTTACATAGGATATTTTTATATATTCGCAGGCATTTAGAATCCTAAGATTATAGCACATCAAAACAAAAAAACAAAAAAATCCAACAGAAGATTGACACACTTGCTGATATTATTTGTTAAACCAAGTTGAATTTATTTATTATTTATTATAAATTGTGCATTTCTTTATTTTAACTGCAGTCTTAAAATCTAAGAATGAATGGGTTTAAAAAAAACAGTATTTGTCGAAAGGAATACAAATTTCTATGTGTATGTGTGCAAGTGTAAATATGAGTGTGTTTAATGCAGCTGGCACTCCCTTTGGCTGGCTGCAGTAGACAGAGCAGGCAGCGGGGCTTTGGGCTTGGACAGCATGACTATGGATTATCACTCAATCAGGCTCAACTGGGCCTTCAGTGCTGAACAGAGACACAGAAAGGGGGATGATGGAGAGGGAGAGAGAGAGTGAGTGAGTGAGTGAGTGAGTGAGTGAGAGAGAGAGAGAGATAGAGAGAGAGAGAAAGAGCAGAACACCCACAGGATAGAAGCACAAATTACAGAAATGCTCAACAGGCAGAAATGCTAAAACTTGACACAGCACGGATTTACTCGGTAATATCAAACCTAGTGTTGAAGCCTGCAAAAAAAAAAAAACCCCATAAAAAATAAATAAATAAATAAAACATCTCCCGATATTTTGTGCTGACAGACACACCAAATATTGTCTTAATAGAATCACCGAGACTAGCAGAAGAAATAAGAAATGACCACACTGCCATCCCACTCCAACAGTGATGACGTACACTTGCTACAGTCAGTCAGTTTCTGATTAGCTGGAAGACTTAAATCTATTTGATGGTTGAAGGTTCCACTTACACACATACAAATGGATGTACATTTCTATAATCTTACATTTTAATTAAAATTCAATGAGTCACACTTGCTTATGAGAGAGATTCTATAGACGGTAGAAGAAAATTGAGTTTCATTTAGATAAAATGTTAATCACACTCATTACACTGGAGTGTTATCAGACCATGTAATAACAGCGCTAATTGGCGATTGCCATGTAGCATTAATAGATATGATATTCTTCAGTAAATTCAGCAAAAAGAAATACTGGACTTGCAACTATTTAACTCTAATCATCTTCTTTCTGATGAGTCAAACTGCAGGAAAAGAAAAACAATAAAAGAAAATTGATGTCACTGTCTGGTGTCACTGTCCACAGAACACCCTAAAGTCCACCTTATTTAATTATTAATTCCCCTCAGCTAATAATAAACTTCTTATTTGAAATCCATGGTTTCTAAACTACAAATAGATGTAAACACACACAAAAAAAGCAGAAATGTGAAGACAGCCAAATCTTTTTTAAATGGAGGTCTCATAATCTCAGCCATCATTAAGATGTGAAATCGACTTCAGTCTGGTTCATAAGGCTTTATTAAACCTTCTTAGTCTAATTCTCCTGCAAATACCAGCAGAATGTCCGTCATTTCATTAATGCTGTATTGCTAAGCAGTCAATACTCTCCTACTCTCCCATCCAGATGGTAGAAGGTACAACTGGTGGGGCTTCATGTAAAATCTCCAACAGAGCATGAGAATCTCATTCTACATTAATTTCCCACAGTTGTATAGTTAAAACTTCAGATAGTCTACTGATTAATATTGCTGCACTTCATTTTTAAAATCAAATATGTCTAATAAAGATATAAATGTTCTTTTTATGGTGTGAAATGCCAGATGAAAATGTTGATAATGAAGATTCTTGTTAGAACAGATAAACAGTGTTATGGAGTTTTGTATGGAATAAGCTACTGTGTATGAAGTATATTATTAGATGTGTAGGTCCCTTTTGTTCCAACAAAAGATCTGTAACCTGTAACTAGGCATGGATTTCACAAGACCTCCGAAGGTCTATTGTGGTATTTGGCAGCAAAACATAAACAGCAAATCATTTTAGCTTTGTAAACGCGCCTGTAGTCAGAAAACACCGCCTTCACACCAGCCCACCTTCATCCATTCCTCCATGGTTCAGTTCTAATGCTCAGATGCACATGACAGGGGTCAGCATGGGCATTATGAGGACTATGTGGCTCTGCAGTCTGCAACTAAGCAGTCCCATACACAGCAAGCAGCAACACACTGTGTTCCGGCACCTTTCTCTTACAGCCAGAAGGAATGCTTTCAGCTATGGGATCAGATGAGATGGGCTAGCGGTGGTTGCCCACACACGGCAATGTGCCTTGGGTACCCATGACCCTGTCATGTGTTCACTCTTTGTCCTTCCTTGGTCAACTTTTGGTGGGTACAAACCACTGCATATCAAAAACACCCCACAAAACCTAGCATTCAATAGATCCTAAATCTAACCCTTTGTGATCTAACCCTAGCTATCATAGTTTGGCCTTTGTCAAAGTCACTCAGATCCTGACACTTACCAATTGTTCCTGCTTCCAACACACTTCAAGATCTAACTGTTCACTTGCTGCCAAATGCGTCCCAGCTCTCAACAGGTGCCACTGTAACTAGATAATAAGCAATTATTGAATGAAGCAAAGTATGATATGGAGAATTATTCAGATTGAGAGGGTAGGTACCACCCACAAAGATCTGAATAATTGTCCATATCACACAAAAGCCTGATTCTATAATTGTTTTATGATTCATTGAACATATTTTCAAGTCCAGAGGAAAGCACAGTCGGTGGGAGTCAGCCAGAAGTGCGGCATGCTATTCCTCGCTATAGATGTTTTTGATTAATTCTAGACAAATTCCATGAAAATATGGCAGAAAATATAGAATCAAAGTATTTGATGGTAAGGATATAATTTGTTATTTAATTTTTTTCATTTTTCCTTTTCTCTGGAAGGATGGTGAAAGAAGAAACACAGATATAAAAAAAGATGAATAGGCTACACCTACTGACAGCACTGTTGGGTGGTGGAACATTGCCGCCATCTTGGTCATTGCTACTTACTCTCAGATATGGTTTACAACAGCATAACTAGTGAGAAAATTAAACAAAGTTTTGACAGCTTATAGATGCAGTGCTTCACTGTAAATTGTATTAATTAACTAACCAAGATGGCGGACAGGTGGCTCTGTCTGCCCTGGGGCGAAGCCGATCTATCTTATATCTATGAGGAGAAACATTGGCGTCAATCAGGCAGTAATCATCACACTTATATGATGCCAATGACGGATAAATCAGCTCGTAGAAGAATACCAAGAATTCAATGGTGGCCTTCAACCAATCAGAAACGAGAAAATATTTTGGATGAATAATAATTATTGCTATTCACTTCAGTTGTTGGTGGTTTTAATGGTACAGCTAATATGATATAATGAAAATGATAAATACTGGAAAAACCTCTAGATATATGATGGCCATTTCCAAAAAGTGGGATAAAGAACAATAAGAATGCAAAAAAGATAATGCTGTTATATGGGTACAAAATTATTTTTAAATTATGTTTAAAAAAATAAAACAAACTACCTGCCAGCCCTCACTTTATCCATAAGAAGAGTTTGTTTTTGAGTAAAAAAATAAGATACAGCAGGTACATTTATTCTGTTCACTCTCAGTAACCCCAACATTAGAGCAGGGCAGAGCATGACAGTGGTTCAGTAGTTCCTGATTAAGGGTTTAAAGTAGTTTGGGGGAAAAAAGTGCTTTGATCTTGGCCATTTCATGAGTTATAGGACAGGCTTACAATTTAGCAGGCCCACATGGGACACATTCTCTGCTACTAGAGAAAAAAAACTGCTCAACAACAGCACTTATGAGAAGAAAAAAACCTAACTTTTAATTTGAAGAGAAAAGCAAAGATCAACTCCTACGTAATGAAAATGGTTCTAATACAGGCTTGTGTCCCTGGGTGCTAAGTATCGGTACTGCTACAAAGCTCTTAATCCTATCGGCGAGAACAGCAGGATTAACCACATAGCAGAACCAGCAGAAACCTCATGATTGCACACCTGCCCTGAGCCTCCTAATGCCACACACACACACACACACACACACACACACACACACACACACACACACACAAAAAAAAAAATTACTATAAGGTCCAATAAATAAGTTAGTATTAAAACCTAAATAATGCTCTTATATTGATAAACTAATACATAAACTAATGTTCAGTGCATGAGGACATAATGAAGTACGTACATTAAAAGCTGAATGAGTCACATATGAATAGCCATTAATAATGGTAATAGATAATTTTCCGTTTTTAAAACTCATTTAGTTAATTAATAATGATGCAGCTTTAATGAAGATCATTTACATTTTTGACAGGCTTTTTGTATACAGTTACCTACAAATTATAGGAATTTAAGTGTGAAATTCTGTGTTTGTTACCCAGCATCCCTAATTCCAAAATAAACCTAAACACTACTCATAAAAATTATCTTTATTTATCATAATACTAAAGGTGTCATGTCAATACATGTCATATCATTGTTTTCTGAAATGCTTTATTCCTTATTGGGGAGCCCATCCCAGCCCACTCTGGGCAAAAGCGAGGTACACCCTGAACTTGGGCGTTTCTGCGTGGGTTTCCTCCGGGTACTCTGGTTTCCTCCCACAGTTCAAAATCATGCACAGTAGGCTAATTGGCTGTTCCAAATCACCCCTAGGTGTTAGAGTGAGTGTGAATGGTTGCATGTGTGTTGGCCCTGCAATGGCCTGGCGAGCTGTTCAGGTTGTACCCCGTCTTCACCCAGAGTTTTCTGAGATGAGCACCAGACTCCCTGCGACCCTAATTAGGATTAAGTGGCTTAGAAAACGAAATGATGAATTAATTCTTATGAGTAATGAATACAAATACTTATTTTTGTATTATTAATGGCTACTTATATAT
>JBCNYH010000004.1:29646779-29660083 GCA_039654325.1 Tandanus tandanus
GCAATTGGCTGTTTATATATAACCTACATTATTTCTTGGTGATCTAAGGATTAGTGTATATATTGTTACGTTATTATGAAAGCATAAGCTTATTTATTAATATAAAATGACTTTTGGACCTTGTAGAAAACTACTTCATACAGTCCTCCCTCTGGATTCCCAGTAAAGCATACAACAGGAACCACTGACTCTCTACACTGATAATGCACCTAGACTGTATGGCCTTTGGCTGTGTAATCTGCTAATGTTGTAAACAAGTTACATTTCTACCTCTGCTGCCACTCCTAACATGTTTCTAGCTTTATTATACATGGCAGCATGGTATTGCTGAGCAGAATTAAAAGAAACAACTATCTATTTAAGACCAAGCAGGGCTGCACTTTGCCGCACTATTGAGATTTTGTTCATGAGGTTTTGCTCAACCCCATGAACAAATGTTACACCCCTGGAAAGAAAAAAAAAACATTCTTTCAATAAAGGGGGAAATATTATGCATTTTCCAATTTTTTGACCCATAAATGTTACTACAGTGTTGAATAGCTGTGTTAGACGACGGCAGAGTGTGAAGTAATGAGGTTAGCGCATGTTTAAGTTGTCTCTCTGGCCTGTTTTTGCTGAAATTTGTAATTTTTTTGTTTTTGAAGGGCACCCTAGTGCGTTACAGCATGCTAGGCCTTCTGATTAGCTGGCCTATCCTTACTGCCCCACCATACACAACATTGAAAGGTAAGGCGACCCACTTCAGAAAGGCAAACAATCAGAGCAGAGTAGGCACAGAGAGAGGAAAGACCATAAATGGGAGAAAGAAGTCAAACAGGCTGTCCAGCTCACACACTCAAAATCAGCGTTTCAGGGGAAGGTGTGGAAGCAGCATCCTGAACAACTTTAGGAGTTTTTTGGATTAGGAATTGGTGTAGTGGTTAGTATGTCTGCCTCACAGCAAGAAGGTCCTGGGTTTGAGTCCAAAGTGTGGAGTTTGCATGTTCTCTCCGTGCTTTCCTTCGGTTACTCCAGTTTCCTCCCACAGTTCAAAGACATGCACATTAGCCTAACTGGTTACTCCAAATTGCCCCTATGTGTGAGCGTGAATGGTTGAGCTCCAGCCTCCCTGCAACTTGAAAAATAAATGAATGAACTTTGATGTTCTACTGGTGTCTGAAAATGGGAGATAGTCCACTGTAGGGCACCAGATACACACATATTGACACACCATTATGCATTATTAGGTTATTTGGTATAAAAAAGTTTGTTTTCCCAAGCTTTATATTTTACTTCCATCTTAAGAGGTATCTTTTTACACTGTCACCACTGGCATCACCTTGATTTGTATTGTGAAAAGTTATTTACTCTAATGCCAGTGGAGGGAAACGATCTTTCTTCTTAACATCTTTTTTTTTCCACAGAAGATAGCGCTTGTTGTAGTGACTGCTAGGCCGATTGTTTTGGGAGCTATTGTGTGCTAATGAAAACGTTATTGATTATTATGACCCCTTTCTCCACAAAGATCCCTGAACAGGCTTAAAGCCGTTTCCTTGCTTAGCTGCAGCTAATCCCTTGGCTCATACATCGGTTGAGCCTTTAGGTTAAAGAAAGAACGGAGCCCAGTTTCCATCAAGAAGAACAAGAAAGGTATTCTTTTTCCTTAGTGGAAAAAGTAAAAATTGATGCTGATCTTTTTCTTCTTCCATCATGGAGATACAGTATCGATAAGGCTTGGGTTGGACAAAATATATGGAGTATAGAGAATACATTTGGTGCACATGATGCTTCCTCTGTACTCTGTATAAATAATTGAGGGCTTCCAAATCAAACAACAGGATAACATGTCATCCCCTCTCAGGATAATGACAGTGGAACAGCAACTGTTGGCTTTCTAAGCCTATTTAATCAAAATGAATAAAATTCCCTTTGATAGAACACAAAGGAAATGAAAATCAATTGAAGAATTAATGTGACCATAGATAACTGCATTGTAACTTTGTAATCAGCATACAGGCTGTCACTGACTTATTTTTCTTTCTGGGTGTTATTGAGCTGAAATTCTGAAAGTGTAATGGCTGCTGCAGCTTTCACAGGGTTGCAAAAGCAGTTCAGGATGGATCCTTGATTTTTCTCATTCTTCATGATATTGGAGAAAAAGGCATTCATTAACTTGAGATGATTCAACTGAGCTTGAAGAGACAGTGTGGAGAATACTGCACTGATGATTAAACACCACTTACAGTTTGGAAGTGGGGGAATAAAATCTAAAATCTTGTTTGTTTAAAATACAAATAGAAAATATTCATACTATTCCTTAAAGTGCATTTATTACATAAAAAGTAAAAAGAAAAAAGGTAAAACCCTGTAAAGAGAGAATAATTCAACTGATATTAGAGAGTTCATTAAGTTCCAAGTCCTTACTGGATTAGCTCGCACTGATCCTTGCTCATGATAATTCATAGCTGATCTGCATTCTGAAATTCATTTGGCCAGATGTACTTACACCTTTTCAGGAGAAGTAGAAACAAAGTCTGTGATTTGTTAATTCATCTCATCTCATTTGCTGAACCGCTTAATTCTATTAGGGTCGCAGGGAAGCTAGAGCCTATGTTAGCCAAATCTGGGCGAAGGCGTGGTACCCCATGGCTCGCCAGTCCATCGCAGGGCTAACACACACACAGCAATTCACACTCACACTCACACTCACACCCAGGGGCAATTTGGAACAGCGGATTAGCATAATGGGCATGTATTTGGACTGCAGGAGGAAACCAGAGCAACCCTGCCAAGCCCAAGACTTCATCCCAGGACCTTCTTGCTGTGAGGTGAATATGCTAACCACTATGCCACCATGCTGCCCTTGTAAATTCATGTGAACCTCTATTTAGCTTAAAAAAAAATCCATAGAAAACATTTTCTATATCTTTACTGACTGTCTTAATTTTATTTTGTATATATAAACATTTTTTTCATGCCTTCAACAGAATAAAAATTTGGAACAGAGGCCTGTTTACCATTGTGCTGCTTCTGAATCTTCTTAAACTTCTTCTGAAACTTCTGAATCTTATCATTTATATGAGAAGCAATATATAACACTGTTTACGTGTGTGTGTGCTCACTTTGGATGGGTTAAACGCAGAAGCCAAATTTCTCTTGCAGGATTAATACATATCAAAAATATCGGTTAGTAAAAATATAAAAAATGTGTATATTTGCCAGCTAAATAAAGGTTCTTGTAAGTTAACAAACTGCAAATTTTTGTTTTTATATTGTTTTTCTGGAAAGAAAACAAGTTTAATATTCAAGTTACACTGAATAATGGAGTGTTCACAAAGCTCATGACTAAAAAGGAAAGGCACATACAGTAACAAAGAAGTTAATAAGAAGCTTAATAATAAAGGATTTAATGTCAGAACAAGTACACATTTTGGTCAGCATTAACACAGCTGGTATTCCATTAAATTATACAGTCCTCCTTCTGAAAGTATTGAAACAGCAAGGCCAATTATTTTGTTATAGCTATACACTGAAGACATTTGGGTTTGAGCTCAAAATATGAATTTAAGATGACAGAGCAGAATTTCAGCTTTTATTTTCTAAAATTTACATCTGGATGTGATAAACCACCTTTAGCATAACACATATGTCAGGATAAATACCCATTTTTTAGATAAGCAAAAATATTGAACCAGACAGTCTTAAAGTAAATTAAAGGAAAAATCACATAATATTTATTTGCACATCGTTTGCTTGCAGTAAATGCTGAGTGATATTTCCAAACAGTTTCATTTTTTTATTCTCTTCATTTGGGTTTACGTCTGGTGACTGACTTGGCCAGTGTCATACAATCCACTCACTCACTCATTTGCCAAACCGCCTATTAGCTCCCACCCACAAAGTGACTCGGAAGCTATAGGAATGGGTTCCGTCCGTTCATCCGTCTGTCCACCACACTTTAGTTTCTGGACATTTACATGCCGCGCACTGAAGCTGGGGCTTTCAAACTTGCTATGCTTGTTCTCTATCGGAATATTATGAAATGGTCCTTTCAGTGGGAGCGTCTGGACCTGTGGTCTATTTTTCCTACTAGGGTCGATGGGAGGCTGGTACTCATCCCAGCCGACAGTGGACAAAAGCGGGGTATACCCTGAACTGGCCAGACAATCACAGGGCAACACACACACACACACACACACACACACACACACATAGGGTCAATTTGGAACATCCAGTTATCCTAATGTGCACAGCTTTAGATTGTGGGAAGAAACTGGAGTGCCAGGAAGAAACCCACAGGGAGAACATGCAAACTCGCACAGAAATGCCCAGGAATTGAACCCAGGATGTTCTTGCTTGTGAGGTGGACGTGCTTACCACTACACTATGGAACCACGCCAAACAATCCACTTTTTTCCTTAATTAAATGTCTTTTGTTGTGTTGGCGGTTTGTTTTGGGTGATTGTCTTGCTGCATGATGAAGTTCCTCCCAGTTAGATTGGAGGCATTTCTCTGTAACCTATCAGAACGTTTCTGTAGGTTTCTGTATTTATTCTACTGCTACCATCATGAACTACATTATCAAGAAATATTACTGAGCCCATTTCAGAAGCAGCAATTCAACCCACGCTATGGCACTACTATGCTCTACAGTGAGTTCATGTGTTTTGTATCATGAGCAGATGGCTTCAGAAAAAATGTGTCATTTTTTAGGTTACTATCAGCAAATGAAATCTTCTGATTTATTGTCTTACATTCATCTTTTGATATCAAACCCAAACAGCTCATACCTCATAGCTCAAGGGTCTTGGGTTCAAGTGGATGGATTAATTATGCTTATTTGCCCATATGTGTAAATGTGCATATGGATGGTGCTCTTTGATGGACTGATCCTGTACACAGTGACCTTGACTCTGATAAAGCAGTTATCAGGCTCTCCTCTTTGCCACTGGTCTTTGCAAGGTCTATAATGTTTATACTGCATTACTTTTGTGCTGTCTTCAGTCTCCTTATATATCCTGTACTCTATGGATTGTATTCAGAGTTGGTGACTTAAGTCCAAAGTTATGTCAATATTTATGCTGGGAAAGTTTAATTTGCACAGAGATATGTTATGCATGTGTTTATAAGTCGATTTTCTCAGTGTGCCATTCAGATTATGCAAATGACTTGCGTTTGGTTCATGCCTTGGAAGTTGCCAAATTGGAAAAGTACAAGTACATCCAAGATGGGGGTTTTCAAAAGCATCTAGACCACAGACTTTAAATACAACAACTTGCTGTTAAACCACCAAAACAGCTGGAATAGATAATGAGGGCTAAAAAAGGAAACCGACTTTTCCCCCCTTGGTTCCTTTTTTATATATTTTTGCTGTCAAGTGTACTATGATGTAACATAAAAGCAAAAGACAATTTAAAAATGTTAAATAATATGATATACTACTACGATGATATATGAATAAGAACACAGCAGTCACTGAAATAAACATCAAAACGTACATTAGTGTACTGCAAATATATTGCTGCATGGATAGCTGCAGTAGTAATTATCACATTACTCATTCCCAATTTGGAATAATTTAATAATATGGCTCCCACCCTTATTATTTCTAAGCTTATAAAGTAGCACTTGATCCCACACATCCTATTATATTTTTATAATATAGTGCTGACAGTTATTTATGAACACATTTTAATGAAACCATGGCATACTAAATCAAAATCATGAAATCATAATGTGTGCACAGGATGTATGCTATTTTAGTCACACCTTGAATTCTATTAGGTAATTATTTTAATTTGCCTAATTCCTAAAAGTATGTTTTTGTTCATTTGATGCAGCCTACTGTAAGGAAAACATGCTCAAGTTTCAAGTGATAAGTTAGCCAGGCATTCATCTTCTACTTACAAATTACGTTAAATGTAGTATCTTATCGAGCGTGAATGTTGACCAATGTAGTGGATTTTGGGTTTGGTCAGGGTTTGTAAAAGGTCAAAGGACACGTTAAAAAATTTTGAGGAATTTATTTTTCTGCAAACAGTTGTAAGCGTTTGCAAACAGTTGCATCATGGGTCACTAAAGTTTTTTGGTTCACCAAGTAGTGAACACATTGCTGGGGAGGGTTTGCTTACATTTTCTTTATATGGTTGGATCCATCAATCATTCTTTTTCTTCTTCTTTTTCTTCTTTCCTTCTCTTCAGACAAAGCAATTCTTCCTTAGGTGCAGCAGCACGCTGAGCTTCTTCCTGACAGAAATCCATTACCATATTCTGGAAGTCCATCTTCTATATCTGGGGAGGGTTTGCTCACCCTTTTTATAGGGTTGGGTGGTTCAAACGTTCCCAAACGGTGGCAAAAGAGAGGCAAATAGTTGTTAATCGATGCTAAAAAAATCTGTTTGTGAATGTTGTTAATTGTCACTAAATGTCTAAATGTTGCAAACTGACAGGGGAGAACCCTGATTTTTGTCAACATTCATCAGAAAATTTGGCTTATCCGAAATTTTCTATGTTAGTCAGCATTCGCCGCTCCGTGAGATACAGGCTTAAAGGAGCTATAAAATGAATTTATTCAAAAGTGCATAACTTTGGAAACTCAGGGAAAAAAATACCCAGATGTGGTCTTACATACCCATTTACAACCCTATGATTTAGCTGTAGGGTGTAACAACCTGTATTCCCATTCTGGTGGGGTCATTAATATGTTTATGAGCTCTAGCATACTTTTTATTTTGTTTTTATATGAGAAAATGTGCAATTATATCCATATAAACTAATTATATCCATATAAACTAATTTATATTAGTTGCTACTATCAACCTTCATCCAAGAATTCTAGTTCAAGTTATTTCAGTGCACATCATTCTAGGAGAATCCATTTAACTTCACACACCAATAATCAGACAGAGCATTACACCACAGTGGACAATAGGCATTCCCAGTGCTGTGTGCTTTTCATCAAGACATACAATATGCAGAGGATGTATGACACTGCAATCATCACAGGTTAGTCCAACAAGGGAGGAAAACGAACAGCAATCCTGGGCGCATATTAAACAGATACCTATCATGGTTAATAATGTTGAGTAGCCGTGGATGGATCAAGTCCTATTATTCGTTATGCTACGTGTGTTGATTCTTATCCCCTCCCTGGAGCTCAGTGAGATTGTCATTTACTCCATCACCTTGACACAGTGCTAGGTGAGGTCCTTTCACTAGAAGATTTGTCAAACAACTGCTGAACCGTGTCCTCTGAGGTTTTGGCTGACTGATAAGATCCACTCACTCATGATTAAAGTGAATTAGGTGAAAAACAACTCTGGTCTGTATGAGACAGGAGCACCATGAGCCGACCAAACACATTCACATATCTAGAGAAACAGGGTTATGAGGAAAATGCAAATGTGACAAATCTGGGCATGAAAATCTCAATCCAATTTCATTTACCCCACTTTTAGATATAACCCCTGACTCCCCACCACATTTTTTTGTACCCCTAATTTAGTCATGGCCAATTCCTACCCATCAAGTATTGCCTCCCCATTACGCGATTAACACCAACCAGGTAGGGGCATGAGCAAGCATGTGGCTCCTCCGTGACATGTGATGCTGCCACCTGAATCTTTACAAACTGCTGTGCATGCACTTTCAGGGGCGGCCCAAAACACTCGGAAGGAAATCGCTATCCGTTCCCTTGTACGCATGAGCTCACAGATGCCCATGATTGGCTGGAGATCACTGTAAGTAACAGGAAGGTGAGCATATGCTATCCCTCCATAACCTTTTCCAATATGCCTTATAAATAGAAAGAACTTTTGGTTTACACTTTTAAATAGTGAAAATGAACAAAACCCAAACACTGTTAATTATTACTGCCTTAGAATGGGAATTCAAGCTATGTATTCTTAAAGAAATTACAAAAAGGACATCTTATTAGCAAATTGTGATAAATTCACTCAGTACTAGTGCTGTCATCCTGATGCTGTGAAAACTATAGTGTAGAGCATAAGCAGGGACAATAATGCAAGGAACAAATTATGGCTGAAGGAGCAGAGTTGGACAAATGTGTCTGAGTAATGGCTAAGAGCCTGATGCATGCCTCCAGAGGGACAAGATGGGAAAGTTAAAGGCTTTAAAGGGCATCCCTCAAGAAGGCAGAAGAGATGAATACTTTTATCGTTGCCATAACGGCAGACGAAAATGGGTAAAGTGGGTGGTGTTGATTTAATGGGAAATTAGCGTGTAAAAATGGAAAGAGACACTCACGGACACACAAGTCTCCACTCTCAAAGTAGCCCGGACAACACTGGGAGCGGCGACGGTACATAGTTCGCACCCCTCGGCGGTATGCCGTTTTGTAGCTGATCCTAAAGTGAATACACACATATAAATAAAGACAGAAAGATCAGTCACTGGTTACTACATTCCCTACATTGTTTAGTCAAAGCTGCTCTTTAGCTACTAAACAGATTAATTAAATATAATTAACTTAATGTAATTAATAAATAAATAAACAAAACAAAAAAACCATTAGAAAGCAGCAGGTGAAGGACATCTCCTTTTCAGGTTGAATATTTCAGGCAGTGACTCATTGACTTAAACATTTTTATCTGAGAATGTCAACGATAAAGTCTTTAATGTGCCTATTAAACCTGATGCACCATCTGAGGACAGTCAAAAGGCTATTTCCTTTTTGGCTTTGACTGCTGCAATCACTATCAGTTATTCTATATCGCAACAGTGCTTTTATACAAAGGTACACCTGGCAACCCTTTCTGAAGTCTGTCAAGGCTGATAGTGGGGTCCGAGGGTCAGTGTCATGGTCGGACTGCCGGTAAAGCTTACCTATGTCTGGTGCACTTGAACCAGTTAAGGATGTCTGTGCACCTGGTGTAGTAGATCTGGTCAAAAGGATGTGAATATGACTCCTGCACAGTCACTGCATAGCTGGAAGCAGAGGATAGAAGAAAAAGTAGATTTAAATATGTATTGACAGATTTCACCAATTCTGCCTTCACAGGTTTTCTGTCACACTGCATTAAAAGGGCCCTGGTGACAAATCAATAAATGATTTGAAATGGCAGAACTTGCTAAGAGACATATGATTAATCCATGGATCATAGTGTATACATTTATTAGTTTATGTAAACTGTGCTCTGATTAGATCAATATTACACTCAAATACAAATACTTTCTGTTTTTCATAATAGTGCAATTTGTTTCCTGTCCCTTCCAAAAGTCAAGATGAAATCACTTTCTACACATGACTTCAGAACCAAGAATGTACAATTAAATTATTCATCATCAGTAACTGATCGTATCCTGGTCAGGAATGGATGCCAGCTGGGAATCTCCCTTTGATAGATGAATGCTGAAGAATGTAGTGAGTTTTGGGTTTCATCAGGGTTTGTAAAAAGGTTGCAAAACACTCCAAAGAGTGGAAAAAAGTGCCACATAGTTGCTAATCTTTTGCCTGTCTTTTATAAACATTATTACGGGAATGTTCTAATTACTGTTAAATGTCGTTAATTGTCGCTAATGACAGAGGCGAACCCTGATTAACGTTCTTCAGCATTGTGGCACTATGTTTTTAATTTAAAAACAATTTACTGCATAGCTTTATTTAAATCCAAAGAACTAGTACTGAGCCAAAAAATATGGTACCAAATTACCCCCCAAATACCCTTTTCAGAGAAGCACTATGTACTTTTATATAACCCAGCGTTCTTCCCACTACCATACTGTGAAGAAAATAATTCTGCCTTATTTTTCATTACTGACATTCCCTTGCACAACTCATAATTATTCCAGGAATATGCTCACGAAGATTGATTAAGGCAGAGTACATTGATCAATTTGAAGCCTGTTTCATTTTTAGAAATATATACTCACTCTCCTCTCTCTCTCTCTCTCTCTCTCTCTCTCTCTCTCTCTCTCTCATACACACACACACACACACACACACACACACACACACACACACATACACATAAACTCTTTGTCTCTTTCCTTTTTTCCCTCCCCAGGGTAGCTCAGCTTAAAATCAATACTGTCCTGAGCATTTACTGATTGTAACTGATCTCTATAGGCCAGCAAGTTTTGCCAAATCAACACACCTCAAATACTGTCCTTCATGTCCTGTCAACTGTCGCAAAATGTCAATACAATCAGGAACAGAAGAAAATTTTAAACTCTTAGAAGTTTTGTGATGCTTGCCAACTATAAATATGCAAGTACTGTTGTCCATTTAAACACATTTCTATATTGACACTAAATAGAGATGTGGGAAAATTGATTGTATGTATCGTGATTCTTGCATGCGGTGGTTGATGTATCACCACACTGGATCCAAAATCTTTTTTTTAAATTCATTGTTAATTTCATCCATTCATTCATTCATTCATTTTCTGAACTGCTTAATCATAATTAGGGTCGCAGGGAGGCTGATGCCCATCTCAGCCGACTCTGGGCGAGGGCAGAGTTCACCCTGGACAGCTCGCCAGGCCATCAGAGTCATTTTTAATTTATATGCTTAAATTCAAGGTGGTGAAACATCGCTATTCTTCTATTGGCCTACAGGCAGCGCACTCTGAATTATTCACATATTTTCATTCCACACAGCATGTTGCGTGGTAGGAGCAAAATAGAATAGAATCTTTTTATTGCATTGAGAACCGTACAGTGAAATTTAAAAAGCTCTGCTAGAGATACTCACGCGCACATCTCACACATACACAATAAAGTGTAAATTAAAAAAAATAAAAAATAATAATAATACCATAAAAACTATAATTAAAGTGCAAATTATTTACTAACTTTAACTGTTATTTCTACACAAACCTTCTTTTACATGGTTCAAGGTTTTAAAATGCGGAAAGGTTTATAATATCGAATCTGAATATTTATAGAATCACTTTACTTACAGAATCGCAATACAAATCGAATCAGCACCTACAAATTGTGATGATATCAGATGGTCCCTGGTGATTCCCATCCTTAATACTAATTACAGAATATAAGCAGCAACACTACTACTACAGGACAAACTTTTATAGAGCACTTTGTGCACACTTGAATATGTACTTAAAGATGTCCTTCCATTTCTGGACATAATTAAATTGCTGACCAATGGAAGGCAAATGTAAATAAGTCACAGACAGATTCTAGTCCTCAAAAAAGAAGCAGAGACTTTTACACACTTAATATAGACTGATGTAAACAAATAAGTTGTTTGTGCAAGATGACAGAGCATTCACTCTCTAACTCACCCACTCACTCATTTGCACTAGGGTCACGGGGAGGTTGGTGCCCAACTCAGCAGCTCACCAGACCATCGCAGAGCAACACACACAACCACTCGCACTCACAATCACACCTAGGGGCAATCTGGAATAGCCAATTAGCCTAATGTGCATGTTCTTGGACTGTGGGAGAAAACCAGAGTACCTGGAAGAAACCCTTTCTTGCTGTAAGGCAAACATGCTAACTACTACGCCACCGTACCTGAATGAACATTCAGAAAAATATATTTTGAAAAATAACAATGATAACAACAACACCCTCAGTGCAGTTAACTGGGTTATCAAAGGCCAGCCATGTCTCTCACTGTCTGTGGTGAGAGGCATGTAAAAGAACCATTGTTGTCATTCGTAAAGAGTAGGCTGCATTGCCGCCAGCATGTTTCTGCCCTTGCGATGGCCTGGCGAGCTGTCCAGGGTGTACTCTGCCCTCGCCCACAGTCAGCTGAGATGACCAGCCTCCCCGCGACCCTAATTAGGATTAGGCGGCTCAGAAAATGAATGGATGAATGAATGAACAACAACAACTCATGTTTCTGATCCAGTGTGGGTGCTCTGTGGGAAAACAGTTTACAAAAGATTAAGAGAATCACGGATGGTCCTTTGCTTTGCTTGTCTGCAGAAATTTTGCCTGCGGTCAAAATACACTGGAGCTGCTAGTGGAGACATGATATGACTGCCTGCAGCATGAAGCTCTTACTTGATTCTGAAACTTATATAATGCCCCAGAAACTGAATGTGGCCTTTTTTCTGTGACCTGGGGTTTGAATAAAACTTAACTGTGCCTCGTTCCACCTGGAGCTCATGAAATAAAAATCCACCCAACCATCTTTCGACTAATCGTTTTCCTGTTCATGGGACTTTAAACATTCATCCTTTAGTCTGCAATCGATCAGTATAAAATTCAAAGCTCTACCGAGGTTATGGGCTGAATAAGTGACTTACATTTTATGCCTTCCTAATGTCTATTTCAGATTAATAAAAGGTGTTTTTGTAGTCTGAAGAACACTAACAGCAGTGAGAGCAGTATTACTGCAGTGATTCTTATCTCAGCATGCTTAAATATGCCATGGACCTGCAGATTCTAGTATAAGTGCCCTTTCCCTATACTCTGTGAATACAGACCAGCATTAAATCCTAATCCTCACACTTTATGCCCACATTTCTCATTAAAGTTCACACTTTCGATGAAGCTTTAGAATTCCTTATTTGTTTATAATTGTTCTGCATATCTGAAGTGATACAAGACTGGTATCAAATTAAATTAGTATATACTACACGGGAAAGACACAATTATAATTATCGCGATTATTATCACTCTTTAAAATTGAAAAAAAAAAAAACCAACATAAAAATCTAATTTTAATTAGTTTTTCTTGTATTTCCCCATAGTAAAACTTTGAGTGTACAAACCCATCTTTACAGCTTGTAATTTACTTACATTTCCATAGAGTATGTCTGAATGAGTAGGCTCAAAACACACAGCGCTAGTAGCTAGGCGCATACAGAGCTTGCCTGACCTGATTGTTAAAAAATATTAACATAAACTTTAAAAAATTTGTTTTAATTTGCTTTTCTTTATGTTCCATGTAGGATACAGATAACTCTGAATGGAGTTTAAAGAGACGCCATTAGACAACTCTTTTCCTATGCACCTGCACATGTCTGCACTTGGATCTCACCTGTGTCTGTCATGATTTTAAAAAATGTAATTAAAAATAATAATAATAATAAAATAAAACCCAAAACATAAAAACCTCATTTTAGAAGGATTTTTTCTTCTTCTCACCTTTCCCAGTGACTGCAGACGTTGGGGTCATCCGGGTTTAGACAGCACACACTCATAATGAGCAGCAGTACAGCCAGCACAGGCTGACAGAGCAGTGAGGCCTTCCTTGGCCCCATGACCATTTCTGAGAGATAGCAAAATAAAAAATATAAAAGAAGAAAGTGCCCTGCGATGGCCTGGCGAGCTGTCCAGGGTGTACCCCGCCCTCGCCCAGAGTCGGCTGAGATGGGCGCCAGCCT
>JBCNYH010000004.1:29724729-29743101 GCA_039654325.1 Tandanus tandanus
CAGGAGAATCCTTCTCTCAGAAAGGTAATAGAACAGTGTGGAGGTCGACATCACGTCATTAACAATAAACAGAGAAATAACCAGCAGGTTACTGACCTCCTGGAGAAGATCGACAGAATGTTCGAGGAGAACAGAGGAACGTACTTGTTATGATGACACCCGGAGACAAGAGAAATATAATAAAGCGCGTTTTATTGTCCCAAAACAAACACTGGCTCAGTGAGCCACAAAAACAGGAAATACTCAAAACAGGGTTTGAAAAGGAAACCTGCCACGAGGGGCGAACCAAAACCGACAAACACAACAGGTAAATAAACTAAGGGTCCGGGAGAACTTCAGGAGAAGTCGTAACGGGTAGAGAACGCAGAAATCAAGGTGAGTCCAAGACGCTTGAAGGAGTAGCGGTGAAACACATGCATCTCCAACGAGGCTAGACACTGGAGTGTGTCTAGCGGGAGGTTTATATAGGGGCGCTAATCAGTCACGGAGATGAGGTGCAGGTGAGTCCTTAATTCCGTGGGCGTGAGAGTCGGCACGACACTGCTGTTTTTATTTAGTATGAACACCCTAATGATGGCATATTACACAAAGATTTTTTGTTTATTAACTTAAAGTTTTCCTTTATGGTCACTAGACAGTCCAGAACGTCAGTGACGTAAGTGTTCATCCGGCGCCCGTACAGGATAAAATTATGCAATTTTCAGCAAGTGCAGGTATTTGACTGAATATTTATAGGGACAAGGATCACAGCATTTTACTTATTTGCATCGTACTGCATTTAATGAATGTTGTTATGAGAGTAAATATGATGGTAAATTTATAAACATTTTTAATTCTGCACATAAGAGAAGAAACTGGAAAATGTGCGCTAACACCTGTGGGAATAGAACTGAACCGAAGGATGCACGGAGCTTACCACTATAATGGCCGACCAAGCTAAATCAGATAAAACAAACAAAATCAAAATCGGTCAAGAAATAAAAAAGAAGAAGCATTTTGAAAATTGTGGACGGATGCCGGACAGACAGACAGATGTACAGACATCGGCCTGGACTGATTACTTAGCAATGTGTGTTTGTAAGGCTGCCGGGGTATTCTCAGCCATACACCAAATTTGGTGACCCTGTCATTTCCTTAACAAGTCGTACGGACACATGGGCAGACGGAGCCCATTTCTACACAAGGTGGAAGAGTGGGGGTTGCTGCAGTGACCTTGAAACAAGGTCAAGGTGACCCATATACAATTGCAGGATCCATCCACCAAATTTGTTGATTGTGTCATTTCCTTTCAAAGTTATCGCATTGAGAGTACAAGTGCAATAAAAAGTGACCTTGTGACCTTGAAATCCCACCCTATTTGCCCAAAGGGGGAGCCATCCAACAAATCGGATGATGCTATGTCATTTTCTTCCAAAGTTATCACACTAACAGGTTGTATGGATGGATGGAATCTGTTTCTATAACTCCTGATCCTGAACTGTTGTTAACTCCCGCTTCGTTGACAGCGGGAGTTCACAACAGTATTTGCTATTGATACCAGTAAGGAGAGTAAAATGTTTAAAATTCAATTTTTCTAAACGATGAGACTGTATTATGAAGTAGCTACTTCCTCTTTCTTCTAAAGAACAATGTAGGCAGAGTTTTTATGAACTGAATTGAAAAGTAATTACTTTAAATTGCACAACATCTAAAGCTATGTGAAAGATCTGATATACTCCTAACTTATTTGTTCTAAAGTTTCTCATGATTCATAGCACCATTGCCCTGAAGAACCAGTTAAACACCACAGACAGCCCTTGAAAAATAAAACAAGTCTGCTTTGGGCGGAGCTTGCCCCAAGCACTCATGGCTGGGTGGCAATGATTGTATTAAGCCTTCTCAGCGTGTAGCCACAGCAGGTAATAATAAAAGCATAGCTCACTAGCAGTGAAGGGAGAGATGTTGCATGCGCGCTTACAGTAGGTTCCTATGCAATAACGATTCCCTGTATCTCTGTCTCCCTTTCTGTGTGTGTGTCTCTCCCACAGCAGCAGTCCTGCGACAACATTTTGACAGTCAACACAACAACTCATCCCTCTGGTACTTGATAAGTTTTGAACAAGAGTTGTACAGGATGTGTTTTAATCATATCCACCTGCTTACAAAATTATCATTTTGGCTTATACCCACTCACAGTATTATCCAATGAACCACTTTATTAATGATATTAATATTCATTCATTTTCTGAACCATTTAATCCTAATCAGGGTCGCGGGGAGGCTGGCGCCCAACTCAGCCGACTCTGGGCGAGGGCAGGGTACACCCTGGACAGCTTGCCAGACCATCGCAGGGCAGAAACACGCTGACGGCAATGCAGCCTACTCTTTATAAAAGTCAGCAATGGTTGTTTTACCCAGTTAGCTGCACTGGGGGGACAGCAGTAACAACTCGTTGATAGTGGAGCTTGAACCCCCGACCTTGGGATCAGTAATCCAGCACCCTACCACCAGGCCACCACTGCCCCTAGGTGCAAATTATGGTTCATATTTACATACTTTAACCATGACAGAGGCAGGTCTGCTGTTTGAGCCAAGCGAAGTGCTATGTAGCTAACTGTGCCTGTTTAGCCTATTCATTCAGGTTTTCCGGTTTCCTCCCGCAGTCCAAAGCCATGCACATTAGGCAAATTGGCTGTTCCAAATTGCCCATAGGTGCAAATTCATTCATTCATTCATTTTCTGAGCCGCTTAATCCTAATTAGGGTACACCCTGGACAGCTCGCCAGGCCATCGCGTGGCAGAAACACGCTGATGGCAATGCAGCCTTCTTGACGAAAGTCAGCAATGGTTCTTTTACATGCCTCTCACCACAGACAGTGATAGACATGGCTGGCCTTTGATAACCCAGTTAGCTGCACTGGGGGGACAGCACTGACAACACGGTGATAGTGGGGCCTGAACCCCTTACCTTGGGATCAGTAATCCAGCACCCTACCACCAGGCCACCACTGCCCCTAGTAATATTCATGTAAACCTAATTGACCTTGAAGGTAAGTCCATTACTAAATAGGACTGAATGAATGTGGTAAATATGTGATAAATATTGTGGTAACCAACTTTCAAACTTCTTTCTTTCCTTCCAAAACTACTTTTGTTGGGTTCTTCAGGTCCTGAGGCAAATCTTTAATACATATCAGGCATCCAAAGAGGTAGACTTGCCCTTTTCTCCTGCTGGATGAGCTGTCACCTACTGGTGGTGCAGAAGGTTACTATGGATCACTTTCTCTGCATATCGAATAACAAAGTAAAAAGGGCAATGGAAAGTCAAGATACAGTCCCCTCAAGTATTGTAATGGCGAGGCCTATTCTTTCCTTCTTGCCATATACTGAAGAACCTTGGGTTTGAGATAGCTTTTGGTTTCTGATATTTACATCTAGATGTGATGACTCAGAACATCTAATTTTAGGTGGGCAAAATTATAGGAACAGATAGCCATGTAATTTAAAGTGCATAACACTTATTATTACCACATACCTGTATAACCACAGTACGCGCAATCTGATTGGCTATTGAGTGGACCATAATCCCCTGGTAGATACCACAACTTTTTTCTTGACCCATCAGCACTCGACCGACCGTGAACTTTAAATAAAATAAATTTTTTTCTCTTTTTACTCCTTTCCTTTTTTCCCCGCTCTTTATTCATAAAAGTATCATATTAGATTCACTGCTGGTAACTTTTAACATGAGTGAGGACAAGCACTGAGAGAGTGAATTCTACTATCCTGAAGAGTTTGTTGAAAGAGAAAGTGACACTGTTAGTGTTGCATATGACGAAGAGAAAGAGCCAAAAAGAGTTATGAAAGTTTTTCCAGACCAAAAGAACAAAAAGACCATAAAAAAGACCTCCAGTAACATGAACGCTTTCTCCAATACCAAGGCACAATTACCGAAGAGAACGTCAACATTCTAGACTAACCGGCTCAAAACTCAGACATCGTTCTGCGTTTGTCGCGTATGCTATTGGGGAGAACGGAGACTAGTGGCCATTTTACACACATTTTGAGTTCACCTCATACAAGTATTTTACAGCCAGCATGAACTGGGTCGTGTGGAGAGCTGCATCTCCCCAGCAGAGCAGGAAAGTACAGTATGAGGCTTTGATGTACTGACAGAGCGAAAGCAAGCTTTCAACTTTTGGCTTCCCAGCAGAGCTTTAAGCTGCCGGACATAAGCATTAACTTCTCATTTTTTATTAATTTTTAAAGACTCAGTCTGTAATTTCCCTGTGATGACCTGAAGCTCAGTTAATAAGTAGTATATATTTGGTTGCATATCCCTTGCCTGCAATAAATGCCAAGCCATGGAACTACCTCCACCATGCATGAGCTAGGGGTAGTATTCCTGTTGTTTTCCTTGACTGACCTGTTCCCGTCTGGTTGTTAGCACACCAGTGGTTTCTTTTTAGTCATATCGTTGTATTGGTCCAATGATCTGATCAATTTTCCCTGTTTTGTTAGCTTCAGACAACTATGTGGTCTTCATGTTCACACTCACACCTAGGGGCAATTTGACACAGCCAATTAGCTGAATGTGCATGTCTTTGGACTGTGGGAGGAAACCGGAGTACCCAGAGGAAACCCATGCAAGCACGGAGAAAAGATGCAAACTCCACACAGAAATGCCTATGCCCGGGACTCAAACCCTGGACCTTCTTACTTAGAGGCGGCTGTGCTAACCACTACACCACCGTGCCGCCCATCCATGTATTCTTTTTGCAGTTTTAAGAACTGAAGCAATTCTGTGCTCTTCCTAAAGAAATCATAACACACCATCTGCCTGGAGTGTGTCCATGCCCTATTTTTTATTTTGCAGTTTCTAAAATACCGGTCCTGGTTTTCTGTCATATTTTTCATCAGTGTTATATAATTTTGTTGCTGTGGCTCCAGGGTATTTGGTCATTGTATATTTTCCAGTAAACTTTTACTAAAATAACAACTGTCAATCATGTAAAAAATGGCTTCATTTACAGAATAAAGGTCGAGGTTTGCTAGTGGATGAAAACATCTTTTATATCTCTCTTTCTCTCCCTCTCTTTCTCTCGCGCTATGATTCAGTCATATTGAATTTAGGCACGCTTACAAGATTAAAATTAATAAATGGAAGTGTTCGTAATGCTACATAATGAATTTCTGATAAGCCAAGGACATCTCAACAGTCTCCAGAAAAAAAAGTGTGAATACATCGTGTGTATCAGGTTTAATCCATCAGTTTGCTTACATTTACATTTACAGCATTTATCAGATGCTCTTATCCAGAGCGCCTTACAAAAGTGCTTTTAAGTCACTTTCAGTGAATATATTCTTATACTGGTTTGTCTGGACGCAGACTAAGTATACCGTCAGTCAAACTCAGTAGGTAGGTGTTGTGTGTGTGTGTGTGTGTGTGTGTGTGTATGTGTGAAACATAGTGCTAATCTAAGTACTGCCGAAAAAGGTATGTTTTCAGCCATCGTTTGAAGATACCCAGTGACTCAGCTGTCCGGACATCCAGAGGAAGTTCATTCCACCATCTTGGAGCCAGAACAGAGAAGAGTTTAGATGCATTTTTCCCTTGTCCCTTGGTAGAAGTTGGGACCAGTCTAGCAGTGCTAGAGGATCTGAGAGAACGTGGTGCAGTGCGGGTTTGATAAGTGCTTTGCAGGTCGATTTTTGGATTTGTAGGTAAGCATTAGGATTTTAAATCGAATGCGAGCAGCCAAAGGCAGCCAATGGAGAGACCATAGCAGTGGAGTGGTGTGGGAAAATTTTGGAAGGTTGAAAACAAGCCGTGCAGCTGCATTCTAGATCAGTTGCAGAGGTCGAATTGGTAGACCTGCCAGGAGTGAGTTGCAGTAGTCTAGTCTTGAGATGACAAGGGACTGAACAAGTATCTGAGTGGCCTTGGTGAAAAGAAAAGGACGAATCCTTCGGATGTTAAAGAGGAGAAATCGACATGATCAAGAAAGACTTGTGAGTAGAGAAGGACAGGCAATTGTCCATGGTTACTCTGAGGCTTCATGCAGTGACTGAGGGAGAGATCACAGAGTTGTCCAAGGAGATTGCAAGATCTTGATGTGGGAAAGAGTCAGCTGGGATGAACAGCAATTCAGTCTTGCTGGGATTAAGCTTAAGCTGGTGATTTTCCATCCATGAGGAGATAATTGCCAGACATGCAGAGATCTGGGCAGAAACATCAGTGTCTGAGGGAGGAAAAGAGAGAACAAGTTGAGTGTCATCTGCATAGCAGTGGTATGGGAACCAATGTGAGGATATGACATCACAGAGGGACCTTGTATAAAGAACTGAGCCCTGGGAAACACTAGTGGAAAGTCGGCATGGAGAAGATGTGGATTCCTTCGATGTAACCTGACATGAGCGACCTTCCAGGTAGGAAGCAAACCATTGCCATGCTGAACCACAAATTCCTAGACTCCTGAGGATGGACAAGAGAGTCTTGTTGTTGACCAAGTCAAATGCTGCTGAAAGGTCGAGGAGGCTGAGGACTGATGACATCTTGGCTGATCTTGCAGTATGTAGCTTCTCCATGACAGCCAAGAGTGCAGTCTCTGTGAAATGTGCCACTTTGAAGCCAGATTGATTAGGGTCAAGGAGGTTATTCTGCAAAAGATAGAAAAACATTTGGTTATAAATAGTGCGTTCAAGAATTTTAGAAAGGAAAGAAAGAAGTGATACTGGTCTGTAGTTGCTGATGCCTGATGGATCCAGCGAGGGTTTCTTTAAGATGGGTAGAACCCTGGCTCTTTTGAAAGCTGTTGGTACATGACCAGATGATATGGAGTTATTGATGATAGTGGAGGTAAAGGAGAGAAGGTATTAAGAGATAGTCTGGAGTATTGTGGAAGGGATTGGATCCAGTGAGCAGGTGGTAGGACTTGATGATGAGATGATTTGCTGGATGTCTTCAGTTGTGAGATTGGAAAACTGTGCAAGGAAAGAGGAAGTGGAATCTAGGCTGTGTAGTATAGGAGTTGGGGTGGGAGTGAACGTCTGACAGATTTGTTTAATCTTCCCATCAAAGAAGTCGGCAAAGTCTTCAGCACTCAGGTAGTTTGCGTGGGTCTTGTGCAGCAGCACAAGATTTGAATTTTGTAGATAGTGGGCTATCTACATAGGAGATATATATAGAAGATCCATAGATGCAGAGAGTGAAGAGAGGAAAGTGTCAGTAGCATATTCTAGTGGTAGGCAAGAAAAGGAGCCTGGGTTAGGAAGATAAGATAAAGCACAAGAAGCAACAGATGAAGGATATATAGTGTGGAGGTTTCTCCGGGTGGGGGAAGAAAACTGAAAGCTGGTGTTAGAATAGGAAAGGTGACAGTAAAGGAAACCAAGTGGTGGTCAGAGATGTGAAGTGGAGTGGCAGTAATGCCTTTGAGTGGGGAGGTATGACTAAAAACAAGATCTAGGAGATTCCCTCCTTTGTGTGTGGGAGACCAGTTGTTGAAAGTTAAAGAAAATGAATAAAGAAGAGGGAGAAGGCAAGAGGACTGGAGCTTGTCAGAGGGGAGATTAAAGTCTCACAGAAGAGTGTGAGGGGTGTTGTACTGGGGAAAGTGCTGAGGAGTGTGTTCATTTCTTCTAAAAAGTGTCCTAGGGGTCCAGGACAATAGAGTTTGATTGGATCAAGACTTTTACTGCATGAAGCTCAAAGAAGGAGATGCCTAGATGAGACAGAAAGAGTGGTGTGAAGCACCAACTCCGAGACAGGAGAAGACCTGTACCACCACCTCTCCCAGTTACTCGTGGAGTATGAGAGAAAGCATAAGCAGAGGAAAGTGCTGCTAGTGTAGCAGAGTTGTGTGGGGAAATCCAGGTTTCAGTTAATGCAAGAAAGTCAAGAGAGTAGTGAGAAGCAATGGTAGAGGAGAAATCAGCCTTTTTTACAGCAGATTGGCAGTTCCAGAGCCCACCTGCCACACTCACTTGAGACTGGGACAGCAGTGGAGGGAAGATAAGGTTGCTGAGAGTACGACCTCTGGCTTGTTGGTAAGATCTTCTGGATCTAAGAGAAGTGAGAACAGTAATGGGTTTAAAGCACATGACTGCAATCTGTTTTATGTTTAAGACCGTAGACCTAATAATTCTAATTCAACAAAGGCAAGAATACTATTAAATTACCACCTTATTCAAAATACTTATTTTAGAAAGTGATCTGTGTTGCTAACCGCTACGTTTCCGTTTGTAGCGGGTAATACCTTCAATATATACTTTCTGGATCCTGCCCCCAATTCACACCTTAAGGAAGCCCGAAACTACTGCTGATTAAGCACCACAATAATACTACAGAATAAGCAAAGATTCCTATCCTTAAACCTATTAGTGACAACAACTAAGTCCAACTGAGTTAAGTAGGCAGTAATACAAAAGTCAGAATCCTAACTTACCAGTAGAGAAGAAATTCAGGGCAGAAATTAAAGCACACTAAAAACTGATGCGGGGATACCTTCAATATATACTTTCTGGGTCCTGCCCCCAATTCACACTTTATATATATCAATCGACTGCCGTCGAGATTGCAGACGCAATGTCACGCCATAGGGTTCTGTTTGCCATTGCCTGGGCAAGTTCATTGAGAATAAGGCCCGTATCCCTGGTGTCAGGACAAGTGAGAGATCTGTTTCCACTACTTGGACAGGGTAGTCTCCATAATAGTACATCCGAGATCACCTGGTCTTTGGCATGGAAGCAGTGGCCTGCGAATCTTGCTCTTCTTTGAGCCAGGGTTTTGGAGATAGATGGAAGTTCTCCATAAATTTCAGCCTTTGTTCGATGGTTCTTCCAGGAGAGATTCTGAGCCCGCATAAGTAATCTGGTGTATGTGCCATCAAGGCGTTTTTCCAGCTCTTTGCTGATAGTCCACGTTTCGGCTCCATAAAGTAGAATGCTTTCAACACAGGCCCTAAAGAATTTGATCTTGATGGAATTTGCGATGTCTGATTGCCATATGTAATTTAATTTATTGCAAGTGGCCCATGCTTGACCCTTAAGTGAGTTGAAGTCTTTCTTACTATTAACAACAAATGACCCGATGTATTTAAAGTCATTAGCCAACTTTATGGCAGAGCCGTCTCGTGAAAGGATTGGTTGGTGGTCAAGGTCTTGATTGATAGGCATGCATTCCGTCTTTTTTGCATTAAGTATAAGACGAACTTTCGCTGCTACTCTCTCTATTGAAACAAGAAGCTCCTGGGTGGATGTTATCTGCTCAGCTACAAGTGCAAGGTCGTCAGCATAGTCTAAGTCTGTTAGATAGTTGTAACTCAGTCGACTGGAACGACGACCTATGAGAACACCGTTATGGTTGATATTGTTGACTGATTGTCTAAGGACATAGTCCACAACGATGACAAAGAGAAATGGTGCTAACGTGTAGCCTTGTAGTATGCCTTCACACATGCATTCATACCTTACATGAAATTAATTCATGCCTTTCTGGTAATTGGTTTAAAAAAGACAGCAAATCTTTACTCTGAATTCAGCATTATTACAACTAAACCATTTAATTAAAAACTGTGTAAAAAAAACAACAACAACATAATCCTATAACAAACAGTTTCACTTGAATAACTTCATGAACCATCATTCAATAATGTATTCCCATTTTACTCTTTTATACTTTCACCAGTCATTCCTAATGTTAGGTTAGAAACAGAAGTTATTTTATAGACTCTGAAACACTACATGATTTTACAGCATTAAAACTGTTAAACAGTACAGAGCTTCCCTCTCATGAAAGTTTCCTGAATCTTCTTCTGTTAACTTGAGCTCACAGGAACATCACTATATCGCATGTGTAAAGCAACAAAGTACTAACATACATATAATTTCTATCCTCATTAGCAAAACACAGCACCCCTTATTTCTTCTACTATCAGGGCACGTCTTATCCAAGTGCTCTATCACGTTCTTCCTGTGTCTCATTACTGGTGTTTTAAAAGCACTCCATTCAATAATCAGTCTTCACTAAATCAAAGGTTACAGTTAATCTTATATAAGCTTTGCAACTATCTGATGAAGGCGAATGCAGTATTTATTGAACGCATATGGAAAGAATCAGAACAGGGCAAGACAATGTTTTTCCAATTAGGATATTACATGAAACTCACTTATCTTTCACACATCACACACACACACAAACACACACACACACAGACACACACATATACATATATATATATATATATATATCCTACTTAGACTCACTTATATATATATGTTTTTTATATAAATTGTCTTCCTCAGTGCACATTGTCTTTTTTATTCAAAACAAGCAACTAAATGCACTGTACAGCATTCCTAGGGTTTACCTTGATGTTGATTTAGCGGGACATACAAGGAAAATGTTGACTGTCAAGTCTACTATTAATTATTTATGAAAGAAGTATAAAATCCAACTTAAAATGGCAGCCCAAAATGGGAACGTTGTCAGGGGTAACAAGCAGTTACACACTTGTTTTCAAAACGAAACGCCGGAGGACCTGTCGTCTGCTAAGCAAAAACACTTAAACGTACCAGACTACAAGCACCATATTAGATGACGTTTCACCCAAGTTTGCCACACCGGATGTACACAAACAACAAAAAATAGTGACGTGTCACGCACACTTCCACTGTGTTACGCAGTTACATGCATAGCAAGAACGTGAGGGTGACTGTCAAATCATATAAAATCAAGTGTAATACGACCGCATCGGAAATAAAGGTAAGTTCTCATAATCATATTATTCATCTAGTTATTGTTTTAGATGAAAATGTTCGCTTTCCCCCTCACGCTTTAAGAGAAATACGTACTTTGATTAAACACATGCATCAACACTGTTTGCGTCGCATGTTACACAGTGTACCGAATAAATTATTTTCACAAAGAAGAATGCTGTAGATGGTTTCTATCAAGGTATCTCATGGACGATTTTTAAAGTAAGCTGATATAAAGAGGCTAAATCTAAGCTACAACGTTATGATTCCTGAAAAGCTGCAATGTGTCAGACGATCGGTGTCGCTTGACATGCAGTTACTCGAGGGTGGTGTAGCATGTTACGTTGTTACATAAAATGCATAAAGTTTATTTGAAAGAGACGATTCTTTGAAAGTAAGAAGACTGCGTTTTGAGCATATATATTAACAGTAATACAAATGTCCAAATGTAATTTTGATTTTTGTCCACTGGTTCCCTGTTTTAGGTATCATTAGTGTGGAATGACACACATATATATATATATATATGACTAGCATCCCATCCGGGAGGATTTGAACTCCTATTTGCTGCACGTCTAGGAAACCGGGGATAAGCTCCAGCTCTGATGAACCAGTAGGCTCGGGTGTAAAAGCCAAACAGACTTATTTATTTATATATAACATTTTCCATTTTGCTTATATCTCTAAAGACACTGCATCATCCACAGTACACATCTCACTGTCATCATCATTTAATATATCCACGTGATGTTTATTGTCTATTTATTGTAACAAAGGAATGTTGTTTATTTGGTCTCATCCGGGAATGTAGAAACAGAATAAATAAATTTTTAATGACTAAACTAGTTTTGTGCACCCAGTTGCCTGTATTGATACCTTACTAATTTAAATGAATGTCATATGAGCATCTTCAAATTTGTTGGGCTCATGAATGTATCATCGCAAGCAATACATTCAAATCTGACGGGATACTTATTATGCCTGGCAAAGCGGCGCCATGCAGCATGCCAATACGTTTGTCCTTGGGAATTCATACAACTGTCAGCACTGCGCAACCAACGCTCCTTCATTAATCAACACTAATTAAGCGTATTGATTGAGCCCAACATTAGGATTTCCAACTGAAAGGGTTTACTAGAGTGTAAACTGAAAACATTACGTGCCGTGGCAAAGCCTGGAAAGACCTGAAACCAACATTTGCCCTTGGAAGCATTATGTGGCAAAAGTGAGGGAAATGATTAAAAAAAAGAAGAAGAAAAAAAAGAAGAAACACCCATGTTTCTCTCTCATTAAGTGCTGTCAAACTAAATCAGATCTACACCTCTGCTGAGCAAAGGTGAATACTCACTCAATTTCATTGTTTAGGGGCTTCTCATGCTCACACACATACAAATGCATAGACTGTGCAAACAACACATCAGCACTCAACATACACCTCACACCAAGGTTATGTTTAACTGGCATTGAATCAGGCATTCATATTTTAACATAAAAACACTCTGACTGCACACACATGTTCAAGTGCGCAAGGTGTTATTATTAAAACAGCATATTCAGTAAATTAGAATTCAAAAGCAGATCATACTAAAAGATTTCTAAGAAAGGTAAAGACATCAGGTGCACTTGATCTCATCTAAAGTTACTGGGGATACAGCGTACCTTTTATATGCAATACAAGAATGATGGACAATGTAGATAAAACACAAGCCGTATAAAATATAAGAAAAATCTACACACTGACACACTAGATGACTTGTATGGACTAAACGCTCACAAAGATCAAACACTGGGCAAAAAAAAAATCAACATATTCTTAAAAAATGACTTGTTTAATTAGGCTAAAAGCACAGGTCTGTAAACAAAAGCTGCATTACTGTATTGCCACAGTACAGTTATGACAGTTATGACTTTTTGACGGATTGCTGCGTAGCTACTAACTAATGCAAGGCAATACGCCATCCACTATCCTATAGCTACAACAGTAGTGCACAACTCAACCATTAACTAGGACAAAGACCAAGGTGATATTTATGCAGCAAGCATTAAAATAATATCAATATTAAATTCCATATAAAACATTTCAAGGTTACAAGCACAGTCTACATAATAACAGCGACCTGTGCTTGAAAAACTTGTCATCTGTCATCCTTTATCATATGGGTTATTCCAAAAATGTTTAAAATACCACTGTGCAAATAATTGTATATGATGTGCAAATAAAATTATTATTGTTGCTAGACCTGATATATGCATAGTTACATTTAAAGTTGAGGTGTATCTGAATTCATCACCATCAGAATCTTTTATTCAGCAATTACAACACATTACGGATTATTTATTAAATGGATCCATCAAGATAGATTAACCAAAAATATACAACTATAATACACAGATAAATATATAGGTAATGAGTATCCACCTTTATCCAGCATTAACATTCAACATCTTATAAAAATCCCATTCACGGCCCCAATAAACATAACTACCGCCATAACAGAGCAGGTCAAGCTTCAACTATAAGTGCTATTATATGAAATATATGAATTTTTTTTTTTGTCAAATCATGTTAAAACCCAAAATTATAAACGGTAAGAAAAATATATACTTGCAGGCCTATGCTTTCTTTTATATAGCAAAACAAAAATAACCTGGCACTTTGCCTTGCTCAATAGAGCCATCTAGTGGCAAGAAGGTGCAACTGCGTTTAAAAAAAAAAAAAAAAAAGTCGTAAACAAACTCAAGGAGCAGAAATAAATAGGTTAGTGTACTCTCCGCATATTTTACTACTCATCTTCAGCTGCAAGTTAAGCAAATAAATAAATAAGTATATAAATACATAAATAAATAAAAATTCTGGCCTATAAAAGGTGGATTAATTCTCCTTGTAAGGTGTACCCGTGGACTACCAGCAAATTATTCAGAACCTAATTGAAACATATTGTGTAGATGCGGCATTAACATGATCTATAGTAAAACCTAAAGTAACCTGTGTAGTGTAAATAAAAATGAAAGGAAGTCGGGTCGGTTGGACTGTGTCCATGTTGATGGAATGGGATGGGATAGCCTATAGACCTGGTTATATATCACCAGCATAAGCAGTTTAATAGACCGCATACACAGAGTCAATTAGAAGAAAACATTTTTGCTGTGAGCAACACAAGCCTTTATTGCCCATTGAATTACGGCAACTCTTCAGCACTGAACTCCAGATCGATAGAAGCAGAGAGAAAAAACACCAGCAAGAATCAAAAATCCAAAATGCTCTCACAACACAAGTTGGTTAAATGAATGATCCCTTTGTGGGAGGAGGGAAAACTGCAATATCTGGAAGTGAAGCTGTACGGATTGTTATTACTTTAATAATGTACTGTGGGGTATGTGTGTAGCAGTGTGCACTGTACGCTACAGGAATATAAAGAGAGGGAATAGAGGGGGACAACCAACCGCAGAATATTTAATAATAATAATTAATAACAACAACAATAATAATAATAATCATCATCATAATAATAATAATAATAATAAAACAGCTTATTAGAGTTCATTTAAAGCCACGGGGCAGTGCTGTCCAATTGATTAAACAGACACATTAGTTTATTTATAAAAGGGGTATTTTTATCTTTATTATAATAATTTAAAAGGAGCTTTCTTTCCCTGGCACGTGCGCGACACTCAGCGTTTTGGTCTCACGACCAGTTCCGTCAGAGCGCAGCGACACCGCAGGGTACCTGTGCCAAAAAAGTGCACTTTTTCACGACTCTGGGTTTTTTTTTAATACAAATATAACGACATAATAATAAAAAATGGATTAAAAACGAGCAGTGGGTGAAACAGGGAAGCCAGAAACACAGCCTACCCCAGAAGGGTCCCGGTTTCGGTCTGTCTCCAAGCCGTGGTTCAGCGTCCGTTCCGCCGCGGGCGTCGTGTCGGAAATGTTACCCTCCGCTTCCCCGGACACAAATTACTTCTCTGTGTTCAACACCAAACAAACAGCCGTTTACATTCGTCCTGCGGTGTGTTGGTGGGTTTTTTTCTTTTTTCTTTTACCCCGAGAAGACAGGCTGTGCGTGTAGAGGCACTGTGGAGCTGGTTGAAGAAGAGGCTGCGCACACCGCAACAGCAGCACAACGCTGCCCGCTTCCCCACTTCAGCTCAAGCGCGCGGCCCCGTTTTAAACTCACGTGACGTCAGCCACCTGCGGTGAAGCCGCACGTGCCCTGGAACGTTCGGCTCGGCTTTGAAATCGCGCGCGCCTTTCAGCTCATCTGTCCATCCGTGAATTACTTCACTTTTATTAACTTTGACCCTTTATAAGCTTTTCCCCAATAATCTCCTGGTGCATATTCTGTTCAATTGTTGATCTTGTTTTCCTTAAAATGTTTATTCATTCATTTATTTATTATAAATGTACAGAAGGTGATCCTAATTAGGGTCACGGGGAGGCCGGAGCCTATCTCAGCCGACTCTGAGCGAGGGCGGGGTACACCCTGAACAGCTCGCCAGGCCATCGCAGGGCCAACACACATGCAACCATTCACACTCACTCTCACACCTAGGGGCAATTTGGAACCACCAATCAGCCTGGTGTGCATGTTTTTGGACTGTGGGTGGAAACCGGAGTACCCGGAAGAAACCCACACAAGCACTAGGACAGGGGTGCCCAATCCTGTTCCTGGTGATCTACCTTCCCGAAGACGTTCACTCTAACCCTTATTATGCCCACCTGACCATCCAATCATCTAATCAAGAATTAACACTTGGAAAAGAAGACTTAAAACAATGATTGGATTTGTCAGATGGGCATCATTAGGGTTGGAGTTAAACTCTTTAGGAAGGGAGATCATCAGGAACAGGATTGGGCACCCCTGCACTAGGAGAACATCCACACTCCACACAGAAACGTACCGGGACCTTCTTGCCGCCATCACAGAGCCAACTCACAAAATCATTCACACTTACACCTAGGGGCAATTTTTTAATAGTGCATGTCATTGGACTGTAGGAGTACCCAGATCAAACCCACGCACGCACAGGGTGAACATGCAAACTCCACACAGAAACACTCTCGCAGAGCCCAGGAATCGAAGCCAGGACCTTCTGGTTTTGAGGCAGACATGCGAAGCCTTACATCATTGTGCTGCCCATCATTAATTGAAGGATATTTTAAAAATCATATCCTATGTATCTTCTTGTTTGTTTGATCATGAAGGGCTGAATAAATGCAAGCCACGTTCATGATAGGCACTACCAGCTTGAGCTGCAGATCGCTGTGCGTCTGTGAAAAATGCTTCATTATGCACCAATCTGCTGCACGAACTCGCCAGTGCAAAAAGCGACCCACTTCCAAATTGTCTTTGATAAATCTCCCACAAACAACACCCAGCTTTTATCAAAGATAATACTGATACTACTGTGAAGAAATAAACTTCCCAAATACACATTCACCTTAGTTAAAATGATATCGTTCATACACTTTTAAACATGGTGCATCTTTAATCTGACATCTCATCTGAATAAGATCAGATGCATTTCTGAAGAAGAGTGTCTGCTACTTCTATGCAAATCCAGCAATTATCCAGATCTGTTCCCAGTGGCAGGCCGCTTGGGGATGGCTATAGGTTCCATGATCTGCTGATTAGGCTATTCTGTTTTGGTGAACTGTCCAGAAAGTTTGTGTATATTTAATTTCTATCAGTCTCAGTAGTGTTAAAGTAAAGGGCTAGTAAGTAACTAGAGCCTGACCCCTAATAAGTGGAGTTCCCCAGAAGGGGAAGAAAGAAAACGCATTTCAAATGAGAAATAACGAAAAACAATTTTGGTAGAATAAACAGACAAACAGGCTGAACATTTTGTTTGCAAAACATTCACAGTCCTCTGAGGGTGTCTCTACTGTTTCTGAACTTCTCTTGTGCAAAACATTTGAGGTCCTCTGGGGCTTTTCTACTCCTTCTCAAAGGTACAAATAGCTGGGTCTGCCTCAGATGTAAAATCAGGACTTGTTTTCTTGGGGAAAACAGAAAACCACTGTTAATGCAGGCACCTCAAACAATCATGCAGTAGTCTGCAGTGAAGATTATACACCACCGCTTTTGTCTAAAAGAGCTCCTAATATAAAATGCTATTGCAGGCAATAAGAACCAAAAAAAAATCGTTCCGACAAGTATATTGAAGTAAAAGTATGGCTAATAAACAAAAACACTGAAAATACCAATTTTTCGGAAAAATTGAAAGGTGTCGCAAATTTTATTTTTTTTACTTTTGTATAGCATAAATAAACTTAAAACGATATGGAATGGTTTAGCGAGTGAAGAAATAAAAAAATACAGTACACTTGTACAACTGTACTAAGTACTATTCAAGTATTTATTTCATGTAATATTGGATCATATTGATGACAATAAGTAAACAAACAACAATATATAGTAATAACAAAAATAATCTCTTTTTTGAGAAAACAAAGGTCAATATTTAGTGTGGCCACCCTTTACTTTGATTACAGCATTTAACCTTTCAAGCATAGTGTTCACATATTTTTTATTTCTTCACTCGCTAAACCATTCCATATGGTTTGAAGTTTATTCATGCTATGCAAAAGTCAAAAAAATAAAATTTGCGACACCTTTCAATTTTTCTGAAAAATTGGTATTTTCAGTGTTTTTGTTTATTAGCTTTTACCTCAATATACTTGATTTTTTTTCTGGTTCACATTGCCTACAGTAGCATTGTTCAAAACATTTTCACCAAAAAATTATAGAGAAGTAATTTTTTACTTCTTTTAATTAGGAGCCCTTTTAGACAAAAGCGGTGGTGTATAATCTTCACTGCACACTACTGTGTATCCCAAGAAAACATTTTTTAAAGCTGAACAGTAGATTATAGTTAAAATAAAACTGCAAAAACTACATCTTTTTGAACAGATGGCCTCACATTACCTTCACACACTCTTTGATATGATGTAGAATTAGTAGTTGAATTAATGACTGCAGGCTGTCTAGTCCCTGAGGCAGTGAAGCAGACCCAAACCATAATATTTCTACCACCATGCTACACAGTTGGTATAAGGTTCTTCTCCTGTTCACATGTATTCTGTAACTGTAGCCAAACTAAAGGTGATTTATATGTCCATAGCACATTATTCCAAAAGACTTGGCCTTTGCCTATGTGGTTATTGGCAAATGGTAGTCTTTCTTTGATGTTCTTTTTGGAAGGATTTTTTCCTGGCACACCTCCCATGCAGGTCAAATGTGTCTTATGCATTTTTACAACAACAGTTGTAAGTGTTATCTGCAGATCCTGTGATGAAATTTTGGGGTTCTTGAAGACTTCTTTTTGGTCTTCTCTTGAGCTGAATTTGCTGGAACAGCCAGTACTGGACAAATTGCTAAGCATTTGAAGTTTACAAGTGGAATTATTTATTTCAAATAATGTAGAGGTATTTTAAAATACCTTATCAAGCATCTACAAGCATTTCCTGAAGGCTCTTTAGCTATTAGCATGATACCACCGCACAAAACATACCAGACCATGGATGTCAGGTTCAGACAACACAAGTCCCACCTGCATCTATCTATCTATCTATCTATCTATCTATCTATCTATCTATCTATCTATCTATCTATCTATCTATCTATCTAT
>JBCNYH010000004.1:29743609-29759544 GCA_039654325.1 Tandanus tandanus
TCTATCTATCTATCTATCTATCTATCTGTCTGTCTGTCTGTCTGTCTGTCTGTCTGTCTGTCTGTCTGTCTGTCTATATACAGTACTATATGCAATGCTCTGTTACAATATTGTCATGCATTGTGAATTTCTGTTGATTAGTTCAGACAGCATGACACTTTACTGACAATAAGTTGGCAGTTAAATTTGTAGAGCAAGTCTCTAAAGCAATTGCCTTTTATATCCTTGCTGTGTTGATTAATGCTTAGTGTGTGGGACATGTCAGTTAAAAAAGCCAGCTTTGAGCTAAAAGCTAACGCTTGCCTATAGGCTTTGTATGAAACCATCACACAGGTCACCCAACTGCTTAACAGGTCCTGTCGGCAGGAATCATGTTACTGTTGGTCACAGCCATAAACTGCAGTACAGAAACTCTTTACTGAAGCCACCAGGCAATGACACAATTAAGTAAGTTTATTGTCCCATCTTAGGATCAAACCCACAACCTAGGACATCATAGACATTTGATTTAACCACCATATCACCAAACCACAGTGAGGCCTAGCAAAAACAGATCATCTTACCACTCATTGAAACCTCATAATGTGTGCAACAGCAATGTTCACTAATTGAGCACCTTCTGTACAGTTTCCTTTCAAATGGTGCTATGCATAGATTACCAATAATCTGATAGTGGTATGTGGGTAAACTCTACTGCATGCACGGTTTATGCACAGGATAGAAGGTTTAATATTACTTTTAGTATTTATTATTGGTATGCTGATTCTACTGGCCTTCTGGACCATTTCAGATTGTTAATCTTCTTATTCTGAATCCATTCATTTGAAACGGATTTGGTTTGCTATCGTGTTGAAAGGTGAAATTCGTTTCCATCTTTGTGCATCTTCAGCTTGAAGACACTAGCCAGCAGGCTTTGTGCCAAAATAATGTGAGTCTCCGATCTGTCTTGATAAGAGCTGCAAACCCAGCTGAAAAGAAGCAGCCCCAAACCATGATACTGGATTGAATTATTATTATTATTATTATGATAATTATGGGGTGGCATGGTGGCATAGTGGTCAACATGTCCGCCTCACAGCAAGAAGATCATGGATTTGAGTCCACTGTTTGGTTTGGGTGTTTCTGTGTGGTGTTTGCATGTTCTTCCCATGCTTGCATGGGTTTCCTCTGGGTACTCCGGTTTCCTCCCACAGTCCAAAGACATGCACATTAGGCTAATTGGCTGTTCCAAATTGCCCCAGATGTGTGTGTGAATGGTGGTGTGATAGTGGCGAGCTGTTCAGTGTGTAGCCTGCCTTCGCACAGAGTTGGCTGAGATAGGCTCCAGCCTTTGGGTGACTCCAGTAGGATGAGGCAGTTTGGCAAATCAGTAAATGCGTGAGTATTTATTTATTTATTTGTCTATCTTTGTGACAGACTGGCGCGACTTCCAGAAGTTTTTGGAACAAACAGGCAAAGGAAGTTGGTTTAACAATTTATTATAAGCGAGCCAGTGAGTACAGCAATCACAATAAGTTAGGCAAAACTCAGTCGGAGGAGAGACAGTCATAGTTGTTTCTGAGGATAGGAGATGAGGGGCGAAATATGTTTATGGCTGCCCAGGTTTCGGCGTAGTTCGTTCAACAACAACAACAGAGTATTCGTCACATTTATATAGCTAATGTGACTGTCTTTGACATCATTACTTCATCAATAGGTATATGTTCTTTCGGTTAGGTTTTGTCATAGTAGATATACATGTGTCAGTTACGTTACTATAGGTACAGGATGTGCCTGTTACTTCACACTATCTATCAATTATCAATATGAGGTACTCCTTTTTGTACGAAATGGCTCGCAAAGCCCAATTAGAATACAGGAAATTGTTTTGTTATGCAAGGAACTTATCTATCAGAGTCTGCACCTTTAATGTGGCTGCAGCTTCTTGGTAGTCTCTCAGATTTGATTTTTTCTCCCTTGTCCTGTCATCTACCTTTGATTATTATTCTAATATTTTCTGTCCCTCTGGTGCCACATTTACTCCTCTTGTTGATAATACCTTCACAGTGCTCCACATCCAATGCCTATGATATTACACATACCCCTCTACTGATCTGTAGCTTTCATTGTTGTCATCCTTTAGATGTTGTGTCAACCCCTTGTGGACCACGGCCATCTCATGGATGCATGCTGCAAGGATCAACATTTCAAGGAAATTCTATAGAAAGAGCTAGATTTTAATATATGTTTAATTAAAAGGACTATAACTGAATGCAGCTGTATCATATTGACATTCAGCTGGTTCTGCTACATACAGCTAGAGACTGCATTATGAATTGGTGTGTGTATGCAACTAAGATGTGGTTTTTTTTCTTTGATATTGCTCGTGTTAATATCTTGATTTCTACCTTTACATCACAACAACCCGATGTTTAATTAAGGGTGTGCTCATCTGCCAAACTGATTAATTCTACTAGGGTTGGCTGGTGCCTATCTCAGCTGACACTGTGCAAATATGAGATTCACCCTGAACAGCTCACCAGACCATCGCAGGGCTAAGGATGTGCTGACCTTTTATATTCAAGTATCTGCTTCAGTGAGTGTGTGAATGTGAGTGCATGGTGCACTGGAATAGATTGGTTTCCTATCCAGGATGTGTTTCTGTGCCCAGTGCTCCTGGGGTAGGCTTCTGATCCACCTCGACGCTGACTATGCTGGTTACTAAACAACAAGATCCTATTTTTGAATTTGGTTACTAGTCATTATCTGTGCATTTAGATTGAGTTTGATGACATTGTTTGAGTTTAGAGGAGGTAAAAGCTACAGCAAGCTCTGCATATAATAAATATTCAATAATAAGTCCAGAACATTGGGTACAGAATGTGAAAAGGTACTTAATTTATACATAATTTCTAAATACTTATATTGTATTAATTACTTGGCAATCGCATTTCTCAGAGTTAGTGGTGGCCCAACAGGTTAAGGTGTTGGGTTACTGATCAGAAGGTTTGTGCTTTGAGCCGCAGTATCAACAAGCTGCCATTAGTAAGCCTTTGTGTAAGGCGCTTAAACCCCACATAAAGCCGTAAGAAGCAACAGATGGGTCAACAAATTATCTCTTTTGGGTTTTACAGTCATGTTGTAAAACTTAGTTTTACAGTGTACAGTTGCACAAACTTCAGATAACAAGTGAGAGTGAATGATGTGTACAAAATATGTGCTTGAAAGTTTGTGAACCCTTAAGAATTTTTTCTGCATAAATATGACCTAAAACATCATCAGATTTTCACACTAGTCCTAAAAATAGATAAAGAGAACCCAGTTAGATAAATGAGACAATAATATTTTACTTGGTCATTTATTTATTGAGGAAAATAATCCAATATTATATATCCTCTTGATACCCCAATGTCCTCTTATGAGGACATCATATTTTTTACCAACATTATTGTGTGTATGTCCTTGTAAGATCCTCATATGAGAGCCACTGGGTATTACTCTTTCCCCAAACTTCTTGTTTGAAGACACTGATCAAGTTCAATAGTTATTGGGAGGTGAGGGATAGAAGCAGTGTGAAGAAATGAGAAAACACACAACATTCATTTTTGGGTCTCAGGAGGATATCTGTGAGTGGCAAAAGTATGTGAACCTCTAGGATTGGCAGGTAGTTTGAAGGTGAAATTAGAGTCAGGTGTTTTCAATCCATGGGATGACAATCAGGTGTGAGTGGGCACCCTGTTTGATTTAAAGAACATGGATCTATCAAAGTGTCGACACATGTATGTAGAAGTGTATCATGACACCAACAAAGGAGATTTCTGAGGACCTCAGTAAGACAGATTGTGTACAAATGGAGGATTTAAAAAATATATATATATTATTTTCCATATTCCCTCCCCTAACTTTAATCATATCCAATTCCCACCCCTCAAGTATTGCCTTTCCTATTACACGACCACCACTAACCAGGGGCATAAACATGCACATGCTGCCACCCGCTGCCACCCACCTCTTTTCAAACTGTTGCGCATGCGTATTTGGGGGCGGCCTAACACACTCGAAGGGAAAGCGCTATCCACCCCCTCATACGTATGAGCTCACAGACGCCCATGATTGGCTAGTGATCACTCCAAGAGCAATGTAATAGCCGGTAAGGTCACAAAGGACCCCAGAGTAACTTCTAAGCAATTGAAGGCCTCGTTCATATTGGCTAATGTCAATGTTCATTGTCCACCATCAGGAGAACACTGAATAACAATGGTGTGCATGGCAGGGTCACCAAAAAAGCCACTGCTCTCCAAAAAGAACATTGATGCTCGTCTGCAGTTTGCTAAAGATCACATGAACAAACCAGAAGCTTATTGGAAAAATGTCTTGTAGACGGATGAGACCAAAGTACAACTTTTTGGTTTGAATGAGAAGTTTGGAGAAAGGAAAACACTGAATTCCAGCATAAGAACCTTATCCCATTAGTGAAACATGGTGGTGGTAATATTATGGTTTGGGCCTGTTTTTCTGCATCTGGGCCAGGATGGTTTGCCATCATTGATGGAATAATGGATTCTGAATTATACCAGCAAATACTAAAGGAAAATGTCAGGACATCTGTCCATGAACTGAATCTCAAGAGATAATGGGTCATGCAGCAAGACAACAATCCTAAGCACACAAGTCGTTCTACCAAAGAATGATTAAAGAAGAATGAAGCTAATGTTTTGGAATTGCCAAGTCAAAGTCCTGACCTTAATCCAACTGAGATATTGTGGAAGAGCCTGAGGAAAGCAGTTCATGAGAGGAAACCCACCAACATCCCAGAGTTGAAGCTGTTCTGTACAGAGGAATGGGCTAAAATTTCTCCAAGCCAAAGTGCAGGACTGATCAAAAGTTACCGGATACGTGTAGTTGGTTTTTGCTGCAAAAGAGGGATACACCAGATACTGAAATCCAAGGTTCAGATACTTTTGCCATTCACAGATACGTAATATTGGATCATTTTCCTCAATAAATAAATTACCAAGTAAAATATTTTTGTCTCGTTTATTTAACTGGGTTCTCTTTATCTACTTTTAGGACTTGTATGAAAATCTGTTGATGTTTTACTTTGCTTAAGGGTTCACAAACTTTCAAGCATCACTGTAAATTAAAGGTACAGCATGTAAGATTTAGCATTATCTAATGGCATCTAGTGGTGAGGTCTCAGATTGCAACAAAGACTGCCTGTATGTTTCTGGGCTACTGTAGGAACATAGTGGTGCAAGAGGGTGGACTCTGTGAGAGCAGACCTGCCCCCAATGTAGATATATCAGAATCAGAATCAGAATACTTTATTTATCCCGGAGGAAATTGTGTGTATTATATAAATAGCTTCAATCTAAGATTCCAAAAAGTTAGATTTTTAAATGATTCTAGATTAATTAAAGCATATGCATTAATATACTTTAGTTCTGCTAATAGAGACTCCAAAATATTACACAGCGTACCTGTGACATCATTTCATGTTCCAAAAATCAGATTGGTATTCTGGCGGGACAGTGGCGTAGTGGTTAACATGTCTGTCTCACAGCAAGAAGGCGTTCACAAGGTTCAAGTTTCTGTCTGGAGTTTGCATGTTCTCCCTGCGCTTGCATGGGTTTTCCTCCAGTTACTCTGGTTTTCTCCCACAGATTCCTCCAAATTGCCCCTCAGTGTGAGTGTGAATGGTTGTGGTTGTGTGTGTGTGTGTGTGTGTGTGTGTGTGTGTGTGTGAGGGTGGTGGGGGGCACTACGATGGTCTGGTGAGCCGTTCAGGTGTACCCCATCTTCACCCAATGTTGGCTGAGATAGGCTCCAGCCTCCCAGTGACCCTAAAAGGATTAAGTGGTTCAGCAAATGAATGACTGAGTTTGGTATAATTCAAGCAATTTTTTTATGTGTAAAACTAAACAAATGCAACACATGACCTTAATATTATCACCACTATATTCACTGTTTATTGTTATACTCATAAACTCAGTAAAATAGCTGATTTAATTCTACTTATCCACTGTCTAGCAAAAGGAGTCCCCAGTCTGAAGGGTGGGTGGCACAGTGGTGTCCTGTTAGCACATCCGCCTCACAGTAAGAAGGTCCTGGGTTCGAATCCCGGGCTTGGCGAGGGCGTTTCTGTGTGGAGTTTGCATGTTCTCCCTGTGCTTGCGTGGGTTTCCTCCAGGCACTCTGGTTTCCTCCCCACAGTCCAAAGACATGCACATCCGGCTAATTGACTGCTCCAGATTGCCCCTCGATGTGAATGGTTGTGTGTTTTGACCTTTGGCGATCTGTTCAGGGTGTAACCCTCCTTCGCCCAGTGTCGGCTGGGATAGGCTCTAGCGAGTGATGAGTGAGTGAGAGAGTCTGAAGGTACAGCAAAATGCGCACCAGCAGATGGCGCAGTTGTCCGCTCTTCAGCCATGCTGTTCAGAAGACAGATGTAAATATTTTCGTGACGCAGCGATCCTGAATCCTTCCGTGGTAATGTCCACCCAGTGGTAAGGACGTTATTTCTACACTGACAGCCCCCCAAAAGCTTTACGCGTTCACGCGCCGTTTAGCGTCGACACCGTGCCCGCGCGCGCCTCGTAGTAATAAAATAAAAGCCGTAGGTGGGTGTGTGAGAAGCTGCATGTAGTATATGCCTGATCAGATAGTGCTTCCCCGGCGCGCCTGAGTGTTGCTCTCTTGGGTTGGTTTCTGACCACGGAATAGCTGATCAGTGAGGATCATCATGCAGAAACGGAGGAAGCCCGAACCGATCCAGCTCAACCCGATTCCGGATGGGAATGCCGTGAACGGAACCGGTGCCACAGAGTGAGTAATCTGGTTACATCCCAAACCTCACAGTACTGCAGTGTACACTGTGTCAAAAGAATACAGCACCAATGGATACTTGGATCAAAACCGCACGGGCCGACTTCAGGATGTATTTATTATTATGTATGTTAGAATATTATAAAGTACTAGTGATCCTTTATAAGACCCAAACCAGTCTTAGGAAATGTAATATCTAATTTTTTTCCTTTTTTTTTTTTTTTACCTGTCATGATACCCTTATTATTTTAACTAGAGTTACTGTACACTGGCAGTCCAAAAATAATAAATAAAATAAAATAAAATAAAAAAATCATGCAATTTAATATTTTGTTGGACCACCTTATGCCTTGATTACATAATCACCACAGCATTGTTACTTCAGGTGGTCAGGTCCAGGCTCAGCAACATTATGTGGCAATAAAATGATGCCAGCTGACCTGAATGTACTGAGTGAGCAGGTTATCACAGCGATGGACTTTTTCTTCCCTGATAACATGTCTAAAATTTCAGCCTCAAATAATGAAAGAGTGGTTCAGGGAGCATGAAGAATCATTTTCACACACAAACTGGTCCCAGAGTCTTGACTTTAACCCTATCGAAAGTTTTCGGAGGACTTTATAGAGTGGTTCAGTTTTCCTGTCATCAATTCAAGACGTCGGTGAAAAATTATCCCAACTCTGGATGGACATAAATGGTGTGATGTTGCTTAAGTTTCTTAAAACAATGCCATGGTGATTACATGCTTTAACCAAGGCTAAAGGCGGCCCAACAAAATATTACAGTGCGGAATGTTTTTGTGTATATTTATGCATGAAACTGTACATGTGACTGTATAAAATAGTACTGAGCCAACTATTGATACACTGACTCACTGACTCACCACTTAATTCTACTAGGGTCGTGGGGAGGTTGGAGCCTATCTCAGGCGAAGACGGGTACACCTTAAACAGCTCATCGGACTATCACAGGGCAAACACTCACACAACCATTCGCACTCTCATTCACACCTAGGGGCAATTTGGAGTGGCTAATTAGCATAATGTGCATGTCTTTGACTGTGGGTGGAAACCGGTGTACCCAGAAGAAACCCACACAAGCACAGGGAGAAGATGCAGACTCCCTACAGAAACGGCTGAACCTGGGACACTTCTTGCTGTGAGGCGGACGTGCTAACCACTACACCACTGTGTCGCCTGAACCAAAAGTGTACAACACACGCACCATAGCTTATATACTACAGGTGTTATATTATTCTGAGAACTCCTGAGTTTAATCTTGTTGTTCCATGTCCCTGTGGGTTTTCTCCTGGTTCTCTGTTTTCCTCCCATATACCAGAAGATTGACTGGTTGTGCTAAATTGCTACAATTAAAGTTTATTACATATTTAAAAATGAAGCAATCCAAATTGTGTTGCTAATAATAGAAATGCCTTTCAACAGCATTGTGACTGTATAATCCCCTCTGAGAGTACTGCAACAGAAAGGCACATTCTGAGGGTAGTTGAGTTTGAATTTTGAAGATAAATTTAAGAGATTAATTCATTAATTCGCTTTCTAAGCTGCTTAATCCAAATTAAGGTCGCGGAGAAGCTGGCTCCCATCTCAACCGACTCTGGGTGAGGGCAGGGTACACCCTGGACAACTCACCGGGCCATCGCAGGGCAACACACACACAACCATTCTCACACTCACTCACACCTAGGGGCAATTTGGAACAGCCAATTAGCCTACTGTGCATGTTTCTGGACTGTTGGAGGAAACCGGACTATCCTGAGGAAACCCAAGTAAGCATAGGGAGAACATGCAAACTCCACACAGAAACGCCCCAAGCATGGGAATGAAAAAGAAAGACTCCACCAGTTTACTAAAATCCAAACATGCTGCAGCAGTTGATGTTTGAAACATTGTGAGAGCTGTGAAAAAAAATCTGAAAACTGTCAGTGATATAACCAACAGCCTCCACACGGCAGGGGTAAAAATATCACATTCCACTATTCAAAGAAGACTTTGAGTGCAGAACTATAGAGGTCATACCACAAGCTGTAAGCCACTCTTCAGTAATAAAGATCAAAAGGCCAGATTGTGGGCGGCACGGTGGCGTAGCGGTTAGCACGTCCGTGTGGGTTTGTGTGGGTTTCCTCAGGGTACCAGTACTCCGGTTTCCTCCCACAGTCCAAAGACATACACATTAGGCTAACTGGTTGTTCCAAATTGACTGTGGGTGTGTATGTTGCCCTGAAATGGTCTGGTGAGCTGTTCAGGGCGTACCTCCCCACAACCCTAATAGGATTAAGTGGTTTGGAAAAAGAGTGAGAGAGTGAGTGAGTGATTGTTCCACCTGATTGTTTCACCTGAGTGTTTCACCTGAGCACTCTCACTCTCACCGGTTGCCAGATAGATGCATGAAATAACAGCTAGCATGATGGTCAAAGACATCAGTCTGACATATATACATATTAATTATTGATATAAATATACGTTAGTCTGATGTCTTTGCCCGTCATGCTAGGTGTTATTTCATGCATCTATCTGGCAACAGACGAGAGTGAGAGTGCTCTCCGCTGGTTTATTAATAAAATAATAATAATAGCAAAAAAATGCAGCCCCTTTCCTGTCAAGAAATGATGCGTGTTACATTACATGAATGTTATATAACATTATTAAAAACATGGGAACTGACAACTTTGGTTAAAAAAGTCACTATAATAGAACACATTTGCATATTGTTATTCATTCACACTCACACCTAGGGTTGATTTGGAATAGCCAGTCAGCCTAATGTGCATGTCTTTGGACTGTCGGAGGAAACCGGAGTACCCAGGGGAAACCCAAGCAAGCAATGGAAGAACATGCAAACTCCACGCAGAAGCGCCTTCACTGAGCCCGAGAATAGAACCCAGGACCTTCTTGCTGTGAGACAGACATGCTAACCATCACGCCACCGCGTGTTACTCCTATATTTTCAGTGTGGTAACATTTCTATTAGCCTTTTATGGGAAGACTTTACCAGAAAAAAACAGGTCACATTTTGTGTCAATATATTTATTTCCCTGTACTGTCACTGTTACTAGAAAAGTGTTCAAGTGTTTGATCTTTACTTGTTGCATTTAATCCGTGTCACTGCCTCTCCAGAAAATCAACACAGCTCTAAATCTCGGCAGCTCATGTGTGATGTCCAAACAGGATGCTCTTATCACATTTGTCCAGAGCAGCCAGCACAAAACAATGTGACTCTTCTCTGTAATAACCTTTTCTGCTCTTTCTTGGGCTCTCATAGCCAGCTACAAGTGTCTTCAGCTGCCATAATAAAAATAAGGATATTAAAATTCAGTGAAAGTCTGTAAATAGGATACAGGAGAGAATGAAATAGCTTCTTTGAGCATAATTAACTTGTTTTACAATGTTATATCTCTACACAAGAAAGAGCCCTGACCCTCTGCAGTGGTTTGTTTAGAGCTTGTCTAGCCAAGCGACGGACTGCTTTATCTGTCTCCTAATTTAGCTTGGCAGGTCTTTTCCCCCTCTTTCTCTCTAAGCAATCAAAACCCTGGTGGCCTGAAGTCAGTGGTGCGTGTCATTGCCTCTTGTTTCATTGGGCCATCATGGGTGCTTGAAGGCTCACACAGTTCTCTTTCAGACTCACTGTTTTTGCTTAAGTTACTGCTTGAATGATACAGGAAGAGCTGCAGTGTTGCTGTGTTCTTCTTTGTGCATGACACTGCAGAGACTAAGTGAACAGCAGTTGCATAACAAATGATGTTCCGTAATATTACATCAGATACCGAGAATTCAGGTGGGAGAGCAGTGTGTCTGATTGTGACTGCAATTTATTTCATGACTTAAAGTAGAAAGGTTCATGAGAGCTCCTGAACAATATACAGTATGTATAGTTGCCAAGTTGTATTAACAAGAGCTCAGGTGAGCACAATATCCCCCACTGAATACGCTCTTCCTATGAAACTTGTAGGGGTTAGCACGTCTGTCTCACAGCAAGAAGGTCATGGGTTCGAGTTTGTGTTTCTGTGTGGAGTTTCCATGTGTGTACCTAGCATCGCACCTAAGTGTGAGTGTGAGTGTAAATGGTTGTGTGTGTTGCTCTGCGATGGACTTGCGAGCTCTTCAGGATGTACCCCACCTTCGCCCAGTGTCGGCTGAGATAGGCTCCAGCCCCCTTCGTCTTGCAGTTTGACAAATGAGTGTATCAAGAAGTCCAAAAGTTATGTTCCTGTCTGTACTAGCAGAGCATTTTTGCAATATTACAAGAGGAAGCATTTTTTCAAGAGCTATTTATTGAAGGCTAGTTCTGTATAACTCACAGTGTATATTAGCTGGTGTTTTGAGTGTTGTTCTGTATGAAGAAAAGTAGAACACATTCCACTACGCAGGCCCTGACAGGTTGTGTCATGCAGGCTCTGGAATGCATATCTTTGCTGCTGGGTTCATGATTTTGGAAGTTATTTTCATAGCGAGACTTTGTGGAATGCAGCTTTCCTTGGTGAGCAAGAGGAACTGTATGCCATAACTGCAAGCACGTGTGTGAGTAAGAGAGAGAGTGGGTGAGAAAGAGAGAGAGAGAGAAAAAGAGAAAGAGTAACAGTAAGTCATTAACAGACTTGTTATTAATAACATTATCATAAGAACATCATATATATATATATATATTTTTTTTATTTTATTTTTTTTTTTGTTGGATGTGTCCAAATTATTTTTTCTCACCTGTTGTATGTGTCCATGCGGTATGTCTTGGGCTGGGATTGCTCTTCTAATTCTTTATAGTTTTTGGAAAATATTAGGATTAGGTCCAAAATGTGAATAATTAAATATGACCCCATTTCAGAGAATGACCCACATGGATACTTAGACTAAAAAGACAGGTGATACAAATAAAAGCGGAAATCAGCGAGTGGGAAAAAACGGTGCTGAAAAGCAAACCCAGGCTCGATAGAGACCTCTATCAGGAGATTTGCTTTTAAGTAGTGACTAAATATATATATTATGCATAGTTGTGGTGATTGGATTACAGGTTATATCAGGGTAAGATAGCATGCTGCTAGAGCATGATGACAGCATGCTCAAACTGCAATAATAATTACATCTCACAAAATTAAATGGAACTATAAATTCATAAACAGTACTTCATTCTTCAACAAAAAGTTAGTGGTCACAAATTACTGTGTTTCAAAATCATTGTCTTTAGTGCTATTGGCATATTGTCTCATTATTATATGACAAAAGGAGATATTTTCAAAATGAATATCATTTTGAGCATAATACAGATATTTACTCTAGCCATTTAATTACAGCAGTTGGTTTTTTACCCCTCAGCCAGTTATGACTGGAGGGGTATTGTCATTGGCTTGGCTGCCGGGCGGGTGGGCGGCCGGCCGGGCAGGCAGGCGGCATGACAATTTTGTCCCGGCCATTGCTCGGCTCATGCAATTTTCTGAAATTTTGTGTAGGCACTCCTAAACCTGTGTGTGGGGTAGCTAATTTGCATATGTGACCTTTGAAAATGTGTCCTTTGACCTCGGCACAGTGACCTTGAAGTTTGTCCAGGCCATTGCTCGGCTCATATGCATGATAGCTTTCTGAAAGTTTGCAGAGGTGGAGTAGCTCATTTGCAAATGTGACCTATGACCTTGTCACAGTGAAAATGAACTAATAAAGTTTGTCCTGCACTTCAGCCGTCCTGGCTGAGGGGCTACGATGTTCTATAGAACGGCTATTTTAATACATACCACAGCACAATCCCATCCATCACACTGTATATAAATGCAGTATAACATGTTGTTTACAATGTGCCGTCCTGATGCAAGAAGAAAATAAATAAATGACTAAAATAATAGTGCAGAACTCCTGCCTGGCGAAGCCATCTGCACATATTTAAATATAACATGGAACTTATGCTCCTCATCTGGAGTCTGCGTTTTGTCCACAGGAGATAAAGGGAACAAGTGCCTCAGTTAGTCAGACATCTCAGCCTATGTGAAATGACTGTGTGTTTATTATTCCATGACCCCTGTTTACACCAGCCACAGTCACACTGGGCAGACGAAAGAAAATAGCACCAATTTTTACACCCTGATTGCTGAGCTGTCAGAATATAAGCATGCACAGAATGACCAGCGAGGTGAACCAGCAGGATGTTCTGCTCTGATATCTGAGAGTTACATGTCACTGATGGGTTTAGGAGAAACAGCTAGGAAAAATGGTGTAGTCAATTTTAATACTTGTTTTTGTTTTGTTTATGGGGTTTTTTCTACCTATTGGTTTACAGTATTTTGTTGTTAAAGTAATAAACAATACATTTAAGTTCGAAAGACCCCTATATGTCACAATCAGAAATGATCCGAAATGGTTGTCACAAGTGATCTAAATTCATTTGTTTGAAATAGTTAAAATTAACAAGTATTTTATAAAACATTCTGGTGCTGTATCTCAGCATACACAGTCCAGCCAAAACAAAGTCCCACACTGTAATATCCTGTTGGACCGCCTTTACCCGTGATTACAGCGCATAATGTCCATGGCATCGATTCATCAAAAGTGAGGAGCATCACAACATTTATTTCCATCCAGTGTTAATTTCTCACCGATACCATGAATTGATGAGGGAAATTGAAACTACTCCATAAAGTCTTCTCCAGCACACCCCGAAATCTTTCAATAGGGTTAAGGTCATGACTCTGGGGTGCCAATACATATGTGAAAATGATTCCTCGTGCTCCCTGAACCACTCTTTCATCATTTGAGTCCCCATTTTATATCCGTGCCATGAAGGAAGAAAAAGTCTATTGATGTGATAACCTGCTCATTCAGTACATTCAGCTCATCAGCCGACTTCATTTTATTGCCACATTAATGTTGCTGAACCTCGCCCTGACCAACTGGTTGGAGATAATGCACTGTAGTCAATGCTAAAGATAGTCCAACAAAATAGAGTGCGTGACATTCTTCTGGGCCGGGCAGTGCACATACTTCTGCTCAATGTACACTTCCATGTAGTACACTCCACATATTTCAACAAAAGAATGTTGTCTTTAATTGAACAGAGCATGTTGTGCGCTTAACCGAAATGACAACTTGACCTCTACTGTCACATAAGGTAAGGTAAAGTCTGTTGGGCTTTTACGTCCGAGCCTACTGGCTCATCAGGCCGGAGTTTATCCCCAGTTTCCTTAGCCTGAAGCAACTAGGAGTTCAACTCCTCCTGGATGGGACCCTAGTCCATCGCAAGTTACCCTCCCAGTATTTTTACTGGTACCCATTTATACTACTGGGTGGACAGAGGCACACTTGTGGTTAAGACCTTGCCCAGGCGTCTAATAGGTATTCGAACCGACAACCTCTCAATCATGAGCCCAGCACCCTAATCACTACACCACTGGCCCCATCATAAGTAAAAATATTTGCCAGATTTTTTTCTCATGTCTCAGAAATTAAAACATTTTTTGTTTGTTTGTTGGCATAGCCATTTCATGCAATGTAAAAATCGCCAAAATCGCCATTGATAATATGTCCTCCAACTGGCCGAAAAATAGGCTGGTGGTCTGTTCATTTTGTTACATCATCACCATGGTGACCACTGAGGGTGAGAAGTGTGCAGTGTTGCACTTATATACTCAAGCACTGGAACGAGGCATAGCATGGTGCATGCATATAGTCTGATATACACACACCCACAGTCCTAGAATTATTTATTTTGACAGGATTGAAATTAGGAAGAAGCTTACAGCAAAATCACTGTTAACAGACTACATCTTCATAAGTCTTGGGCATTGTCTTTTTGTGCTACTTACTTCCTCTGAAGACAAAGTTATAATACAATAGCTTACAAAGGCATTTTATGGAGTCGTGTGCGTCCAAATTTATGGTACTATTTCAGGGAAGACCCACATACAAAGTGTGGTGGTCACATACAGTACATGTCCACATACTTCTGGCTGTGTAGTGTATCATCTTTAGACTGTCTGACAACTCAATTGCTTTTCCTTTAGATGTCTATAAACTACAAATGGTGCATGGATGCTTTAGGGTTTAAACTGTTACATACTGTATGAGGGATGTGTAAATCAATACCCTGATTAAATATCAGCATAAATAAAATCTTCTCATTACATCTCATGGTTCATGAATCACTGTTATTCATAGAACACAGGGTCCGGAGCAGCGGAATATATTCTGTGAATAGATAATAAGAAGAAACTGTTTGTGTTAGGGGGCAGTGGTGGCCCGGTGGTAGGGTGCTGGATTACTGATTCCAAGGTCGGGGGTTCAAGCCCCACTATCAACGGGATGTCACTGCTGTCCCCACAGTGCAGCTAACTGGATTATCAAATGGCGGCCATGTCTCTCACTGTCTATGGTGAGAGGCATGTAAAAAAAAAACATTGCTGATTTTCGTCAAGAGTAGGCTGCATAGCCGTCAGCATGTTTCTGCCCTGCGATGCCCTGTTCAGGGTGTACTCTGCCCTCACTCAGGGTCGGCTGAGATGGGCGCCAGCCTCCCCGCAACCCTAATTAGGATTAAGTGGTTCAGAGAATGAATGAATGAATGTTTGTATTAGATTGCCATTTAGGTAAGGGTGGTTTTTTTTTTTTTTTTTTAATAACTCATTTTACTTCATTTTACAATCTTTTTTTTTCTGTGTGAAAATAACCCCAGGACTTAACTCTAACTACTGCCAAAATAAATTGAGGCCAAGATAAGTTCAAACTTTTTTTTTTTTTTGCCAATTTCTATGAAATTCAGGCAGTTGGATTTCAGCTTCCTGCTCCTTTTCTTTTCCTGTCTCCCCCTCCCTCAACCCACCCGGCAACATCTTTTATTTTGTCGCCGACACACACTGTGATCGATAAGGTGGATACGGACGGGTCTGCTCGTCGATGGCGAAACCGAATCAGGCACCAGAGACAGAGGGCAAGACAGAGAAAGAGATTAAAAGAAACAGGATGAGACAGAATCTGATGAGTCTGTGATAGAAAGAGAGAGAGAGAGAGAGAGAGAGAGAGAGAGAGAGAATGAAAGAGAGAGAGAGAGAGAGAGAGAGAGAGAGAGAGAGAGAGAGAGACCCAAACCCGAGGAAGAAAGAAAATGTATACGCGCGCACGCGCTCCCTCCTCCCCCCC
>JBCNYH010000004.1:29761745-29781818 GCA_039654325.1 Tandanus tandanus
TTGCTATAAACATGCATGCTGTGGATAGTAAGACATGACATTAATGTTTGAAATACACAGGAAGGATACTGTGGTTGTCCTCTGCACATGGAAACTAACCTAGCTATCAACAGTTTCCATAGTTAAGCTCTTCCTAAACAACTATAACTGAAAACTGGTCAATCAAATGAAAGTAACTTGAGTGAAAAAGGGCCAGTCAATGAAATATTAGGTGAAATGTGTAAAAAAAATAATAAAAAATTAAAAATAATTCTAACTTCTTTGTAAAACAGAGCTTCTCATCAGCATATGGGTGCATCTAAAAATTTTGAAATTCCAAATATAGCTGGAAGGGAAAGTGTAAATTCTGGTTATGTGTGTAAATTGATAAAGGACACAGTAGAGAACAGTGAAGCTGTGAGAAAACTACATCTTACCATTTTTAAATTGGATTTAAATGTTCACTTCTGTTACCATATCTTTTTTTAACATATTAAAAACCTGATGTTATAAATTTCACTTTTAAATTAGAAAGTCTGTCCTGAATTATTTTTTTTTTCCTCAAGGCCTTCAATATTACGATGTCATGGAAAGTTTACCACAAGCTAGCTCATAGTGACAAACAGGAAGGAGGTGCCTGTCTGTGTGTGGCAGTGCTCACATCCCCAATAGCACTGTCAGGCCTAACACAGTTGAGATGTGTGACTGGGTGTCTGTATCTCTGTGTGTGGCCTTAAAATGAAAAGCAAGGACTGAATGACTGAATGCTGTCACTATGGATAAATGTGGAAATCTCACTGTTTTATTCTCTATAAAGAGCTGGTGAGTCTTACCACTACTACCCTTATAACAACATTGAGTATGATATGTTTTTGTTTTGTTTTTTTATTAAGAATGAGATGGGATTTTTTTAATTATTATTTAATATAGTAACTGCCTCTGAAAATGCATTTATCTTTATTTCAGCAGCAATGTGCATTTGGTATAGTTTAATAATCGGACTTTACTACATTGTGTTGGTCATTAAGTATAATGCTTCTGAGGTGTGTTCATGCTGCATCATACCTGTTGAATAATCATTTATATAAACTCGAACATTTTTAAATATAAAACAGTTAAACAGTAGATATTATTCATGGCTTTTATTCATTTAATTATTTAGGTCAATAAACAGGTAATTGAGAGTAACACAATCACTCAGTATACTGATCGAATTATTTGTTTATAAGTAATAATTTAAATCCAGTATTTAGGTCGCTGTCATAGTATCCAGTAATATGAAATTTGTAACAATGGACTAAAAAATGTTAGTTTATTATGTTTTAATATACAACATATTTCAAGTTCAAGTTCACTTATTACTAAAATTACTAATTTATTATTAAGAGGTGAAAACCGCAAAGCATTCGTATACATTTGTGTTGATGCTGTAAATATTTAAATAAATTCATTCATTCATTCATTTGCTGAACTGCTTAATCCTATTAGGGTTGCAGAGAGGCTGGAGCCTATCTCAGCCTACTCTGTGCAAGGGTTGGGTACACACCGAACAGCTCGGCAGTTCTAAATAAATTAATCCAGTGGAATATTACAAGGAAATTTATAGTCCTATAATCTGTGGTACCCATCCAACATTAAATTAAATAGCTGTTGTTATTTTTTTGGGGGGGTTAATTTTGTATTTTTTTATTGTTGTTTTTGAATTTTATATAAATAATGCAAATCCTAAAAATGAAATGGAGCAGTATGATTATTATAAAAACAACTTTTTCATCTTATGAATATAACTGCTTCTTTACAGGTGACAGTGTGCTCAGTTGTCAAAGCTCTTACAGGTTTACTTTGGAATTGAGGAGTGGCTTCGGTTTCTCACTGCATCTGGGCAGCATTTTCAAGGACTGTCAAACCTGAGAATGCTGGAGTTTTGGGTCAATCTCAGGTTCGTCAGCCCATGAAAAGCTGTCTCCTTCAAATCATAGTATGATCAGTAACATTTTATGATTTCTAATGGCATTTTTAGTAACAGTCATTTTAATGACCTGATCACTGATTTCAAAGTGGTTAGACTGTTTATTTGATAAAGCTTAATTGGGGTTTGTAAAGTTTGTACCCTATTGAAATGTTTTAAACATCACTTATTTAAACAATTGGGGTCTTGGTTATACTTTAAATACCAAAAACTGTTTGCAATTCATGCTTTCTTTATACAGTAAACGTAATCCACTGAGAGTCACATAACTTTATATTTAAGTACCTTTGCTGTTTCATTGTTTACTGACAGAATCTTTATACAAAATGTTCAATTTTCTCTCCATAATGCTGACATAATTTATGCCATGAAAGGATTTTGTAATATTCTCCAATAGGTAATAAAATCACAACATATTTTTGGATGAATTGTACTATTAAAGTCATTAAAAACTGATTGTGAACACCCATTTTTTTCTTTGTAACTGAAGTTAAAGCCAATACAGAATTTTATTCTGGTTTGTAACACAGAGATGGTTGTTTAAAAATAAAAAATACTTTATATTTAACAAACTGTCACTCTTTTGCCATGGCTATAGACATATACTCATATGCATCTGCAAACAAATTAACACATTTCAAAACAAAATTATTTTTTTCTGCTTTTCTGATGTAGCCCCCCCCAACACAGAATCCATCCCACACACCCACACACACACACACACACACACACACACACACACACACACACACACACACACACACAAAACACATTGTCACTTATCTCCAAATAAATTTAGTATCATAAAAATACAACCTGTGTAAGCAAAATACAGTTTTTAAATAAGTATGTTTTTAAATGATTGTGATTTTGGCTTGTTTATTAGGCATGTATAGAATGTATATAGTATTTTTTTAAATCATTAGTTTATATTCATAAGCAAATTTGTTTACTATGTAAATATCATATTAAAGTAAAAACTTATATATAAAATATATATATATATAATAATAATAATAAATGTATGACATCATTAGATGTCACAGACTCACACATGAAAACTCATTCATAAATTCAATGTTAACATTATTTCTTATTTCCAGGTGCTTGAAGCTGATAGTGCACAGTGCATAGAACTATTAGAAGTAGAAAGTAAAGAGAAATATCAACCTCTCTCGGTACAGAAACTGGCCAAGAACCTCAAGGTGTATCTCGATAAGGCCTCAGGCAAGCCAGTGTTACCTGGACAGACTTTGATGCTGCGGTAGCGGTTCTCGCAGAGGCCATGTAGGAACTTTGAATGTGATTTGATGATGGTCATTGATGATATACATCTACAAATTAACATTTACATTTTCCATTTCTATGAAGGTAATTGTTTGTATTAGAATTTAATTATCATAATTTTCAATCCATATCGCATTAATTTTAAGCCATATTTTGAATTTTAATAATTCCAACCAAAATCTCAAAGGGGGGTAATATTGAAAGTTATTTGACTTATTTCATAATGGGTTATGTACTTCGATGACATTTTAATTTTTAAATGAATGTAAGTACTTTGAACTTTGAAGCATGTAAGTAAAATACAATGTTTTTGTTTAAATGTATAAATTATTTACAATATCATACTTTTTGATAGAGAATAGATAGTTTCTAGGTGGCGTCGTGACCTAATTTTTTGTGATTTTGAAGATATTCTTTGAAAAAAAAAAATTTTCGCCAATAACTTGAAGTGGGTTATATATAAACATATGCTTTCCGGGTCTTTTAAGCCCAATTGTAGGAGTGTAGGTATAACCATTCCGAGATATTGATTTTCAGCATAATTTTGCTCTCGACGCTGTCTGTCGTTTCTTCAAAGTCTCCATCCATATGGGTTTTTAAGCCCATATGACCTATACTATATACCATTCTAATTGTCAAGATCAATCTGATGACAAGTAAAATCACCTCCAGAGATATCAAAGAGAAACCATTAAGCAATTAAACATTATAACTTGGGCGGCACTATGGTGCAACACTTAGCACGTCCACCTTACAGCAAGAAGGTCCTGGGTTTGAGTCTCGGGCTCAGGGGTTTCTGTATGGAGTTTGCATGTTCTCCCCGTGCTTGTGTGGGTTTCCTCCAGGTACTCCGGTTTCCTCCCACAAGCCAAAGACATGCACCTTAAGCTATTTGGCTCTTCCTAATTTAAATTTTTTTTTGCTATACTCTTTTAATCCCAAAAGGGAAATTATTGCATCTGCATTTAACCCAGCCAAAGTGAGCACACACACAAACAGTGAGCACACACACACACTCGGAGCAGTGGGCTGCCACACACATTGGGGCGCCCGGAGAGCAGTTGGGGGTCAGGTGTCAAGCTAGAAAAACGATGGTGCACAAACCAGAATTTCAGCGAATGCTCCAACAGCACATCTCGGAGCAGACGCCCCCCATGGCCGATCTCAGGCCCAGTGGGAAAACATGATGACGGTGTGGCGAGCTGTTCAGAGTGTACCTCGCCTTCACCCAGTGTCGACTGAGATAGGCACCACCCTGCCCGTCACCATAAAAAGGATAAAGCAGTTTGGCAAATAGGTGAGTGAGTGATATTATAACTTTCAAAACAGTGAATCATTAAGATTAAAAATACATTAGGAAACTATATACTCTAAACTATTGGACTACACACTCTTGCCTCAGCTTGGAATTATTTTCATAAAAAAATGGGAAAAACACATAAACAACCACTACCTCAGCATACATTAAAAGAAAGTACTAATTACATTAAATCCAGCATGGAGTTGTTGACTGATAACCATGAACTCCAGTCAAATAGCATCTGTGTACAGTAGCTGTTCTGATTTGTGGTATAAAACCTGTTTCATGTTGTACGCTGTACACATTTCTGGGCATCAAAACAGAAAATGCACTGACTCAATAATGTAAATCAGTCATAAGTTATTAATAAGAAATCATGTAGTGGCACATGCTTGATTATGGTCACAGTATACTGTATCTGTGCATTTGTGACACACATCCTTCTCCACCACTGGCCAGATCACACGCACAGAGCATGACAAGCAGGCAAGTGACTGAAAGAGCACGGTTAATTATTAACCACGGGCCTTAGATCAGTGCTAGCCCTTGGTAAAATGTGTACATGTTCATGGTTTAGGATGAGCCATCATCATTCGTAGGCATATCAATCCACATCCTGCTTGAACATATATGAAGATACAACCCAAAAAAAATAGAAAATAAAAATATTGTTGGTTTCCTTATAAACTAGTGAAATGATGCTCTGTTAAATCATTGCACTATACTTTGTGTACATGTTCATACCCTTTATGAAACGATAGAAGCACTCATGTATATCATAACTGCACTGCATGAGCTTAAGTCATGCTCAAGTGAGCAGTTGGTCGTGGGTATTGAGTTGCTCTTGCACCTCCTACGTAAGATATGGAGTGTTCTCTCTACTTCAGTGTCTCGGAGCCATTTTCCAGCATCGTTTCCTCTTCATAGGCCACCCACTCTACCCACGCACGCCCACACAGCAGCCTCGTAACCATGGTTATGCCACCCTTGTTGGATAAAATGAGGACACTTAACCCTCTTCTTCCTGTGGGTGTGGATAAGGTGGTGAGAACCAGTATTTTGGACTGATTAAGTGTTATTCACTCTTGAAGCTTCTCCAAAAGCTACATCATGTTCAGCCTAATTACAGAACTGTGGAGAGAAAAATCTGTGTGGAGCTGAATGTAAATTTATGTGTGTGAGCGTCTCATGTTGCTGGGACTCACGCAGCAACAGCGCAGTAATATATTTTTCATCTAAATGTATTAAATTTTCTCTGAGGCCCGTTGTAGAAACAAGTTATTTCCTTTTAAAACACCAAAATGAATCAATAAGACACACCATTTAGATATTTACCTGACATGCAGTCAATAGAGTTTAATCTTTTGGTCATTAATTCATTCAGAAGCGAACCGCTTACCCCACAAGGGAGGCTGAAGCTGACTCTGGGTGAAGGCGGGATACACCCTGAACAGTTTGCATATGCATCGCAGGACGAACACACTCACATTTACTATTCAAACTCACACCTTGGGGCAATATGGAACAGCCAATTAGCCTGATGTGCATGTTTTTGTACTGTCGGAGAAAACCGGAGTACCCGGAGGAAACCCACACAAGCTCAGGGAGAACATGCAAACTCCTCACAGAAATGCCCTCTGCCAATCCTGGGACTCGAATGCAGGACCCTCTTGCTGTGAGGCGGACCTGCTAACCACTGCGCTAGCGTGCCGCCCTCTTTTAATCGTTTAAACTTGAAAACTCTAAGCACTTTGTGCTGTTGTTTGAACGAATCACCCAAGAACACTTCTACAGCAACAAATGAATAATAGTCAGATAGTACATATCATAATATTATTTTTGGCATGAGCAAATATATTTGCACTTTTGAGCCAAGTGTTCCTTTAATGTGGCTGATTATTATAAGAGTGAAATGTGGCAGCTCTGCAGTCGGAGATAGGAAGAACCTGGTGTGAGAGAAGTGGAAAAAGAGATGGAGAATAGGTCGGTTTGGTTCATTCCACAAATGGATTGCTAAGGAAATACATTACCATGACAACAGCGCCAAAGGAAAAACAGACATGCTCAGAAGAACTCCATGCTTCCTTAAAGAGTGTTCTAGGTAGAAACTGTCTTTACACACACACACACACACACACACACACACACACACACACACACACACACAAACACACAAAATCCTGTACTCCTAATTTTGTAGAGACATTCACATGCATTCTCTAACCTCTTACCTTAACCTTAACCACCACAAATAAATGCCAAACCCCAACCCTTACCTTAACCCTAACCTGGACTTCATGCTAATCTGAACCCTAAAACCAAGTCTTAACCCTAAAACAGCCCTTTAAAGAAGTCAGGACCGGCCAATATGTCCTTATGTCCCAAAAATGTACCCATCCTGTTGGTTAAAAATGTATTCAGGTCCTCAAAACACACACACACACACACACACACACACACACACACACACACACACACACACACACACACACTTTAGCCATGGTGTGCACAATGGCCCTTTCAGTTATCTTTGTTGGTCTTTGTCTTGGCTGAACAATAAGAATGTATCCCGGAATTGTTTTTCATGTTTGCTTTCACTGATCCCAAGTGGAGAAATTCTCAGTGCTTCTGCAGACATATCAAATTATGTCATAAGCCAGAAATACAGTATACTGCATGACTTAATCCAAATTCCATGGATCCTCATGGAATTTGGAAGGTCATTCATTCACTCCATCCTTTATATTAACCTACTGAATTAAAAGCAGTACATTTTCCCATAAGATTCTTTTTAACTAATTATTACTATTATCATCTGTTATTATTATTAAGGTGTGTGTGTGTGTGTGTGTGTGTGTGTGTGTGTGTGTGTGTGTGTGTGTGTGTGTGTACAGAACAAATCTAGAGGCTCTGCAAAAGAAGCTGGAGGAACTGGAGCTTGATGAGCAACAGAAGAAGCGACTCGAGGCCTTCCTTACACAGAAGCAGAAGGTCGGAGAGCTGAAAGATGATGATTTTGAGAAGATTTGCGAGTTGGGAGCCGGCAACGGTGGCGTGGTCTTCAAGGTCTCACACAGACCCTCTGGACTCATCATGGCCAGGAAGGTACGTGCAGCAGGGTTTAAGATTTAACAGCAGTTTTGCTTTTCTGTTAACATCAGATTGTATTTTATGAAAATTATGCTGTTACATATCTGGGCGGCGCCGTGGCATAGTGGTTAGCATGTCCGCCTCACAGCAAAAAGGTCCTGGGTTCAAGTCCCGGACTCGGCGAGGGTGTTTCTATGTAGAGTTTGCATCAGAATCAGAATACTTTATTGATCCCGGAGGAAATTGTGTAAAAAAAACTTTAGTTGCTGCGCTGCGGTCCCAACTCTCCATGAAAGTAAACATTCCGCAGCGATAGAAAGTACAAAAACTCTCTCAACCTACATATTGAGAGGGCAGTTACTTATAAACAAAAAAATAAGTACAAGAAGAAAAAGAAAGTGAGCGTTAATTATCTTAAAGGAGCCCAATCACTTGCCAAATTAAATAAACACGAAATACGGTGTTATCTCTTAGAAATAAAATGGAATCAGCCATGCTGTCTATCAGAAACCATTTGCCTACTCCTGTACACATGTGTCAATGACCCCTGCACCAGGTGCCATAACATCAGTAAATATTGGCATCTTTTTTTTTTTTCCATTTATCTTTCAGTCGTATGCCTTCTTCTATTTCTGAACACCTGATATCAGACTTTCCCGTTTCTACCAATCAGTGTTACACTGCCAAGTTATCACGTATGTGTGAGATTGTTCCTCCAGTCACGTGGAAACAATTTATTGTTATGGCACACGGAACCAAAATAAGATATAAAACAGGTGAATAAGAGATACTAAGGCCGTGAGCTGGGATGATTTCACCGGAAACCTTTGTATTCAGCCAAAATGCTAAATAAATAATGGAAAATAAATCACATAGACTATTCACTGGTGAATGTGCACCTTTAACTATAGTCTCAAAGTCTGATTGCGGGGCTGGTGGTGTAGTGGTTAGGGTGCTGGGCTCATGATCAAGAGGTTGTGGGTTCGAATCTCTGTTAGACCCCCACTGTTCTAAGGCACTTGGGCAAGATCTCAACCACAGGTGTGCCTCTGTCCACCCAGCAGTATAAATGGGTACTATTAAATATACTAGGAAGGTAACCTTAGCATCCCATCCAGGAAGAGTTTAACTCCTAGTCGCTTCACGCTACAGAAACTGGGTTCTGATGAGCCTGTAGGCTCGGGTGTAAAAGCCCAACAGACTTTACCTTTTACACAGTCAGACAACCATCCTTGCACAGATATATTTGCAGCATTTTCTTTTTTTTTTTTGTATAGACGTTGCAAGAAAAGGGTATTCTCGTGTTTTCTCTTTTAAAAGACATTGTGGGTTTTTTTTTTTTTACTTCGGCTTGTTTTTTTTTTTATAGAACATGAGGTCATCTAGATTATACGTTGTGTTCTTGTTATAAATATCATGCACAGGGAATAGCACTAATACTCTCACTAACTAACTGCAGGACAGAACAATAAGCACTTACTAAATTATAGTCTTTGCTTGCTCAGCACTGTTTAAAACTGTAGTTCCTATCAGTCATATCTCTTCTGTGATTGCTCAGCTGATCCACCTGGAGATCAAACCAGCCATCAGGAACCAGATCATCCGAGAGCTGCAGGTGCTGCATGAGTGTAATTCGCCCTACATTGTGGGATTTTACGGGGCCTTCTACAGTGACGGAGAGATCAGCATCTGTATGGAGCACATGGTACAGCTGTCTTACTTATTACACACACACACACACACACACACACCATATGAGATAAGACAATCCAATTACATTGAAAAATTTATTCATTACACTGAAGGTTTTGTGTCAAATGTATTCTATTAGCAGTGGGTTTATATTCTTTCTTCAGCCTAAATATTGCAATGTTTTATCTTTTATGCAGTCTATATAATTTTTTTTATTACATTTTTATAACTAATAAACATTTATAATGCAGGATGGTGGCTCCCTTGATCAATCACTGAAGAAAGCAGGCAAGATTCCAGAGCAAATACTGGGCAAAGTTAGCATTGCGGTTCGTACCTCACTTTCTACTCTAAAATGTGGACACGTTTTAATTTACACCTAGAATGAATTCATATGGTTTAAAACTGTGCACTGCTCACTGAGGTACAAGGAATACAGGAAGTTATTACCTTTCAAAAAAAAAATTTTATTTCATTTTCCGAACTACTTATTCTTTATTAGGGTCACTGGAAGGCTGGAGCCCATCTCAGCCGACTCAGAGGCAAAGGAAGCGCTCACTCCAAACAGCTTGCCAGACCATCGCAGGGCCAACACACACACACAACCATTCATAATCACAATTGTACCTGGGGCAATTTGGAACTACCAATTAGCCTAATGTTAGCCTAACACTTGAACCCAGGATGTTCTTGCTGTAAGGCGAATGTGCTAGCCACTATGCAACCATGCCACCTGAATGAATTAATGTTACACCAAACTTTAGGGTCAGGGGAAATTATGTCAATTTTATTTTTACACTGACTATTTCTTTAAGTGATCTTCACTGGTGTGGTAGTTAACACTGTCGCCTCACAGCAAGAAGATACTGGGTTTGAAACTTGTGGTTGACTGGGGCTTGCATGGGTTTTCTCTGGATACTCTGGTTTCCTCCCACAGTCCAAAGACATGCACATTAGGTCAACTGACTTTGAATTGCCCATAGGTGTGTATGGGAGCGTGAAAGGTCGCTGCTTTCTGTGTTAGACCTGCACTGGTTTGGCGACCTGTTTGGAGTCCAGCCTCTCACTCAAAGTTAGCTGGGATTGGCTCCTGCTTCTCCCACAACCCTGATGGACTCGTGGTACAGATAATGGATGGATTATGAATTATGAATTTTTACTAGTTTTTAATGTGTCATATTCTACACTTCCCAGGTGATAAAAGGATTGTCTTATCTGAGAGAGAAGCACAAGATCATGCACAGAGGTGAACAAACACACTTTTGTTAACTGATATCTTTTATCCAGACCATTTCATCGCTATACATGTTCCAGTTCTTCTCTTATAGATGTGAAGCCTTCGAACATCCTGGTAAACTCACGGGGAGAGATCAAGCTGTGTGATTTTGGCGTGAGCGGACAGCTTATCGACTCCATGGCCAACTCATTTGTGGGCACGAGGTCCTACATGTCTGTGAGTTTGTCTCTCATATCCGCTTTTTCATTGCAGTAATCTGTAGGAAGGCTGCTAAAGAAAGTAACTTGCACTATTTCTACTTTTTAGATACTATGTCAACTATTTCTACTACTTTAAACCCCTTGAATCCATGTCCATGTTTTACCGTGTACTTATAATGATATGAAGATAAGTACTACTCTGTAACTCTTTCATTCATTCATTCATCTTCTTGCGCTTGATTCGGGGTCGGGTCGCGGGGGCAGCAGCCTAAGCAGTGAGGTTCAGATGTCCAACTCCCTAGCCACTTCCTCCAGCTCTTCTGGGGGTACGCCAAGCCGTTCCCAGACCAGCCGAGAGACGTAGTCCCTCCAGCGTGTTCTGGGTTGACCCCGAGGTCTCTTCCCGGTTGGACATACCTGAAACACCACACCAGGGAGGTGTTCGGGAGGCATTCTAATCAGATGCCCGAGCCACCTCAACTGGCTCCTCTCAACGTGGAGTTCTACTCCGAGCTCCTCCCGGATGACAGAACTTCTCACCCTGTCTCTAATAGAAAGCCCCGCCACCCTGCGAAGGAAGCTCATTTCAGCCGCTTGTATTTGCGATCTTGTTCTTTCGGTCACTACCCAAAGCACGTGACCATAGGTAAGGGTAGGAATGTAAATCGACTGGTAAATTGAGAGCTTTGCCTTCCGGCTCAGCTTCCTCTTCACCACGACGGACCGGTACAAGCTTCGCTTTACAGCAGAGGCTGCACCGATCCGCCTGTCGATCTCCCACTCCATCCTTCCCTCACTCGTGAACAAGACCCCGAGATACTTGAACTCCTCCACTTGGGGCAGTACCTCATTCCAGACCCAGAGGGTGAATTCCACCCTTTTCTGGCTGAGAACCGTGGCCTTGGACGTGCTGATTCTCATCCCGGTCCCTTCACACTCAGCTACGAATCGCTCCAGCGGCCCATGACCCATTCGGACTCTATGTCCCCAGCCTCCATTGGGATGTGGTTGTAGCTCTGCCGGAGGTGGGAGTTGAAGGCCCTTCTGACAGGAGACTCTACCAAACGTTCCCATGAGACCCTAACTACACGCTTGGGTCTCCCACGTCTGGAGGGCAGCCTCCCCTGCCATCTGAGCCAGCTCACCACCAGGTGGTGGTGACAGCTCAGCTCCTCTCTTCACCCGAGTGTCCAGAACATGCGGCCGCAAGTCCGAAGACACGACTACAAAGTCGATCATCGAACTGCGGCCTAGGGTGTCCTGGTGCCATGTGCACTAATGGACACCCTTATGTTCGAACATGGTGTTCGTGATTGACAAACCGTGATGAGCACAGAAGTCCAACAACAAAACACCATTCGGGTTCAGATCCGAGAGGCCGTATCTACCAATCACACCCTTCCAGGTCACACTGTCATTGCCCACATGGGCACTGAAGTCTCCCAGGACGACGAGATAGTCCCCAGGGGGAGCGCCCTCTAGCATACCCCCTAGCAACTCCAAAAAGAGTGGGTATTCTGAACAAAAGCACAAATAACACTCAGGACTCATCCACCCACCTGTAGGCAGAGGGAGGCCTTCACCTAGGACCTGGACCTTCACCTAGGACCTGTTTGCCTGGGGTGACCCTACCAGGGTCATAAAGCCCTGACAACATAGCTCCCAGGATCATTAGAACACGCAAACTTCTCCACCACGATAAGGTGGTGATTCAAGAAGGGGACTCTGTAACTGAAGAAGCTTTTTTCTCTCAAGGAAAGAATATTAATGAGATAGTGTATTTTCCTTTTACTACATCAGTAAAATTTGCATTTTGTTTGTCACCTATGGTAAAAATAATTTTAAAAAATCGAGAAAAAAAAAAATGGTGTGAATAACTGCACTTGGGGAAATTAATGTGGGCAACACAGTGGTGTAGTGGCTAGCACATCCGCCTCACAGCAAAGTCCTGGGTTCGCGTCACGGCCTCTGGCATTTCTGTATGGAGCTTGCATGGCTTCTCTGTGCGTGCGTGGGTTTCCTCGGGGTACTCTGGATTCCTCCCAGTCTGAAGACATTGGTGGACAACTGACCCTAGGTGTGAGTGTGGTTGTGTGTGCGTTGGCCTAGCAAGCTGGTCAAGGTTTATCTTGCCTTCACCCTTTGTTTGCTGAAATAGGCTCCGGCCTCCCCATGACCCAAGTAGGATTAAATGGTTCGACAAATGAATGAGTGAGTGAGAGAGTTAAAATGTGTCATATGACAATTTTGCAATTTGGAATTGTTTCCTTACACATTCTCTCTCTCTCTAGCCGGAGCGTCTGCAGGGCACACACTACTCTGTGCAGTCTGATATCTGGAGCATGGGGCTTTCATTGGTGGAGATGGCCATTGGTCGCTTCCCAATCCCACCACCTGATGCTAAGGAGTTGGAGCAAATCTTTGGCCTCCCCATGGAGGGTGACCCCTCATCCAGTGAGACCTCCCCAAAACCCAGGCCCCCTGGACGGCCCAGCAGCTGTGAGTATTCAATTTATTTTAATCCATTTGTAAATAGTGCCATTACTCTAACCTTATTTTGGCAGATGATATGATTTACGTCTGAATATATGAAGTATAACAACCTACTTGTTTTGTAGCATACGGACCTGACAGCAGACCTCCGATGGCCATCTTTGAGCTGCTTGACTACATTGTTAATGAGGTATAGTCTTAAAACTCTCAGCTAGATCAACTAGGTCAGATTAAGCTGTGAATTGAATGACTGCCTTCTTTACACATATCTGAACCTATTTATAACAATCTGAATCTATTTTCAGCCGCCACCCAAGCTGCCAAGCATCTTTGGCACGGAATTTCAAGATTTCGTTAACAAATGGTAAGGAGCAACTGTGGTTTAGCTCTGAAGGCCTGTAATGATGTTGGGCTGCAGTGTGGTATTCCAAGAGCTATTTCAGGGTCTAATACTTATTATGCCCTCTAGTGGATGATATATAAATGCTTGCTTACTAAATAATCGTTTATTTGATTTTTTTTTCTCTCAGTTTAATAAAGAACCCAGCAGAGAGGGCAGATCTGAAGCAATTAATGGTAAGAACATTTACAATGCCCTATAGACAAAAAAGGTTGAAATGTACTATAGAACACTACAACTATGATTCCATATCAGAGAGCATACCTAGGAGATCCCCTTTAGGATGATAAGCTTAAGTGCCTAAAAGAATCCTTGGCAGGCTTTTAAAAAAGGGTACTGTGTCTAGCTATTATAAAACCAAACTTAAGAGTGACTTTAGAATTTAGTTGTTTAAATTTTACACTAAACTCTTGCATCACTGGTCTCTACAGGTCCATCCCTTTATTAAAACATCAGAAGCAGAAGAAGTGGACTTTGCCGGATGGCTCTGCAGCACAATTGGCTTAAATCAGCCGGGGACCCCAACCCACAATGTGGGGATATGAAAGGAAACTACTTTATCATCACACACACTATATATATATATATATATATATATATATATATAGAGAGAGAGAGAGAGAGAGAGAGAGAGAGAGAGAGAGAGAGAGAGAGAGAATTTGGGCTACAAATCAGCGGCAGTCCCTTTAGTAGTCACTGCCTCTGTAATACTTTACGTGGATATCATAAGTATTAGACTGAGGTTAATGATTCATATCAGATGGTTTACTTGGGGGGGATTATCATACCCAATTATAAAACATAAAAGTAATGTAATTTCAAATGATCCTGTTGAATTATAGGATACTAAGAGAATATTTAAAAGTATAAACAAAACTGCCCTTTTATATACATTTGAATTATTTGAGGGTATTATAATTCTATGGAAATGCATATTTTTTATAAAGTTAAAAAAAAAATCTAATACATCACAAAGCATTGTCCCAGGTTATAAAACTTTCTCAATTCACTTTAAATTAATTAGTATTATTCAAGGTCTCATTTACACTAATCAAAGATGAGCACTTTAATTAACTTTTGACTTTTAATTGATTTTTATTACTGCAAGTAAACTTATTCTTAATGTATTGGCAAGTAATCATTTGGTAAAATGAGTCAGTATAAAATAGCAATGTCAGACAAGTCTTTTATTACTATTTATTGTTAATGTTGTTATAGTTACACTTTTGCTGCATGAGACGCTACTACCTTAAAAGATTAAAGTAAAAGATAGAATTACTGATTAATCAAGTAGTTGTGGCCATATTTACTGGCAGCCAACCTTTTAAAAACCAGCTTCAAAAATAGACTAACAATGTACTGTTCAGACAAGCCTTAAAAGCCCTTCTAAAAAAAACAAAGCATGTTCTGTGGCAAGTTATCCTCATGATGCAGTCTTTAACCATGGAGACCCCAGCACCAAAAACAATTTTAAATTAGTAAAGCAGCTTGATGCAATAAGTTGTTCAATTGGTAATACTGTACAAGCATGAACTTTGGTACAGAAGTTTAAATGATACTACTCAGACTTAAAATAACATTGGCCTTTTAAAAATGGCCACCTTTATGCTGACCCAAAAATGCTGAGTTTTCACTACACAGAACTTCAACACCTCATAAATGTAAGTACAAGGAATGAAATTTTTTCTATCATAACACCAAAATCTTTTGGGTTGTCATCCTTCAGTTCTTGAAAATTAGAATTTTGACACATTGGATGCATGATTAACTTGTCATTTCTTCTCACATTTATAACAGGTCTGGTCTCAAGAAACCTTTCATATGGCCGGTAATAAATCACATCTGTTCTATGTAAAAAGTATGGGATAGAAACTGAATTTTTGTGAAATGGAATATTTTGATAGAATGGTAAATTTGTCCTTCCAAAAACAAAATTACATTAATATTCCCTCAAATAAGCCATTGTTAAACTTAGTTTATACAAACCCAAACAGAAATAAAACTTTTAGATAACTTCAAAACTGTGGGTACCATCTTGAATATTGACAATTTAAGCTGTAATTTCCTGAAGAAAAAAAAAATTCTAACACTGACCAAATTTTATGCTTGGATCACAAAATGAACTATTCCATTGAATTTTGGTACTAAGCAGCTCCACTAAATGATCAACTCCTCTTGAAAAGGGCATTACAGAATGGTACTTGGGCCAAAGTATATTACCACAGGGAATCCCTTTCTTTTTAAATCACCACCTGTATATAAATCTAGGTACAATGTCACAAATAATAAATAGAGGTAATAAGGTCACCATAACCAGAGACCAACTACCCTAATTAGGCTACATTGGCTAATTAGCCAGTTAATGAACAGCACAGTTGTGCTGGTACAGTCACTGGCTGCGCTGCTGTTAATACAAATTCACATTGAAATCCCCTTTGTGAATTTGAGAAGTTTAGTAGCATTCACCGCTTCCTATTTCTAGTGAATATAAAGACTCCACTGCAGATTGTCATTCAGGCCAAGCTTTGAAACAGAGGGCTTGTTTTTCCAGCATCTCCTTTTCACATATGCATAGTACATACAATAAACAGGAGTCATGGGTAAATCCATTTTACCTTCTCATGTACAGAAATAGGCCTGTTACACTCACTGAAGAGTTAAAGTGCTACAGAACAGTTTCATTAAAATTCAATGACAGGATAATTTTTTTAAATGGCTTTAATTACATCACTGAAACTCATTTTCATACAACTGTTAACAGAAAACATTCAGTTCACATCTTTTATTCACAAGATTAAAGGTTGCCATTAACTTTCACAACTGTAGTCTGTTTATTCTAGATTTTATATTATGAATAGCCATAAAATTTTGCTTAAAAGGCTTTTCTGTGTAATACTCTGTTCAAACTTCTTCCTTTGACTGTTCCTTATGTAAGATTGTGTAGAACTACTGTTTATCAGCTGAGAAAATGTCTGCAACAAGATAAAATAAAAGTCTGTGAAACAATGAGTTGCTCAATTACACTTCAGATGGAAAGAATCCGTCAACTTTTACCTTGTATTCTGTAGGTGGAAACAGCAAACTAAACACAAGATCAAATCACCAGTCTGTGGTGTAGGCACTTTACATTCCACTGCTTTCATGCTTGTAGCATCAACTTAACAAGCATTAAGCTTTCATCAGGATTAGTCAAGTTGTTTGTCCAACAAAAACATGCAATACACCATGGGTGCAACTTGAATTTCATATTCCTCTCTTGCATCTTAGTCCATCCCACTGAGTAAACAATGCGAGGTACGTGGGATTGAGAAAACGTGTCTCAAAAGAAACACTGTTTCCTCCAAAGCACACGGTTAGCAGGTCCTAACAAGAATGACTAAAAATGCATCCAGTGATGGCGATGGACACGGTTTCCTTGGTGGGAGGGACTAAGATGCAAGTGAGGAAATTTAAGGATGCAAGTTAAGGCTTTTGAGTTGCACCGGTGCAGGAGCATTTAGAACCATAGCTTCCTTTGACACAGGCAAGTAAGCTGAGCCTACTATGGGGTGCAAAAACAAGTCAGGGGGCCTTTTTGGGGTGACCGCCAAATCTAAATGGGGAAATGCACAGCCACCATATTGGATTTACGTCACACAGGACACAAAAATCCAAAGAGAGTGCCCTACAACAGCATCATATGTCGCCAATCCACAAAGTTAGTTTGTTACAAGGCCGCTATCTATACAACTAGTGCCACAGTCCCCAGTCCTGGTGTCCAAAGTGATTTTGTTGCAAAATCCCTTAAACAGGGACTTGCAATGTGGATTTTCAAAATTCATTATCTATAGGGCTGTCACATCCACAGTCTTTGGGTTATGCAGGCCAAATGAGGACAATCGTGCAGATTTGTGAGAAAGGTGTTCGCTAAATAACTCTGCAGATGCATGTTCAAGTGCCCCCCCCCAATCCCATGTAAAGACAATACATTAAGCATTTTGTGCCTACTTGAATATTGGTTGTCAGATCATGAATATAGGGGACTTCACACCCCCTCAGGGTTATGTAGGTACAAGTTAGCTATAACACTGATGTGTATAGACATGGTGTGCAGCTCGTGTGTCCTTGCTCCTCAATGCACACACGTACATTGGGATGCCTGACAAAGACAGATTAGAACTACTTCACATTTATTCACCAAGTAAACGAAAATGTTTGATACGCCGCACAATTCAAATTTTCACTCTACTAACAAAGCATGAAGGCACACCAAGGTAACCATTCACCAAGTCACTGTCAAGCTACAAACAGACATGAGAAGCTCTTCTGCTGCAGGAACTGATGAACATCTTGACCTGAACCTGTAAACAATGATCCTAGATTAAAGGAAATTCAGTCTTGGGCTGATGAAATGCAGTAGAGACAATTCAACACTAAACTAGTTTTAATCAAGATATCACGGCAATGATGAAATTATACAAATACTGGGAATCATACATACCAGAAGAGGGTTCCTGCATCTTACTCCTTACAGACCATGTCTGGATCTGTTCAGTATTAATTCTGCCATGTGTAAACAGAAGCAGCGTTAATCAACCTGCCTGCATTTGTCAAGCCAAAGCAACTAAATTTGTGCTCAAGGCGACTCAGAACTTCAAAGAAAAAAAATCACAGCATTCATAAACACGGACCAGAAGTGGAAGCTCATCATTGCAGTCTAGAAGAGCAGGAAGGCAAAACTACACTAATACAGTGCTTCAAAATCCAAACGTGACTCACATGTACCATATGCCTGGGAGTCCCGGTGGACCACACTGGCCGGAATTACTACAGCAATACGCTGCTTTAGGCAGGGCTGAAGCAGCAGAAAGATTCAGCTGTAAAGAAAGAAAGAAAACACATTCAGGAGAAAAATAAATATGCTGGGATGGGTGTTCTTGTGCAAATTAAGGAAAGCCACAGATCTGTTATTTATAATCAGGCAACTCTTCATACCCAGGATTCTGCTGAAGCCATGTGACCCAGTAATAAACCACCATAACCATGCAGGTGTTCATGTGCACAGAGGCGTCCATGTGCTGCAAAGAAAAGGTTTGTTAAGTTAGTACTTGACACCCGAGACTATCACAATACAAACAATGTCAAAACATTCTTTAAACATAAAGGCCACCATCATTAAATCAGTGCAAAACTAACCTCTGCAATCGCATTTCTTTAGCGAGAGTAAATTAACTTAGGAAGCTGAGAAGATGGCACGGGATCAAGAGGATGAAATCATAAAACACGTGGAGTTGCCCACGTGCGATACAGAGCACGTGCACAGACAACGGCTTCCGTTACAAACAAGGACATACAAGTTACTTACTCGCCAGTTTTTAGCGTCAACATTAATTGTAAAAATACACATTAGACGGAGGAACCAAAGAAATAATGAACTTTAATTTTATTACTACTACACAAGCCAAATTTTTTTCAAACAAACTCGCTTCGACACTTAAACTACAATCCATCGCGTCACTAACCTCCCTCCAAACACTACACAGTCTGTAATTACAAAAAGAAACACTTTAAAATATCTATCATGGAAAATGAACTCACCTTAGGCAACCCTAACTTCTCAACAGAAAGACCGACTGCAGCCTTTACAGGAGTTTATATAGGAGAAAAACGTCACTTCCGTTCACTGAGGTCCCGTAGACACGGCACGTCAGATCATCCGCCATATTGGAAGTGGCAAATTCGCACTGAGTTTCCTGAGACACAGAAACACTCTGGTTTACATAAGGTAGTATCACGTCTGTCTCACAGAAAGAAGGTTCAGGGTTCGAGTCCTGGGCTTCGGCGTTTCTGTGTGGAGTTTGTATGTTCTCCCTGTGCCTGCATGAGTTCTCTCCAGGTACTCCGGTTTCCTCCCACAGACCAAAATCATGCACATTAGGCTAATTGGCTATTCCAAATTGCCCCTAGGTTTGGATATGAGTGTGAATATGTGTGTTGGCCCTGCGATGGTCTGGCAAGCTGTTCACGGTGTTAAATTTAAATTTAATTTAATAAACACACACACACACTTCTCTCTCTCTCTCTCTCTCTCGCGCGCGCTCTCTCTCTCTCTCTCTCTCTTACAAACAATTAAAAAATATTTAGACCTATGAGATGTTTTAAGATTGTCTGCAGTGTTAAATGTCTTCTAGATCACGACGTCCACATAGAGCAGCGCTGGCTGCTGAGGCCCCATTTAAGCATGAGATTTCACACAACAAACCAGCAATCAGTTTTCCATTTCATTCCCAAGAGATGAAGGCAAATATTATATACATGTGTGTGTGTGAGTGTATGTATACACACACACACATATATATATATATATATATATATATATATATAAAACCATATATTTAGCTCTACTTCGTTGTATTGAGCACTGTTTGATGGAAAATCGACTCAGGA
>JBCNYH010000004.1:29793230-29809515 GCA_039654325.1 Tandanus tandanus
CTTTTACATGCCTCTCACCACAGACAGTGAGAGACATGGCCGGCATTTGATAACCCAGTTAGCTGCACTGGGGGACATTCAAAATTTATGCAGGAATTCTTTAGTTCTGTATACTTATTATGTTTGACTGCAGGCGAACATAGTGTTATTCTGAATTCTTAGAGGTTTATTATTATAGTTTCAACATGGACATTAATGCAGCCCCAACCGTTGAGAGATTCATGGTTGTTTGTGTGTGTGTGTGTGTGTGTGTGTGTGTGTGTGTGTGAGTGAGAGAGAGAGAGAGAGAGGCCAGGCCAGTACTTTTGTCCTTTGCACTGATACCCTTTTCATTTGTGATGTCATCTGTTTGTGATGAGTGTGTTGGCGATCAGTAGCCTTTACCTGCTATGTAGGTGATGTCTAAGAGGTCATTATATCGCTGGAGCTGAAACAACCCTTTCTGCAGTCTCTCTGCAGGAAGGTGCTGTTCCAAGTGGATTTCTTTGGAATTTTTTTCTCAGCAGTTTGTGATTTGACTGCACATTTACTTTAACTCTATATAGATACTGATGGAAGTTTTTGACAGCATACATTATCGGTAAGAGCTCCTCTTCTATCTGTCTCAGTTTCAGTCAGGATTCTGAATACTGAAGACATTGGGTGGCTTTGGAAAGATGAGCTGTTTCTAAAGAATGAAAGACCTGAGTACAGGTGAAGTTATTAGGGCATGTTTCATTCTTTTAACTCTTTCTTCAAGTTTATGGTGCCATTGCCACACACTGTCCTTCTGTAGCTGCAATCTCAGTGGGGCTGTTATAGTGGCCTCTCCTCGAATGTACTGTGTCATCCTGCTCTGTCAGTAGGAGAAGGCATATCAACAGCAATCAATGGCTAATCAATGGCTTTGAGTTTCATCTCGTCTGCTTTGACACCCTCTGATGTAACCGTGTGTCCCGTGTAATTAACACTTCCCACTCATTTTTTCCAGCTTGCAACTCCTATTGAAATTGCTGGGATTATTATCATCGTCATCATCTCCTCTACATCATTACTCCTCTTCATCACCCTCTTTGTCTCCTCTCATACTCTTCATAAGTCTATTTCTGTGACATGCTTCCTTCAAGAAAATAATTTTTCCCTGAGTTGTCACTTCTTCCTCATCTGTACTCTTCTTCATCACTCCACTTCATCACTCTTCCTCTCCTCTTCATCATCACTCCTCTTTATCACTCTTCATTCATAATCTTCCTCTTCAACACTACTCTTCATCACCGCTCCTCTTCTTTTCCATCACTCCTCTTCATCACCACCTATGTCATCACTTCTTCCTTGTCACATCTCTCTGTGACATCTTCACTTCTTCCTCCTTAACAGTCCTCTTCATCACTCCTCTCCTCTTCTTCATCACTCCTGCTCATACTCATCAGCTCATCACTCATACACTTCATTCACCTCCTTCCACTTCCTTTTCAACGCTCCTCTTCATGACCCCTTCATTACTCTTTATCGCTGCCAGTGTTCTTCATTAGTCTCTTGCTTGGACCCCGGGAATTGATGCTTGCAGCTATATGTGACCACTCCAGCATAATACAGATTAAGTAGGAAATTTGACACACTGAGATATTGATATATTTGGAAAGAGAATTGAACTTGCTTCACAATGAGGTATAATACATGATTATAGCATGAAAATGGACTGAGTTACATCACTTTGTATGTCACTAATCAGGAAATGCTACCAATCAGAGTGATCGTTCTAGCATCTTCCTAGTGACAGATGAGTTTTATTTAAACCGAGTCATGTCTGTTTTAAGGCTTCTCATTGGTTTACTGTTATATGATTGGGGGAATTCTTCTGGGATTCCGTAAGTAGGGAGAATATTCTGGTAGTGAATATGGATAATAAGTAAATATCCTGAGCAATCACAAAAGCGGTTTAAAAATCGGCAAGATAAGTGGATATTCCAATTATGTTGCTGATTTTTAAACCGCTTTTGTGATTGCTCAGGATATTTCCTTATTTTCCATATTCACTCTTTCAATCACTTGATGCAAGGCTTTACATTCCTGCCTACCAAGGATAGGGATGGATGAGTGCCTTGATACAAAAAAATGACAACTTCACCTGAGCTGTGGGTGTGGAGCACTTGAATGTGAGTGTGATCCTTTCTGGCTTCAGTCTCTTCCCCCATATGCCACCAGAACTGTCCATGTGGGCTGCAAAAGTACCTTCCTTTTACACTAGGCTGTGTGCTTCAAGGTCTAGAAAATTTTCAGAGGCATGATGTGTGATTTATTATTTATCATGGCTCTCTCCTGTGTAGCTTCTCTCATTGCCTGTATTTGGGCTTTAGAAGCTTCAACAGCTCTGCGTTTGTCCATCTCATAACATGATATAAAATAACTACTAATACACTGAAGAGGGAAAGAAATGAATCTTGTTTCAGCTGTTGTGTTTTTGCTTGTACTATTAATTTAGTTTAGAAACATTTTGTTGGATGTTTCAGACTCGTCAATCTAAGCAAAAGCGTCCTAAAAGCAAAGGTCAGCTCCTCTTCTGCATCCCACCGATGGACGCAATGCAGCAGAAGAAGGCTGACAAACTCAACAATAAAAACAAGGTAGAACCTTCACACAGAGGTTTAATCCTTTTCCTTTTAATGAAACACAGTGAACTTGGTTTGTTCTGATGTGTTTTAGGTGCTTAATGTTCCACAATTATTCTCAGAGTACTATTACTTTAGTGTCATTCAGAAACATTATAATGAACCCACATCTGTTCTCTCCTAAACTCCATTGCAGGAGAAGCATCATAGAAGGCCGGGTAGTATATTTTGCATCCCTCCAGTGGAGGAAGAATGCCAGAAGACCAAGCAAACCGTCACCCTGGTGCAGAAAAATCCAGGTGAGAATCCTACAAGCATGGCTCCTTCTTCTGACCTGCTCAGTTTATATTTAATTACTCATCCATCACACACTCATTTGCCAAACCGCTTATTAGTACTAGGGTCACAGGAAGGCTGGAGCCTATCTCAGCAGGCTATGGGCGAAGGTGGGGTATACCCTGAACAGCTCGCCAGTCTATCGCAGGGCTAACACACACACACAACCATTCACACTCACACCCAGGGGACAGCCAGTTAGCCTAATGTGAATGTCTTTGCTCTGTGGGAGGAAACCAGGGTACCCAGAGGAAACTCACGCAAGCACGGGGAGAACATGCAAACTTCACACAGAAATGCCAAAGTCCAGGATTCGAATCAGGATCTTACCACTGTGCTGCCCTAAAGGAAATTTAGTCATCCTTTATGTAATTTTCTGACCTTACTATCAAGTATCAGTGATTATTGCTGGTTTAAAGAGTGGGACGCAGTTGAACACACTTTTGTATACACCTATTTCAGCATATTATGAACATGTTAAACATTCTTTGGGACATAATTGGACATGATTCTTGTTCCCATCCCTTTTCATGAGGATATGCAATATTAAATATGTCAGCAATGAAGTACATGCCAAAATTGTTACAGTAACAACCCAGATGTAAAGTAGGTACCCAAAAGCACACGGAGGCAAAAAGGAAGTTAAGTATATTTATATGGGGATGGGACCAGGGTCCCGTGGGTGAGGAGGAAATCTGTGGAGGCTTGGGGGTTGCGGAGAAGGCTGGCGAGCAATCCCGGAAGAGAGAGTGGCTGCGTAGTGAAGATGGGGTGGAAGTGCTGTGCGCGCGATCCCGGAAGAGAGTGTGGCCGCGTAGTGGCGATGGGGTGGAAGCGCTGGGGCTTGTAGAGACACTGGAAGGAAGTAAAGACAACAGAAATTAGTCACAAGTTGGAAAAGCACAACAACGAAGCTCAAAATAATTGCTGTTCACAAGAGAACAGGCCGAGATACCACATTGGCAGCGACAATACTCTGGCACTGGAGTATCCCTCCCCACAGGGCTTAAATGCCGGTGGTGTTTGCAGGTGCGGGTGGAGCCAGCACCTTCAGCATCTTCTGGAGAAGAGAGAGACTCCACACAAGAAAAGTAACTCAAAAACAAAGCCCAACATGATGCAATCACCACAGTACCTCCCCCTCAACGGGCACCTCCTGGCATCCTTCCAGGCTTGTCCGGTTGTTCCAAGTAAAAATCCCTAAGCAACGAATTGTCCAGGATGAGCTTACGCAATATCCAGGACCGCTCCTCCAGACCATATCCCTCCCAGTCCACTAGGTATTGAAAACCCCGTCCTTGGGGCCTGACATCCAAAATCCTGGACACAGTGAAGGCTGGGTGGCCGTTGATGATCCGGGGGGGCGGAGGGGGTACGGCCGGAGGGCTGACATCGCTGGAGGACACAGGTTTGAGAAGAGACACGTGGAAGTTGTGGTGGATGTTGAGGGAGTCCGGGAGCTGTAATTTCACAGAGGTGGGGTTGAAGATTTTAACAATGGGGAATGGTCCAATAAAGTGTGATGTAAGCTTACATGACTCTGTTTGAAGGGGGAGGTCATGGGAGGAGATCCACACCATCTGTCCCGGCTGATATTCAGGAGCTGGGGAGTGATGAAGGTCAGCCAGCCACTTGTTCCTCTCAGCCGATTGAGTGAGAGCTGCTCAGACGTTCTTCCACACTTCTCGCATCCACCTCAGGTATTCCCTTACAGAAGGAACTGCCACCTCCTGTTCTTGGTCTGAAAAAAGAGGGGGTTGAAAGCCATAACATGTCATGAATGGGGACATAGCTGTGGCAGAGCTGGTGAGGGAGTTATCAGTGTACTCAATCCAAGAGGTGAGAACTCCAAGAAACAGGGTGGTGGGCAGCAACACACCGGAGAGCTGTCTCCAGGTCCTGGTTGGCTTGCTCTGTCTGGCTGTTGGTCGGCGGGTGGTTCCCTGAGGAGAGGCTGGCTGCAGCGCCCACTGCCTTACAAAATTCTTTCCAAACCTGAAAGGAATCCTGGGGACCTCTGATGGAAATAATATCCCTGGTGATGCCATGTAACTTAAACACATGGAGAACAAGGAGATTAGCAGTCTCGAGGGCTGACGGCAGTTTCGGGAGAGCCACATAATGCACGGACTTGGAGAAACGATCATTGATAGAGAGTATTACCTTCGGAGGGTGGTAGGCTGGTGACGAAGTCTACGGCGGTGTGGGACCAGGGGCAGCTGGGGATGGGTAAGGGGCGCAGCAGACCAGCGGGGGGTTGATTGGAGGCCTTGCCTCTGGCGCAGGCAGAGCAGGCCAAGACGAACTCCCGGGCATCCTTGGCCATACTGGGCCACCAGAAGTGCACCTGAGGAAGAAGAGGGTATGGGTTATTCCTGGATGGTAGGACAGCTTGGAGGACTGCCCCTTCTGGAGCACTTGGGAGCGGTCGGAATCCGGAACAAAAAGGCAATTGGGGGGTCTGGTCTTGGGGTCAGGTTGGTCCTTTTGCACCTTAAACACAATCTACTTAATCTCCCATGAGGCTGCTCCAACAATGCAGAAAGGGGGAATAATGGGGTCCAGTTCCTTGGAACCAAAGGGGGGAGTGGAGACGAGAGATGGCATCAGGTTTGGTGTTCCGGGTACTGGGGTGGTAGGAGAGGGTATAATTGAAGTGTCTGAGAAAGAGGGACCAACAGGCCTGGCGGGGATTTAGGCATTTGGCGGAATGGAGATAAGCCAGATTCTTGTGGTCAGTCCAGATGATGAAGGCAATCTCCGATCCCTCCAGCCAGTGCCTCCACTCTTGGAGAGCCCACACAATGGCCAGCAACTGTTTCCCACGTCGTAATTACTCTCTGATGGGGAGAGACGGCGAGAGAAGAACGCACATGGGTGGAGCTTATTGGTCAGTGGGTTGCATTGGGAGAGGACTGCCCCGGCCCTCGTATGGGAAGCATCCACCTCCACAACAAACTGAAGGGTAGGATCTGAGTTTTTGAGGATGGGAGCCGTGGTGAAGAGAGATTTGAGCCGCGTGAATGCTGTGGCGACTATCGGTGTCCACTGGAAAGGGGAACGGGTGGAGGTGAGACGTGTGAGGGGGGCTGGTTACCTTGCTGTAGTCACTGATGAAGCGGTGGTAGAAGTTGGCAAAGCCAAGGAAACGTAGTTCCTTTCGAGTGGTGGGGTGGGCCAATCTGTGACAGATTGAATTTTGGAGGGGTCTGGTTGGAGTTGTCCTTTGGCGACTATGTAGTCCAGGAAGTTGACCGAGGTGACATGAAACTCACATTTCTCAGTTTGGTAAACAGGCGATTCTCGAGAAGGCGTTGTTCGAGGGCCAGTCCAACATGTTGCTGATGTTCTTCAAGGGAGTGCGAGAAGATGAGGTGGTCATCAAGATATACGAAGACGAACCGATTGAGCATGTCTCGCAGGATGTCATTCATGAGGGTTTGAAACACTGCTGGGGTGTTCATGAGACCAAAGGGCATAACCAGGTACTCGAGGTGGCCAAGGGGGGGTGCTGAAGGCAGTCTTCCTCTCATCCCCCTCTCTGATGCGGATGAGGTGGTAGGCGTTGCGTAGATCTAACTTAGTGAAAATTTGTGCGTGACAGAATTGTGATTATTAGATTTGAATAGCTCAAGTTATTGCTAGTATAATTGTGAGTGGATTTTGAGAAAGTTTGTTAGCTTTTCTGAATAGTTTGATTTTTCAACACGAACCAATATATAAAGAATTAAAATTTTTAAACATTTTCAGACATCATATAATGCAACTGTATAAATAACAAAAAATAATGTCTTTGAATTTTGGACCCCCGTGTCACCTTTTGGAGGCATTTTTTTATTATGGCGTTACCATGGTATATCATGGCTTTATAACATGGCTTATTCCAATTTTTCTCCTTGTTATGTGTTTTGTTCAGATGAGCAAGCTCCTGTGGAACCTGCTTCGCCATCTCTGCCTGCGTCAGAACAGGAGCCTGTTACTCCCAATTCTGACACAGTGACAGCTGCACCTGTGGATCCTACACAGAGTAACATGAGCAATGTTGTGAAGGTTCCTGCACCATCAATGCCTCTAACATCAGCTGCACCTCAAGAGCCTTCACAGCACAAAGTGAGTGACATTGTGAAGGCTCCTGCACCATCAACGCCTCTACCATCAGCAGCACCTCAGGAGCCTTCACAGCTCAAAGTGAGTGATGTGAAGGCTCCTGCACCATCAGCATCTCTACCATCAACTGCACCTCAGGAGACTACAAAGCACAACGAGAGCGATGTGAAGGCTTCTACACCATCAACACCTCTACCATCAGCAGCACCTCAGGAGTCTCCACAGCGAAAAGAGAGCAACGTTGCGAAGGCTCTTGCACCATCAACACCTCTACCATCGATTGCACCTCAGGAGACTTCACAGCACAAAGAGAGCAATGTGAAGGCTCCTGCATCATCATCAACACCTCTATCATCAGCTGCACCTCAGGAGCCTTCACAGCACAAAGAGAGTGATGCTGTGAAGGCTCCTGCACCATCAACGTCTCTACCATCAGCAGCACCTCAGGAGCCTTTACGGCTCAAAGTGAGTGATGTGAAGGCTCCTGCACCATCAGCTCCTCTACCATCAACTGCACCTCAGGAGACTTTAAAGCATAACGAGAGTAATGTGAAGGCTCCTGCATTATCATCAACACCTCTATCATCAGCTGCACCTCAGGAGCCTTCACAGCACAAGGAGAGTGATGCTGTGAAGGTTCCTGCACCATCAATGCCTCTACTTTCAGCTGCAACTCAGGAGCCTCCAAAGCCCAAATGGAGTGACATTGTGAAGGCCCTTGCACCAGCAGTGCCTCTACCATCAGCTCCACCTCAGGGGCCTCCACAGCACAATGAGAGTGACGTTGTGAAGGCTTCTGCACCATCAAAGCCTCTACCATCAGCTGCACCTCAGGAGCCTCCACAGCGCAAAGAGAGAGACATAGTTAAGGTTCCTGCACCATCAATGCCTCTACCTTCAGCTGGAACTCAGGAGCCTCCAAAGCCTAAATGGAGTGACATTGTAAAGGCTCCTGCGCAATCAATGCCTTTACTGTCAGCTGCACCTCTGGAGTGTTCAAAACATAGTGACAGTGACTTTGTGAAGTCTCCTGCACCATCACTGCCTCTATCATCAGTGGCATCTCAAGAGCCTTCACAGCACAATGAGAGCAACATTGTGAAGACTCCTAAACCATCAATGCCTCTACCATCAGCTGCATCTCAGGAGCCTCTAAAACCTAAATGGAGTGAAGTTGTGAAGACTCCTAAACCATCATCACCTCTACAATCAGCTGCACCTCAGGAGCCTCCACAGCACAAACACAGCGACATAGTTAAGGCTCCTACACCATCAATGTTTCTACCATCAGTTGCACCTCAGGAACCTCTAACCAATAAAGTGAGCAATGTTGTGAAGACTCCTGCACCATTAAATCCTCTACAATCAGCTGCACCTCAGGAGCCTCCAACTTCTGAAATTCTGAAGCCGACACTACCAAATAAGCCTATCACTTCTTTGTCAGAGGAGAATAGTGAGCTGGACAAGGTAAAAATATTGCACAGTGTTTACTTTTTTTCAACTATTTTTTTTAGAAAAACACAGTAAACTTGTGTCTTGGGTATTTAGTTTTTTATCCTGTGTTATGTTGTCTCAGGAATGGATATCTGATCAAGTCTCTCTGAGCAATTATAAGGAAGAGGAGGCACATACATCCTTGGAGGAGCTGAAGGAGTTTGATCCTGAGTCACTGGAAGAGTTCTACCTCATTCCTGTCAGGTGTAAACAGGCTCAGCTCGTCCGCTCTGTAGCGCCTCTTCCCAAGGACAAGATAAAATCGGTAAATAATACCCATTTATTCTCATTCTCACTCATTTTCCGAACCGCTTAATCCTATTAGGGTTGCAGGGAGGCTGGCTCCTCTCAGATGACACTGGGCGAAGGCGGGGTACACCCTGAGCAGCTCACCAGACCATCGCAGGGCAACATACAAAACCATTCACACTCACATCTAGAAGCAATTTGGAACAGCCAGTTAGCCAGTTTGCCTAATGTGCAAGTCTTTGGACTGTGGAAGGAAACCGGAGTACCCAGAGGAAACCCACACAAGCACAGGGAGAACATGCAAACTCCACACAGAAACACCTGAGCCCAGGAGTCAAACCCAGGACCTTCTTGCTATGATGCAAATGTGCTAACCACTTCACCACCGTGCTGCCCCAACACCACTAATAATACCCACTGAACTAAAACGATTCTTATGAAGTCAGTGCAGTGTTACTGAAAGTGTACTGTGCTATTCTGAATATACTTACAGTGACTTTAATCAAAGGTCTCCCTAGAAGAAAAGCAGCTTATTTGGTTCCAGTCTTTTTTTGTGCTGTTGCTTGTTCTTTTGCTTCCTATACTCTTAAATCATTAAGAGAAATTTGTATTTGCTCTCTCCTAGACTCCCGTGCCAATGAAACTACGGTTCAGGAGGGTGGGCCAAGTGCGAGTCATGTAAGAAAATGATGTCACATCTATTAAAAACTTTCTGTCACCACAGTACCTCCAAAAGAGCATGGAAAACATCACGGAGAATTCAATGACCTTAAAGGGGTCCATTCACTTACCAGGCATTTTTAACATGAAATACAGTGGTATCTCTTGGAAACAAAATGGAATTGGCCACTTCATGTCAGCCTGAAGCACTTTGCTTACTCCTGTACTCAACTCTCAACGAACCCTGCACCGTGCAGTGATATTGGTAAACAAGGCCATGTTGAGGCAATTGAGATTGCAGAATTATAATTTATCATAGCTGACATGCTGTAATCAGGTCAGCACAGGTACAGCGGTTGCAAACTATGAAAAGTTGATGTTTTAAGTTAACTTCAAACGTGTCGGATGAAATCTGTGTGCATGTGTGTGCATGATTGCACTGCGGGTGTGAGTGAGTGAATGATTGCTTTACACCCAGCCAACAATTTTTCAGTTATATTCAGGACGAGAACAATTTTGAATCCAATGGCCTAAAAAGGAATTCAGCAATGGTTAAAACCTACGGCGAGTATGGTAAACCATTCGAAAGTCAGCAATGGTTCTTTTATATGCCTCTCACTGCTGACAGTAAGAGACTTACTGGCTGGCCTTTGTTAATCCAGTTTGCTGCACCGGGGTGACAGCAGTGACAACTCGGTGATAGCGGGGCTTGAACATCTGACCTTCTGATCAGTAAGCCAGCATTCCACTACCCTGTACTGTGGGTGTATGTATGCACTGCATGCATGTGTGTGCATGTGAGAGAGAGAGAGAGAGAGAGAGAGAGAGTAAAATGCCGTATGCTATATGCCCCGCAAAACAAAGTTGTTTTGGGGTTTATAGGAATCACCCAGACCGTCTGTCCATCTGTTCGTCCGTTCGTCCACTGATGAAAACTTTTAAGCGCAACTCCCCCTAAACCCCTTGATGGATTTTGATGAAACTTTGCACAGTTGTAGACTACCACCTGAGGATGTGCATGAAGCAAGATAATCCAAACCTGATGTTTTGAAGTGGAGATAATAAACAATTATTAAATTACAAAATATATAACTAGGCAGTGTGGAGTGTGTGATAAATATCCTGGCCACTAGGTGGCGTTAGGTATGTGGCTTGTGAGAAAGCAAAAAGGAGTAGTAGTCATGTTAGCTAGTACATGTACTCTGGTAAATGTAACTTGTATGTATATTTTTGTTCAAGCAATACATTTTTTAAAGCTGTGTGTACTTGCAGTAAGTGAATAAAGTTAAGTATTTGAATTCATCCTTTTTTTCACAACAGTAACGTTACCATGTTGCTAGCCAGCTAGACAGCATCAGTGAGCTCTGGTTATGTTATACAACTATCGCCATTTCCCTTTCATCCTATACATGAAAAGCAAAACCTATTTTTATAATGGAGTTCATGATGCCATGTACCTAAACAGATTTACAAGTTCATTTGGAAGACAAACAGCCCCACAACCTCACAGAACCTTCACCATGTTTTACATTTGGCATTAGGTTCTTTTCATTATAGCCATCTTTTCACACCACACTCACCTCGAGTGTTGATTACAAAAAAGCTCAGTATTTGTTTCAACAGACCCATGAATAATGAATCTCGGTCTCAGTCACTCCCACTCAAGGGTGAGGTCTGATTCAAGACTTTGTCTGGGAGAAGTGTGCTATGCTTGCTTACAAATATTGCATGATATAGAGATGTAATAACTGGTCAAGTCCATGGCTGGACAGGCAATCTGGCATACCAGGCATTTTCCTGGTAGGCCAACACACTTTAGTGCTGGTACAATCTTTTGGCGGCCTATTGGTTTATCTTTTATACTACCAGCATAAGACAGCCATATGATTGGTCTTATGAGATAAACTTTTTACATTGTCTTTCTTTTTTATTATGTCAAAATGGACAAAACCAAGGGGCAAGGTGGAGCTGAGAAGCTCAGAGAGAAAAAGTACAAAGATTTGGAGGCGGATGCTTGGCCAAAGGTAGCTATGGGCATGGGTGGGCTGAGGCCACCCAAACGTACATCTTGCCCACCCTAGAAGAGGTCTCAGCGGAAACTATTTGCCAGATCTCTGTTGAACAAGTTTACGTTGCATCATTTTGTGGTAATAGCTGCAGCTTATAGTTTGGTCTACACACACAACCATTCACACACTCACGCCTAGGATCACTTTGGAACGGCCTAATGTGTAAGTCTTTGGACTGTGGGAGGAAACCAATGTACTCGGAGGAAACCCATGCAAGTATGAGAACATGCAAACTCCACACAAATGCCTGAGCCCAGGAATCGAACCCAGGATCTTGTTGTGAGTCAGACATGGTAACCACTATGCTAATATGCCGCCCCAGGTTTAATTTGATTCAGTTGTATTTGTATAGTGCTTTTTACAATTGACATTGTTGCTAAGCAGCTTGAGATAAAAAAATTAATTTGGTAAAGAATTTATTTTGGTAGGCAGCACGGTAGCGTAGTGGTTAGCATGTCCACCTCACAGCAAGAAGGCCTGAGTTCGATTCCCAGCTTGGGTGTTTTTGTGTGGAGTTTGCATGTTCTCCCTGTGCTTGCGTGGGTTTCCTCCGGGTACTCCAGTTTCCTCCCACCATCCAAAAACATGCAGAGTAGGCTAATTGGCTGTTCCAAATTGCCCCTAGTTGTGAGAGTGAATGGTTGTGTGAGTGTTGGCCCTGCGATGGCCTGGCAACTGTCCAGGGTGTACCCCACCCTCGCCCAGAATTGGCTGAGATGGGCGCCAGCCTTCCCGCGACCCTAATTAGGATTAAGCAGCTTAGAAAATGAATGAATTTATTTTGGTAAAGAAAATTTAAAAAGAAATTTTAAATATTTCTTTATAAACCCTATACATCCCTAATGAGCAAGCCTGTGGTGATGGTAGCAAGGAAAAACTCCCTCAGGTCCAAGCGAAGAGACTAATGAATAACACAGGCAGTGATGAAGAGGAGTGATGGAGGGGAAGAGGAGAGATGATGAGGAGGAGATGAGGAGGAGGAGTGTTGGACAGGTAGAGGTAGATGATGAATTAAGTATGAGTGTTGATAAAAAGGAGTGATGAAGAAAAGGAAGGATGATGAAGAGGACGGTTGTGGAGGCGGTGTTTCGTATGGAATGTGGATCTCAAACGACAATGTGTACTACTCCCTTCACAGAACAGTGCAAACTGGCTCTAACCATGCTTGAAAGAGAGGTCTGTGGCCCCAGTGCACAGTTAAAGTCTCTAAGAAATGCCTGACAGGTCCTTTGGCAACTTCATTAAATAGTTCCCTCAAAACACCAGTCTCATCTTCAGCAGTGAAGAGGTGACTCGGAGTTGCCAAGAAAAAGTAATATCTGAGACTGGTCATTAAAAGGAAAAGAGTAAGATGAGAACACAGACATTGGACAGTGGAAGTGCTAAAGATAGATGAATCTAAATTTAAGATGTGTGAGTCACAAAGAAGAATATTCATAAGGTGCTAAATAAAGAAAAAGATGCTGGAGGAGTGCTTGATGCCATCTGTCAAACATGGTGGGGAACATGTGACGGTCTGGGGGTGCTTTTATGGTGGTGAAGTGGGAGAGGTGTACAGGGTAAAAGAGACCTCAAACAAAAAAGCGTATCATTTCATTTTGCAACACCATGCCATATGTGAATGGCATTTGATTGGAGCCAGTTCCCTCCTATAACAGTACAATGACCCAAAAACACTTTAAACTATGCAAGAAATATTTAGAGAAGAAGCACTCAATAGTACAGTGGCCAGCGCAGTCACCGGATCTCCACCAGATTAAGCTGTTGTGGAGCAGCTTGGCCGTATAGTACGGAAGAAGTGTCTATCAAGTCCAACTTGTGGGAGGTGCTTCAGGACGCATGGGGTGAAATTTCTCCATTTTACCTTGACAAATTGCCAGCTAGAATGACAAAGGTATGCAAGGCTATAATAGCTGCAAATGGAGGATTTTAGACAAAAGCAAAGTTTGAAGGAAAAAATTATTCTTTGTAACCTTGTCAATGTCTTGACTATATTTCAAATTCATTTTGCAACTCATTTTAGGGGAGGCTGGAGCCTATCTTAGCCGACACGGGCTAAAGGTGGGGTACATACTCATACTCACACCTAGGGGCAATTTGAAGCAGTCAATTTACCTAATGTGCATGTCTTTGGAGGAAACCAGAGGATACCTACACAAGCACAGGGAGCCCGTGTTCCTTATTGATTTAATACTGTATACAGCATTTCAATTTAAAATATGTGATGATCCTGTATTTTAAAGCGATATTAAACCTAAACTGTTAGCATAAGTGAAAACTGAAGCATACATCATATATGCCTTTGCACATCAAAAGATGCTATTGTTATTACAGTCTTTTTTGTAAAGAAAAAAAAACAAGTAACAAATACGCACACTAGGGGGCAACACTGCGAAGAGTCGCACATGATTCATGTATGAGATGCTGTAAACACGGAAGTGATTTGCATAGAAATGGACTGCGTATTTTACATTCATTCGTAAACCTAGCTAGTCTCTGCTCATTTCTAATCTATTTCTAATTTCTAATAAATTAGCTTCTCCTAAGCTAAAACATATCCATCATAACAGATCTAAGTCCTGATATTGTCTCATGCCTCTTGTTCCTTCATGTGGTATAGAGGATGCACAATGACTTAAGCATACATGAACAAACAAACAAATATACACTACCTGTAACAAATCGATGAAGGGAAAACTGAACCACTCCAAAAAAGACTTTCAATAGGATTAAGGTCAGGACTGGTAGTGTTACCTGCTGGCTTCCTCAGGGTGTGTCCAATCCATCCCCAGCGTCACTTCTTAATTTCCTCTTCTGCAGTTAGCTGACTTGTTCTCTAGACAAGCCTTAAAATGGAACCCGCAAGGCAAACGGAAAAGAGGTCGACCGAGAAACACCTGGAGCCGGGACCTTGAGGCAGACATCCAGACGATGGGAATGACATGGAGCCAACTGGAAAGAAAAGCCCAAGACCGAGATGGCTGGAGATCCCTTGTCGGCGGCCTATGCCCCAGGAGGGGTAGTAGGCATAAGTAAGTAAGGTCAGGACTCTGTGGTGCCAGTTCATGGGTTAAAATGATTCCTCATGCTCACTGAACCACTCTTTCATTATTTGAGATCCAATTTTATATCCAAACCATCAGGGAAGGATAAAGTCCATTGATGTGATAACCTTGTCATTCAGTTTATTCATGTCATCAGCTGACTTAATTTTATTGGCACTTAATGTTGCTGGGCCTTGACCTGACCAACTGAACCAACAATGTCGATCAAATACATACCTCACCTCAAACCTTTCAGCTTTATAAGTTACATCCAGGTATTTGGATTTGATGGAAAGAGGTGTTGGAACATGATTGAGGAAGATGGATGATCACCAACCATCAAACATAGCTAATCTGGATAGATTTTTGCACCAGGACTGACAAAATCACCCAGCAGTAATGTGAAAGACAGGTAAAAAGTATGCCAAGACACATGAAAGCTGTGATTAAAATGTCAGGGTTATTCTGACATATTCTTGAACTAATCTACAGTTGAAAGTGTTGTTTTTTAATTGAATATCATCTTAGAATTTCTACTTTAAACACACTGAACCTTTTTTGACCAGTTATTTTTATGCAGTTAAACACTTTGAGTGACAATATTTCTATGTGGAATTTGGGGGAAATTTCAGTACCAGTAGTTTATGGAATAAAATGAATGTGCTCATGTTCCTCAAACATAAACCAATAAATAGTAAAACCTGAAACCTGATCATATTGCAGTGATCTCCTAACATAACTGCTGGACACTTGCCAAACACTGCAATATGAATACTTATAGACCCACTCATTAAATTTTTTCATTTTCCAAACCTCTTTATCCTTTATTAGGGTCAAAGGGAGGCTGGAGCCAATCCTAGCAGACTGAGAGAAGTGTAGACCCTGAACAGCTTTCCAGACCACTGTAGGGCCAACACACTCCCATTCACACTTAAGTTCACACCTAGAAAACCAGTCAGTAACTGGTGTGACCACCATTTGCCTCATGCAGTGCAACACATCTCCTTTCGTGTTGAGAACACCTCTCCAACGTGTCAGACGCCATCGAATGTGAGCATTTGCCCACTCAAGTCAGTTACGACGACGAACTGCAGTCAGGCCGAGACCCCGATGAGGATGATGAGCATGCAGATGAGCTTCCCTGAGACAGTTTCTGCAGAAATTCTCTGGTTATGCAAAGCGATTGTTGCAGCAGCTGTCCGGGTAGATCTTAGAGGTGAAGATGCTGGATGTGGAGGTCCTGGGCTGGTGTGGTTACACATGGTCTGTGATGGTGAGGCCGGTTGGATGTACTGCCAAATTCTCTGAAACGCCTTTGGAGACGGCTTATGGTAGAGAAATGAACATTCAATTCATGGCCAACAGCTCTAGTGGACATTCCTACAGTCAGCATGCCAATTGCACGCACCCTCAAAACTTGCGGCATATGTGGCATTATGCTGTGTGATAAAACTTTAGAGTGGCCTTTTATTGTGGCCAGCCTAAGGCACACCTGTGCGATATTCATGTTGTCTAATCAATCAGCATCTTGATATGCCACACCTGTGAGGTGGATGGATTATCTCGGCAAAGGAGAAGTGCTGACTAACACAGATTTACAGATTTGTGAACAATATTTGAGAGAAATAGGCCTTTTGGTTACATAGAAAGTTTTATATCTTTGAGTTCAGCTCATGAAAAATGGGAGCAAAAACAAGTGTTGCATTTATATTCTTGTTGAGTATATATATATATATAT
>JBCNYH010000004.1:29810370-29827621 GCA_039654325.1 Tandanus tandanus
TATATAAAAATAACATGCCCAAGAGATCCTCCACCAACCCTCTTTAGTGGTTCAACATGTCCCGCCATCCATCTATGTAGACAACCACAAGCTTAAAAATACTGAGGCCTTTGTGCACCTTGGAAGTTTGCTCTCAAGCAATGGTCAACTGGATCGAGAAATCTGCAAACACATTGCAAAGGCTAGTGTCTCCTTTGGCCGCCTGTACAAACAGGTCTGGAATAACCACGTTATTCATCTGTCTACTAAAATAGCAGTGTATCGTGCTGTTGTCCTGAGCACCCTACTGTATGGAGCTGAATGTTGGACCACATACCGTTGACACATCCAACAGCTTGAGGCTTTCCAACAGTGTTGCTTTAGAAAGAATCTTAAAGTGAGATGGAAGGACAAAGTTCCAAATGTAGAAGTGTTAAAGATAACAAACTGCACTTCTGTTGTGATTGGCTGGTCATGTTGTGCATATGAACGATCAGATAACCACCAAGCAGCTTCTATATGGTGAGTTGATAAATGGCGACAGGCACAGAGGAAGGCCTAAGAAGAGGTGGAAGGATTGCATCAAAGATTCTCTTAAGAACTGTGAGGTAAAACCATGTGAACTTGCTTGCGACCGTAAAGCTTGAAGCGCAATCATATGCAGTGGAGTAGAGATATTTGAACAACACCGAGAGTACAATATCACTCAAGCCTGTCTTAGAAGAAAGAACTATGAAGCTGCCAACAAGACTCTTTACAGATGCCTCGTCTATTTTAGGCCATGTGCCTTCTCGGCCGGTCTCACTGTGACCACTGACAGTCGTCGGATATGACGTGAAATATGATGGTATATATTCCCATATATATATATATATATATATATAAAATCCTGAGTCGATTTTCCGTAGAACAGTGCTCAATACATCGAAGTAGAGCTAAATATAATGGTATGAGAGAAAAATTAAAGGACTACAATTTTCATCCCGACAAGCCTGTTTCATGGTTGCCCAATCCCGATGAGTGGGCAACTACGAAACAGGCTTGTCGGGATGAAATTGTAATCCTTTTATTTTTCTCTCATTATATATATATATATATATATATACACATACATACACACACACAGGAAAACCTCCCCAATCAAATATCTGAAGACATTTTAGGGATTATGTATTTAAACAGTACTTAATTCATAAAGAATATCTTAAGAATAATGAGCATGTCAATTATTTGATGAATACAGTCACTCATCTGTTCAGCACTAGTTCTATAAGCTGTGGGATGATTGAAACATTTATATTATCCTATAACCCAGTGTCCATGGTTTAACAGCTGAACCTGAAGAACAAGGAAAACTATCCATTAGCATGCTAACTACAATTCAACACACAGCATGTAACAACTATATTAGTAGCACCCACTTGACTACAATGTTCCAAAAAATTGTTAAATATCCACTAGATATAAACGATGTAGCGACAATGAACATGTAAATTCACCAAGATTGCCAGGAGAAGTGCTCTCCTTTCAAAATCTGCAGGAATAAAAGTTTAACATATTCAGGCTTAGAACAAGGTAAAGGAAAGCTCACTCATTTGCCAAACCATACTCTTAACTAGGGTCACAGGGAGTCTGGTGCCCATCCAAGACACGGTACTCCCCGAAAACAGCTCGCCAGTCAGTAGGGCACCACACTCACTCTCCCGGGGGAATTTGGAACAGCCAATTAGCCTGATGTGCATGTCTTTGAACTGTGGGAGGAAACTGGAGTAACCAGGAGAAACACAAGCAAACACAGGGATGACATGCAAATTCCACAAAGAAACGCTTGAGCATCAAACTCAAGACCTTCCTGTGAGTGTGCTAACCACTGCATCATCCCACCCGTAAACGAAAGCTTTAAGACAACATTTACACTTTAATGTTCGACTATACTGGTGAGTGGAAACCACTAAAAGGGAAAAGAAAAAAAAAAAACAAGACACACAAATGACAACCTGCACTTTTCAGTAAATGTTTATTGGTGGAACCAAGGTCAGCGAGGCAGCAGACACAAACAGCTTTACTCTTTAGCAGGAGGCGCTGGAGTCTTGACCTTCTTAACCTTTCTAACCCTCTTTACCTTGGGCTTCAGCATTTTAGCCTTAAGCTGCAAAGTGGAAAGAATCGTTAGCTTAGCTTCATTAGAAAATACAAACTGTCCAAGTGTAGCATGTGTGTTAATTTTAGAATACACACCTCAGGCTTGTGCTTCAGGATTGCATGACGGCGTGCTGTCTGGGCATAAGGATTGAGCTTCATCATTATTCTGAGATTCTTCAGTGGGTTCTTCTTGAGAACTCTGCGGCGAATTGTTTTGCTACAAACAACACATTCTTGTAAGATACACAATTTGTGAGGGGAACAGAAGTTTAAACTCAATACATAATGAGCTGTGCCGATTGTGCATGAGAACTACAGGTCATACTTGGGGGCACGAAGTGCTTTCTGGATTTCCTCACTCTGCAGGATTCTTCCCAAATCTGTGTTGGTCATTTTGTGCATGGGCAAGCTTTGAGGAAAAAGGCAAAAACAAACCAAAAAAACCAAAACCAAAAACAATTGATTTAATAAGAGGCAGTATGAGCATAGGAAAACAGTTGCTTGACATCGAACAGACTCAGAACTTCAGAAAAAAATCATGGTATTCATAAACACGGACCAGAAGTAGAAGCTCATCACTGCAGTTTAGGAAGTCGGAGTTGCAAACTTTAAAGAAACACTGAAAAGCCAACTTACCCATAGTCCACCTTGAGTGACGAAGCTTTACGCCAGGTGCCATAGAGGTCATCGAGTTTGCGGAAGGCGCCCTCGGTCCAGATGCAGAAGCGACCGATGTGACCACCAGGTGCGAGTTTCAGGAGGTTCAGTTTAGTGACACGCTGCAGTGTAATACCTGTGGACACCATGTAGACAGTTATAAACCCTGACAAATTGAGATTCAGTTTCAGAAACTCACTCAGTCCAGCTTACTCAGCACTTCCAAACAAAAATCACAGGATTCATAAACACGGACCAGAAGTGGAACTCATCACAGCCAGAAATGAACGATGCTGACTGGGGGGCTGCTGACAAACGCACCTGGGATGTTTCTGAAAGCTTTCGTGACGCCGTTGTCTTCGTTAAAGATGATGCATGGCCCTTTGCGCTGGATACGTCTGCGGTTTCTCATTTTACCCTTGCCAGCACGCATGCGCTGAGAGGCGTAAACCTGTTGGGTGGAAGTATAAACGCTGAAACTGGTTGCTGATTTTCACAGATGAAACAAACTGCAGGTGGACCCAAAACAAAACAAAACATATATATATATATATATAAAAAACACTCAAGTGTCACCTTCTTGATATCATTCCAGGCCTTGAGCTTCTTCAGCAGAAGTACAGCCTCCTTGGTCTTCTTGTATCCCTCAACTTTGTCATCAACAACAAGTGGCACCTCAGGAATCTCCTCGATGCGGTGACCTAATCACAAGAAATTAATGTCCGGGTTAGTTAAAATTAACTGCCTGTACGGATTTCAATTTTGACAGACCTGTTCTCAGCCTTCGAAAGGAAGGTGCCAATGTCTAGCACAGCCCTTCTGCAAACTGAGTTTTATCTAGCACCGTAATGATGGAGGCATGCACATCATGCAGACACCCTCCACAGTTGACTTGAACACGGTGCACCCTTTATGCCTGTGCTACTTTCGTCACTCACCTTTGGCCATGACAAGAGCAGGAAGGGCAGAGCCAGCCAGGGCAGAGCAGATAGCATAGCGCTTCTGGTTGACGTTGATCTTGCGGTGCCAGCGGCGCCAGGTCTTTGTGGGGGCAAACATACGACCACCACGACACATCTGCACTATAAGTCAAGGCAAACACACTACATAAACACGAAATACTTCCTCAGGGTCTTTGTAGAGTGGCTCAGATTCCATTTTCGTCAACCTTCAGCGCAAGCATGTGACAGCAGGCAACTGTCGCTACACGCAGAGTAGGACGCAAATTATACCATCACAGCAGGCATGTATTTTACACCTACATCCGGCGCAAATGTTAGGCTACCGCCAAAGCAAGTAAGGATACATTTCCGAAGGCTCCCTGACCGGAGCGGTGGGTACCGCCACCACGCACTCTGGGGATACGAGCCACAGCTCTGCCTGTACCCCAGGACTCAGCACTGGTCTGATGACCTAAAAAGATGACAAGTGTTAGACTTCAACACAGCATAGATACATAAGAAAAGGAATCAGACCTGGAATTAAAGCAAAGTCACATCGTTGCTAGTAGCTATTAACAACTCACCAGCCAGTTCACTGACAGCATAGGGCTGGCGCCTGTTCTTGCGCATGTTGGTGTGCACGAAGTTCACCACATCTGGGCGGATGGGAGCAGTGAATACAGCCGGCAACACCACATTCTTGCCTGAAGTCTCCCCCTTATCGGAGTAGACCGAAATCAACGGTCGGGCACAAGCCTGTCAAGGAAAACACAGGATACACAGATATTACACACTGTGTTTATATGACACTGCCAGTAAGAGGTGATTTTTCTCTCTTGCTCAGCCTTGGATGTCATCAGTCCTCTGCGCCAGCATGAGACAGCAGGCAACTGTCACTGACCACAGAGTCAGACGCAAATTACACCATCACAGCAAGATTAAAACGCATAAGTGTGATTCCTCTAGATATATCAGTTGAACACTATATATACCTAATGTCTCTAGGGGGTTAATCTTCAGCTAACATTGCTCAGTCCGGCTAAACGGTGTTAGCTATATGATAAAGCTAACCAAACTGAGCCAACAAACCTAGGCTTCCAAAACTGAGGTAAACAACATTACAACTAAAGGAACAGTTAGACTGTATCTGTAGTAAATTCTTCTCATGTTAGCTGGGCCGTTAGCTGGAAATCACACTCCTCACACGTGTATCTTGGCCGAGCCGTGAACAAAATGGCTGCCGTGTCCCTTCAGCACCGACGTCTCCTTTAAACCAACTAATAATGTTCTCTTAAAACCCCGCACATTACACATAACGTAAAAATGTACGTTATACAACAATACTACAGACCAACGCTCAACAGGAACACAAAACCACCTAAATATTCTTACCATAGTTAAATGAATTCACGGCTCGCCAGGAACCACGCTCCTAACTCAATGGCGGCCACGGAAAGAAAGGGAGACTGCAGCACTCCTTCATCACCATATACATCCGACCAACATCACTTCCGCCCACAGAATCACAAGCCACCGTTTTTGCATTTTATTGTTGTAATGGATAAAATAATGCATTGTATTAATAATAATGCAATGTAAACTGACTAAAAGTGTGCACTGTATCTTTAAATCAGGAAAATACACGATAATTTGAAGAACTATTTACTCTTCAATCGGACTGGCGGATGGAAGTTATGTTGCGGGACTACTTTTCGCAGTTCCGTTTTTCTTTATAGTACAACTGAAAAAGCTAAAAAAAATTATACTTTGTTAATCTAATTAGATATATGTGCACATTGTAGTACTATTAATAAAAATAAAATATTAAAAAAATATTTTGGGGTTTTTTGTGAACGTACCTGAACTAGTGACCCTTGACCTTGGTGACGTAATGCGGCGGGAAGAAGGAAAACATTGTCGAGAATTTTTTTCTTGAATATTTTTAACAGACACATCATGAGAGTTACAGTCGTAAAGGAAGCTAACAACTTCATTCAGTTTTTGAGGTAAGTCATTTGTAATATATTGTAAAATATAAAATTCTTAAGTTTTGTAAATATAAGCCCTGAATTATGACTGCACATGATTTGGTTTGAATTAAGGTGAGAGGTGTTAGTACTGACACCCCAGTCTACAGCTTTAAATCATCAATTCCATGATTTCAGTATGTACTCTGTAGCTTTGGTGGAAACTAATCATTAAAATAATAAAAATGCATGTTTCTGCTTGTTTCAGGTTGTGTCAAGATGACAACAAAGATTCCTGGGTGTATCAGGTACAAGTGAATTAGAGTTATGTTGTAAATATGAATTCATATTATTATACTAATCATGTTTAACTGGTGTTACAGGAGCATTTTAAAATATCAAAGTGTAACGATGAACCTCTTCTCAGCATGATCGAAGGAAACCAACATGTCTTCATCTGTGAGAAAATGGTATGTTCAATTCAATTCTGTTTTGTTTGTATAACATTTGTTGTCAACATTGTCGCAAAGCAGGTTTACATGTTAGCCTGTCTATTAATTTCTTTCACTCACTCTCTCTCACTGATTTGCCGATCCGCTTAATCATGGAGCCTATCTCGGCTGACCCCTTGCGAAGGCCTTCAGGTACACCCCGAAGAGCTCGTCAGACCATCGCAGGGCCAACACACACACAACCATTCTCACCCAAACTCACACATAGGGGCAATTTAAAACAGCCAATTAGCCTAATGTGCATGTCTTTGGACTGTGGGAGGAAATCGGTGTATCCTGAGCAAACCCACGCAAGCACAGGGAGAACATGCAAACTCCGCACAGAAACGCCCGAGGTCTTGAATCCAGAACTTTCTTGCTGTGAGTCAGACGTGGTAACCACTACAGCACCTTGCCACCTTTTGTTTAATTTCTATTTCAGAAATTTCTTTTGTGTAGCAAAGTAGACACAGTCACAAAGCACACAGGAGGTATACACATTTAGATCCCGCTACATAGCAGGTATTGACAATAATTCTGTTTCCGGTTTAGGAATCAGAAATTTGGCTCCATAGAATTGTTCATCAGGTCATCTAGTATAAGCCTACAAAGTACCGCATAATTTCAGTTAGTAATAACAGAGAAGTAGGACTTTGAAATTTAGTTACTGTGATATCATGATTCTACATCCGGGTCAAAAAGTGAAAAACCTGACCCCGCAGAATTGTTGGCATTGTTGAGTAGTATAATGTTGCCAAGTTTCATTCGATTCCATCAAGGCATCATGCTGCAGTTGGACTTTTAATTTTTTCAGTCATGAACTCATTATTCGGTTTCTGGCTCAAAAATCCAAAATTGGGCTTCATGGAATTCTAGCTATTTCCACAAGAACAAGTTTCATACGATTCTGAACACTAATAATAGAGGAGTAGGTCTTTTAGAGCCAACTGTCCACAACAACAACAAGGTGACAGGGTTTGACATCAGGTACCTCCAGAGGCTACAGTGGGAAGAAAAACAGCCCAAACTGACATGATGAAGGAACTTTGAAGGAACCACACAATCATGATTCCAAATTGATTGATTAATTGATAAAATTACATTATCAAACAGCACAACCTCATTGTTGGTAACCAATCATTTCATAAACCTTACAAGAAGCTCTGGATGTATAGCTTTTCAAACTGAAACTTGCCCCAAATTGATTTTTGTCTTTACCGCAAATGATGGCGCGATAGTATCAGGGACTATCAAGCATTCTCAACATCAAACCCAGTTGGAAGTGATAATCGCATAGTTTTTACGTCTGTTAAATGTAGTTCATAATGTTCAAAAGTTCCAGTCTCTAAACCTTTCTAGACTGTTATCACCACCAGCCCACAGCTTGTCTCTGAAATAAACAACACAATTTCCAGTAAGTTTGACAAACTCTTCAGAGAGAGACAGAAGGTTTTATCCTTTGTGAAAATCGCAACAGATGTAGGAAATAATGTCCTGTCACTAAAACCAAGTGCAAACAGACTACTAAAGACATTGTTAACTTCAGATAACAGGATTATAAATCGCTGTTCTTCTATTATTTGTACATTATAATGTTAGTTGGGTGGCACTTTGGCATAGTGGTTAGTATGTCCACTTCACAGCAAGGAGGACATGGGTTTGAGTCCCGTTCTATGTGGGGTTTGCATGTTCTCCTTGTGCTTTCGTGGGTTTCCTCCAGGTACTCAGGTTTCCTCCTACAGTCCAAAGACATGCACATTAGCCTAATGGACTGTAGGTGTGAATGGTTGAGTGTGTGTTGCTCTGCAATGGTCTGGCGAGCTGTTGAGGGTGTATCTCGCCTTTGCACAGTGTTGGCTGAGATAGACTCCAGCCTCCCCTCGACCCTAATAGGATTAAGTAGTTTGGGAAATGAGTGAGAGAGTAATGCTAGCCAGTGATATATGTGTTAAAAGGATGCGTAATATGAGTATTATTGTCTTTGTTGTTACAACAGAAGGTCTGGAACACCCAGGTGAGACTGTCCAGAGTAAACATTATACTTTAAATTTTATTTATTTATTTCAACTTAGCCTCCACCAGTGTGTGAGTCTGAGAATACCGAGAGCTCAGATGAAATCAGTTTCATCGAAGAAACGCCTGTTAAACCGCCAGAGCTCAACATTGGGCCACTTCCACTCACTGTCAGTAAAGCAAGGTACTCAAGCTGTTAGTGTGTCCTTCATTTTTTTAAATAGATGTAATGAACAGTATATATGTTTAGTTCAGCTGTAAATTTTACATTGCCATCTCTTTGTACAGAGAGATATTGTCATGGTACACCATGTCTCAGAATCCGTACATGTCCCAGGTGGATTCTGAGGTTCTGCATCCTCTCTGGGTCCGTTGTGATAAGCAGGACCCTGCTAACACGTCCTGGTTGGGTGCAGAGCCAGTCTACACTGGCGACAAGGTCACAGCGGTTAAACTGTACACAGTCAGCTGTAAAGGTATGTTGGACCCTAAAACTTAACCATTACATTAAAGACTGAAAGCAGTCAAGAAAAATACAATAATGTCAATTTGCAAAGCCTGTTTACAAATCACCAGAGTAATGAACTCTTAAATATATTTTTTATTTATGTTTTATTCAGGATCCTCAGTGGACGAGGCCTCGTTCATCACAATAGATCAGCTAAAACAAGAACACCAGAAGAGACACCACACCACAACAGTAATGCGTTATATCCTTTATCCTTCAGTTTATTTATTTATATATTTTTAATTAGTCACATTTCTGTAACCCATGTTTTTTTAAATTGTTTAACTGTAGGTGTTGACAAAAGGCTGGGCCATGTACAATCTTTTTTGCTCTGTGAAGGAAGAAAGTTTGGTTATTGATTCTGAGAGCAGCGTAACCGCTAACTTCAAATGGAACAATGTAGAGAAGACTTTGGAGATCCCGCCCCTGTCATCTACGGTTACCCTGGTAATCCTTGCACCTTCTACCTCTCAGAAATTGATGATCATCTATCCTCATCCTTCAGTTTTTTTGTAAAATTGTTTCTAAATGTTTGCATTAACCACTCACTCACTCACACTCACTCACTCATTTGCTGAACTGCTCACTCCTACAAGGGTCGCAGGGAGGCCGTTCCTATCTCACCCAACACTGGCCGAAGGCGGGGTACACCCTGAACAGCCCTCTAGACCATCGCACGGCCAACACACAACCACTCACACTCACACCTAGTTGCAATTTGGAACAGCCAATTAGCCTAATATCCATGTCTTTGGACTGTATGAGGAAACCGGCATACCCGGATGAAACCCACTCAAGCACGGGAAAAACATGCAAACCCCACACAGAAAAGCCCAGGACTTGAACCCAGGAAATTCTTGCTGTGAGGCAGACGTGATAACAACTATGCCACTGTTTTCATAGTGTTGGTGCCCTTTTAAATATTCGACTCTAATAAACATGAAGAAAAATCTGCTATCAGCAGGTGTCCATGCTTTAGACATGTACTGCTATAAATGATTTACAATTGATTCTCAAGTCTACAATTACATAAAAAGACGCAATGGCTATCAAACAAATACTACTGCAATATAGTTCTGTGATTGTTTTTCTTTGTGATTTCTGTGGGACCGTGTAATTAAGGTCGTCACTGAGGTTATTGATAGCTGTTTACAGAGGTCTATTTCATGAGTGGGTGTTTATTGCGGTATGTCCCATGTAATGAGCAGACAACTTAGTGGGATACTTGGCGGTTGAACTGCATGTCTGTCTGTTCTCTGTCTGTCATGATGTCCAACTACAGGTGGATGGATAGCCGAAGGGGACAAAAATTCTCACTCTCTCACTTGTTTGCCTATTATGCTTGCGGGGAGGCTGGCACCTATCTCGGCAGACACTGGGCGAAAAGGCGGGGTACATCCTAAACAGCTCGCCAGACCATTGCAGGGCCATCACACACAACCATTCACACTGACATTCACAGCTAGGAACAATTTGGACCAGCCAGTTAACCTAATGTACATGTCTTTGGACTGTGGGAGGAAACTCGGAGAAAACCCACGGAAGCATGGGGAGAACTTGAAAACCCCACACAGAAATGCCCTCAGCAAGCCTGGGACTCGAACCCAGGACATTCATGCTGTAAGCGTGGTCGTCCAAACACAAAAATTTTGATTGGTTTTTTTTTTTTTGTTGTTTTTTTTTTTGTTTGTTTGTTTGTTTTTTACCACCCTTGGAGATTCCACCCATAAAACTTTATGCACTGCTTCTGATTTTTGTTTTCAGCCTCGTTATACATCCTAGTAACCATTTTTTATCACACAAACTATTATATTTCCACTACTACAATTTTATCAGAGACACTGCATCTTTAATGCATCTTTTCCTATATGCAGCATATCAAGGTGACGGCTGGAGACATAAGGAGTCCTATGTATCAGACCTACAGAGAGCTGGAATTCCTTTTAGTATGTATTACTTAACAGAGCCATAAACATATCGAGCTGTGGTGTTGTACAAATATAAGGTTCAGTTTAGTTCTGTCAAACTTTTGAAAGCTTACGTTGGCAAAAAAAAAAAGTTACAATTAACCACAAGAGATGGTGTTTTATTGTCACTAATACTTCTAATCGGTCAGTAATCTATAATGTCCTACTCTACTTTCCAGACTCTGGCTGAAGGCTTGAGAACGGAGGAGATACAGTGGTTGGAGCCGCTGGAGAGCCGCTCTGCTGTGGATCTAAGCCGAGCACTTATTGAAGGTAACCCTTCACGTTTCTATAGTAGTAAGTAATTTCACGATGCTTACGGTTTTGTTAAACTTTGTCTTTCCTCTTTGCCCTCAGAGCTGGAGAATATTGCAAATGCAGTCCCAGGCCAGAATTTAAAGGGCTCAGAGGTAAAGCAAAAGAACAGCATGAGAGTGTTACTGTATTCATAATACAATAAATACAATACTATACTCACAGCTGCTTTTTTTTATTTAAAAAATGTAAAAAAAAAAAAAAAATTAATTAATTAATTAATTAATTAATTAATTAAATTTTTGGGTGTGTAACAACCAGAAGAGCAGAAACGACTCTGTGGTAGGATTAGGCTGTATGTTAACAGAGAGAGGAGACCTGGACTTCACGGAGCAGCTCTGGGAGAAGATGAGAAGAAGTGAGGGAGATTTAGAATCTATTTTAAGAATCTATTTTCTAATTTAATGAATATAAATGATACAGCATCATGTAATACAGCTTCTTTACACAATCCTTTATCTGGTAGGTGTGACCTCATATCAGGACATAACAGACTCTCTAAAATTGGTCATCAAAGCTGTACGGCTTGGGCGGATTAAACCTTGGGTATGTAATTCACATTTTCTCAACATGTTTAAAAAATTTGTAATTTTATAAGGGCGGTGCAGTGGTTAGCACGTCAGCCTCACAGAAAGAAGGCCTGGGTTTGATTCCTGGTATTGGGTGTTTCTGTGTGGAGTTTGCATGTTCTCCCCATGCTTGTGTGGGGGTCCTCCGGGTCTTCCGGTTTCCATACACAGTCCAAAAACATGCACAGTAGGCTAATTGACTGTTCCAAATTGCTCCAAGGTGTGAGTGAGTGTGAATGGTTGTATGTGTGTTGGCCCTGTGATGGCTTGGCGAGCTGTTCAGGGTGTACACTACCCTCCCCAGAGTCGGCTGAGATGGGCTCCAGCCTCCCCGCGACCCTAATTAAGATTAAGCAGCTTAGAAAATGAATGAATGAATTTTATAAGGTTTAGCTCTGAAATAAACCTTAAGCATTTTCTTTGCTTCAAAAAAGTTTGTATGAGCCCAAGTTGCTATTTGCCAGGATAGCATTGGTTTTTAAGAAATATAGCATTATTATTATATTTAACTTCATACAAATAAAAAATATATGTTCATACAGTCAAATATTTAACAGAGGAGCCGATTTGTTTTTAGTCTAGTATGCAGTCCTGTACGGTCGCCGCACTTCCGCTTGTCACAGACCACTCACCGCATCCTTTCCCCTGAGCAGACTGATAAAGGCGCTGAACATCTTCTCTAAAAAGGGCTTAACAGCGACAAGCTAGCATGCAATCATTGTTTTTGAGACATGAATGACTAGCTGTTTACTTAAAATAGGCTGCCGCCACCTAGTGGAAGGATGTTGAATTAGGTTTCATGGTAACGGTCGATGCAAAGAATGTACGATAATCATATTCTTTGAAAGCTCGTGCGGGCCACATAAAATGAGACGGCTGGCTGGATTTGGCCCGCGGGCCTGAGTTTGACACCTATGGTCTAAACATTCATAACAAAAGTAAAGTGAACTGCGCTTGGTAAAGGTGTTTTAGTATATACCACAGGAAACACAAGGAAAACAAACTAAAACAAGATGTTTATGGTTTTTTTATTTTTTATTTTAATATGTCAAATGATGACACCATCTTCTTCAAGTGACTTTGACAAATTGTGAGTGTCTGTCATTTTGATTCAAGCATTATCCACCTGGAATAATGATAGTGGACCAATCAGATCATGTTTAGTGTACTACTTTTTATTTATGAAGAGTGTTGTGTTTTGCTACGCAGGTCCACAGAGACAGCAGTAGCTCCTTGAGTAAACTGATAGTGCAGTCCTACCAGCAGCAGGTGGACATGGTTCCTCTCACTGGTCTCACTCCTGCCATCATGCTGCTCGAGCTGGGCTTGGATAAGATGAGGAAAGACTACATCAACTACCTCGTTGGTAAGAATATTGTTTAGCCTATTGCCATGTTTAACGTTTTTACTGACTTTAACAGCTAATGGTCATAGTGTGTGTATGATTTTATTGCTTTTTATAGTGCATGTGGTCCCTCAGCCAGGATGATTTTAGTAATGTTTCTGCTCTAAACATAGATGAGCCATTTAGTTACACTTCGAACTGATTGTGTGGCTCATATGTGATAAGAATAAAAACTGGTCAGACAGGGACTGCATTATTTCCATTAAAGTGTGATTTGGATGAAATATGTTCTACTGAACCCTTATGGATATGTGCATTTAAAATTGTTGGAGCGCTGGGTGTGAGCTTCACTAAATAGATTCAAAAGCTTTATAAGGTAATATTCATTCATTATCCGAATCGCTTAATCATACTAGGGTCATGGGGAAGCTGGAACCTATCTCGGCCAACTCTGGGCGAAGGTGGGTACACCCTGAAGAGCTCACCAATCCGTCGCAGGGCTAACACACATACAACCATTCACTCACACCTAGGGGCAATTTAGAACGGCCAGTTAGCCTAATGTGCATGCCGTTGGACTGTTGGAGGAAACCTGAGTACCGAGAGGAAACCCACACAAGCACAGAGAGAACTTGCAAACTCCACACAGAAACGCCCTTGCCGAGCCCGCGACTCGAACCCAGGACCTTGTTGCTGTGAGGCAGACGATTATATACCGAAGACGAGGTAGATGTTGCTGAATGGTCCCTGAGATGGACGTCAGCAGCATCCAGCAAGTTTAAACCAAATAATTGTTTTCGTATGTACTACACACCAAAAAGGAGAGTTTTATGTTTTTGGGATTGTTTTTCATTTTTAAACCATGCAAAAAGTGCATAAGAGCTGTGTACTACAAGGAAATATGTACTACAAGAAAACGTAAGTAAACTGTACTCCGTAAAGGGTTTAGCATATACTATCCATAAACACAAGAAAAACAAACTGAAAAGAGATTTTTCTAAATAATTTTTTAACAGCGTGATAATGATGACGACGCCTGCTCCAAGTGACTGTGACAAACTGTGTCCATTGTTTTGATGCAAGCGTTATCCACTTGGAATAATGTCTGAAATCATAGATGTAGTGAGTGAATCAGGTTGTGTCGTTCTCGTGTAGTATTTTTTGACTATTAATTAAAGTAAATTTTTTAGAGGTGTATTATATTGAGATATAAAATAATATTTAATAGAAAAAATGCTCAGTTTGATTTAATTATATATATTTTTTCTGACAGGAAATGAGCTCACAACTCTCAACCACCTGGTAAGAAGGTCACGTTTCCAAAGTATGAAATATAAAGATGGGTGAATAGCCATTTACAGCCATTGCTGTTCCTGCATTCTGATTTTCAGAGTTATTACCTCAGTAGTGAGGTAAATCTACAAGAGCAGGTGATCAGACTGAGGAAACTGCACCACCTCATGGAGGTCCTGGGTACCTGCAGCAGCTTTCTCAGCTTGCCTCACGAGCGCCTCTTCCTCTTCACACAGTCAGTGATTTGCTTCTGTGTTTTTTAACCACCTGTTTCTGTTAAACAATCAGTTCCCTTTAATGACTGATGACTGTGATATTTAAAAAAAATCTTAGGTCATGTTTGCAGTACTACAAAACAGCACCTTATAATGAAGAACATGTGTTTGAGATGCAAATCAAACCTGCTCTGATCAGCTACTTCTATCAGACGTAAGTCAAATCTCTGCTCTGATTTAGTTTTGCACAGTAAAAAAATATATACGGTACATTAGAGAATATGAATATGAAATTTTGCCATTTTGCAGTGTTTTGCAATTTTTACCCTTTAGCCCATTGGGAGAGGGGTGTTGTTTCTGTTGTTCTGGGTGAGGTCTGTGTCTGTTCGTCCATCTGTCTGTCCGCAGGTGCATTACACGCACTAACTCCAAAATGCCATTACTGATCATCACCATTTTTGATGTGGCTATTGGGACTTTGTAACTACTCAAGCCTATCGATTTTTCGTCATGGTTCGATATCCAATATGGCTGCCACAGTTGCCATCTTGAATTTGCATTCTTCACATTACCTCAAAAACGCCATCACCGATCATCACCATTTTCAGTGTGGATGTTGGGACTGTGTAATTACACAAGCCTATCGATTTTCATCACGGTCCTATATCCAATATGGCTGCCATCTTGAATTTGCCTTCCATACACTACCTCAAAAACACCATGACTGACCATCACCATTTTTGTTGTTGATGTCGGGATTGGGTAACTACACAGGCCTATAGATTTTCATCGCAGTCTGATATCCAATATGGCCACCGTAGCTGCCATCACAAATTTGTATTCTTTGCACTAGCTCAAAAACACCATCATCGATCATCAGCTTTTTTGGTGTGGATGTTGGAACTGGGTAACTACACAATCCTATCGATTTTCATCGTGGTGCGATATCCAATATAGCATTAACTGTCAACGATCAACGAGGCTATTTTTCTTAATTTTCCAAAGCATTCCTTAAATAATCTCTGCAAGAAACAAACTTTACTGTTTATGTGCTTAATTTTGGAAAATAATTAAACAATAAAAATACGCATGTGCAAAAGTTTGACCATCCTGTCATGGAGTATTTAGTAACATCCCCTATGGCAGAATAATTTAACCAGGCATCCCCAAACCTTTGCTTAATGTATTCCATTGATAGAGAGCAGCCCTCTTCATGGGGAGTGGAGGTATCTAGTGGGCAGGGGTCACGAGAAGTGAAGACTTCCTGGCATCTCAGTGATAAAGCTCTAGTGGATCACATCAACTATGACTCAGGTGGGAAAAATTAATATAAAGTCCAAGGGAAGCTGTATATCTTACTTTTTTTTTATTTTTCATCTGCATAAAACACTCTTCACATGAAAAACATGGAAACAAACTTTCAGCTGCTCCATTTTTCAGATGCACCCCTGGAAGTCACAGTGAATGGAGAGAGTGAGAAGATTGCATTCTTCAGAACGATGGTGTGCTGCAGCCTGGCCAACTTTAGTTAGCAGGTCAGAATCAACAGCTCTGTTCTCTGCACTATAAATGTTATTTAATACATTTCAAATGTGACATTAAACTTTATTTCTTAACTTGATATGAATTCAAAGGATCTGAGTATAAAAGCACAAAATTCATTACCATATCACACTGAATGTTAACGTGGTTAAATAAACTAGTACTTGGGCTCAGCACCTCAGGGTCATCATACCTGAAAGTAGGAACCTGTTATTTCACTATATATAGAGCTTCCACTAGCAATTCAGAAATGGATTCAAACTCAAGTCTGTGGGTTAAAAATACTCGCTCGTGCACCTGTGCGTCTCCTGACCGTCTGAGCTAATATAGCTCCGAGTTAAAGCAGCGAATACTCTTTACTTGTACTGTCTCCCCCAAAAGCATGTCTAGATCCATGTTAATGTTTATACGACTTTTCCTGGCTGTCCGTGTTCTGTCCTTGTCCAAACCGACATTTGGAATCAGGTTTCAAAAAACTGTACTATGGTCCACAACGGGTGGATTCCTCGCTGACAGGCAAACTGACCGAAACATTTATTGAATCGTGGGCACTATCGGGCATTATTACCCAAATGAGATCAGGGCTTTAAATCTTACTTTGTCTTAACTTTCATTAAATGGCTAAAATGCCTTAATGTGGATTGAATTGTTCTAAAAAAAAAAAAAATGTAAAAAGTTCTTCATCTAGTATTTTTATTTTTCATTCTCTTATGTGAGTTTATTTAACGTCATGTCACACACACACACACACACACACACACACACACACACACACACACACACACACACACACACACACACACACACACTTAGCACTGGGCGATATGGCCAAAAAATCGTATCAAGATATAAATAAAAAACTGTCTGTCAAGTTTAAGGGTTTCAATATACTCTTACATGAAATGTGAGAATATCATCATGTACATTTTGGCTTAAATCAGGGCTTATTGATATATTAGTCAAAGTTTATCACAATATATTATTTGATAATGCTGCGAGTTTGAGGAGGATCATGATCATGCCTGAAGTAGGGTTGATAGATATGATATGACATTAAAAATAACATTGTCCATTTCTTAAGAAGAGGTGATGTTTCTGCCAAATTATATGTAAATATTTAGATATCTGACTATATGATTGGTGATATCACGATATAATAATTTATCAATATATTGGCCAGCCCTAACACACAGTGAATAAATATGTGGCAGTTTGGGGGGGGAAAACCCGAAAGATGTAACAGTGTTTTTCTTCCTGTAACATGCTTTATCACCTCAACTATAAGTCAATATATTACTTGTATTAAT
>JBCNYH010000004.1:29840084-29855195 GCA_039654325.1 Tandanus tandanus
CTAGTCCATCGCAGGTTACCTTCCCAGTATTTTTTACTGGTACCCATTTATACTGCTGGGTGTACAGAGGCACACTTATATAATCCCCTCAAATCTCGTTAAATCGTTTATTAAAATATCAGCAACAATATAATAGCATCAGTGGTCAAAAAAGTTAAAAGCAAAAATGAACCTCCTTCCTCTAGAAATATAACTAGAGAGGCCAACATGGATAACTTACTCTATTGAGTACTAGTTTTCATGGTTAAATTTATTATTTTTCTATTTTATTTTTTCACATATTAAATTAAACGCATAAATTAAATCTTTTAAATGTTACGTTTCCTCTTTTTACTTCTAATTAAAACAAACTGTAAAGTGCCAGAACGTTACATTTGATTGAAATATGTGGAAAAGACACCGATTTTAGTTCTAGTTTTCAAAACTTTATCACTTACAAAATCAGTTTTTATCACATGAGGTGTTTTCAAAGCCACCACACCCGCAAGGATAGTCATAGTGTATCTTCACTCAATAAATTTAGCTAGGAGAATATCCATGCATATTTACGTTTTAAGAATAGGTTAGATATACCAGTGTCTGAGTATGTCTGTCAGTTTAAGTTTCCCTGCTAGGTGCGTTTGCGAAGGAGAAACATAAGAAAAAGTGCAGTGATGAGAATGCAGAGGGTGCACACAGTGGGCACGACTATTTCTGTTACCATCTCCATGTGGCTGGTCAAAGGATCTGAAACAGAAGCACGATAAAACATGGTTATCGAAAGCTGGTTAGTATAGTGTCATGCAAGTAAATCAATATAGTGTTGTACCACTTACTCAGAATAACTTAGTGTTTTGCTTGTTGTAGCCTCATCTGCATGATTCTATTCTGAGTTTATTTGAAAGCCAGAGTGCTTGAAGGGTTAATACTTTTTTCTGATGTCCATTAGGTGTGTGTGTGTGTGTGTGTGTGTCTGCTGTTTTACCGTGAATAAGTCTTAGAATATTGGCAGCTGTACTTCTCTGTTCCTCTAATAAAAAAAGAGAGAGATGTGTTTAAGATGGAATCAGAGCAGTTGAACCCTTTGATGGTGTAAGAGCACAAAGTTAGCACAAAACATATGCTAAACATACACTAGAAGGCTTTGAAAAGCCTTTTAAAGTCTACTAAAGTCTGACACCCTTTCACATCTAAAGACATGAACCGAGTTTTTAATCATAGATGATGTTTTGGAGACTGGGATCTTGCATCACTAAGCAAATGTTCAGGTATTTCTCATACCACTGTACGAAGTGAATATATAATACAGGGAAAAACCTTTACAAGAATAGCTGTCTTTATTTGCCCCTCAATTCCACTTTTGCACTAGCAGGCATTTACCTAGACAGTATGCATGTCTGTATTTTAAATTTTGAGTTTCAGTTCAACTGGGTTTTATACAACTACCAAATTTACTACCCAGATTTCTGACTATACATTTTAAAAATGGCTAAAACCAAAAACTAGTCTAATATGTCTGTGGTACTAGCAGTAAAGGTGTATGGAATTATGTCTCCAGACAAAACATTAGTGGCATATGTACATTTCCTACATTGTCCAGCATTTCTCTGGCATATCTCACAACTTTCAAGGCTTTTATTCACACAGTCACTGTGGTAAGGCAACACAGGATTGATCAGTTCTAAGAAAGCGCAACATGCAGTTCACAGGATAGGTCAGTTACACAGTAGTCATCTGCACAGGCGTGGCTAGTTAGAATGTGTTCATCTGCACAGGCGCAGTCTTTCTGATTACTACATGTGAATGAAAAGTTTTTTTAAAAAAGCATAAAAGAAAACAGTGTGTCACATTCCTTAGAATACTTTTCTTGAGTATAGTTTGTATCCTCTTAAATCAAGTTAAGTTATCTGTCAGTGCAGTAAGATACACTAAGTAAGATTTCCTAAACTAAGAAAAATATTCTTAAAACATTAATAATTTAACACATTTTGTTCTTACATAGTATTTTATTCCCAAAACAAGATCAAAAAGAATTTTTGGCTGGAGATAAGATTTGGAATCTTGATTAGATAGTGTAACACCTCTCTACAACAAGTATCAACTCCAAACAGCTGTTTTAATGAGATTTACCTCGTGTTAGTTAAAAAATGGATTAAATACGTAAATATTATGTGGTTTTTGATGCTGGCCTGAACCTGAGCTGTGAGACCTTCTGGCCTATGCTGGCTGAAGCCTCATATTCATATAAATGGACCACACAGAGTCTTTTTTAGGCTTTCCAAGATATTGTGAAAATCAACAAACCACGAGCACATTTAATAATGACTTCAAGCCAATCATTAGACATCTCTGGATGATCCTTATTTTTACTGTATTCTCTCTTAGATGGAGAGCTAAACTAAATAAAATGCTGTTTTTTGTCGTCGTGACACCCCCCATTTTATTGGTTTGCATGCCAATAATGTCGTCATCTTACATGAATATCTGAATGACAGTGAAAGTGAAGTGACAATGAAGTGACAACTGAGTAAAGTGATAACAGATTGATTTTGTTATGTGGGCCTGGAAAGGTTTTATATCATTACACTCTTGAAACTGATTTTTATTTTCATTTTTTGCTCCAACTAATCCTCCTTCTCTCCTTTACTAGATCTGTAGATGTACTAACCTGCAGCCAGGAGCCGATTGCTCGATGAACACATTTCTGCTGCCTTGCTCTTCCAGCTCTCAACCTGCCAATGATCATATGAAACACATTTTTTATTGATACTGGTGTGTATCTCTCCAAAAAATTGGACATTAGAGGTTCAAAAATGACTACACTGTAAAGAAGCAGATGAGAAATACCAACTATTATTTTTTGTATATATTCTTGTGCCTCATTATACATGTAAGTATATAATTCATTGTATTTGTAATAAATATATTTGCAGTGTTAATATTCCCCATTTTCTCCCCTAATTTAGTTGTATCCAATTCCCGTCTGTCAAGTCTTCCCTAGCATCCCTCCCGTGAGAGCCCCTCCAATTAACTCCTATGCACTCCCGGTCGAGGATGGTTGCAGCATCAACCTGGATTCAAACCGGCGATCTCCAGGTTGATAGTCACGCACCACTTGAGATCCCGTTTTTTCCTTTAAGATATTAACACCACTGTTTGTCTAGTGTTATTTGATTAATAGAAGGAGCACAGAGGAAACAGCTGGTACCTCTCGAAGATTAGGGAATCCATTGGAGCTGATGATGCGTTTATAGAACTGAACGGAGGCTTTGGGGTAACGGGTTTTATTCTTATTCCTAAAGTCTACATAATACAAGCCAAATCTCTCAGAGTAGCCTTCGTCCCACTCAAACTTATCCAGCAGAGACCATGCCGTATATCCCTTTACATCCACTCCATCTCTGATGGCTGCAGGAACCAAAAAGGAAAGCAAGATTATGTAGTTTGGGCAGAATGATGTATTCTAATGGTCCAAATGTAAAAAAAAATAAATAAAAAATAGATTCAGTAATGAGCTAAATCACTTGCCTTTTAGCATCTCATTGATGTAATCCCTATAATACCGGATCCTCCAGTCATCACACAACTCTGTGCACATCAGTTTCTCAGACACTCCATTTTCAGTAACGTAGATGGTGGGGTTCCCATACTGACTCTACAGAAAGTAAAAACCAAACAAAAAAAACATGTAATTGTTCCTTACAGTATAGTTATCATTCATTATAGTATAGTGTATATATAATCATCAAGGCTATATAGTGTATAGTAATCATCAACTATTCATATATATAGTTCTTATAGTAAACATTCATTTTACCAAGTGCTGCTGAATTATGGGATCTATTTCACAGTGTTAAGTTAAAGGAGTTATTTCATGATTTTTTACCCAAATTCAACTGCCAAAAATTCATGTAAATGTGCAATGAATGTCCAGAATACTTGTCAATATTTGTTATATAGCCTTTCAAAAAGAGTCAAAGGTATTTGTGCCCAATATCGCTTTGCAAACCTCTAACGAACTTAATGTATGAACCCAATTCATGTCTTGTATCCTCCGTAAACCAAATATATTTCTGTATGAATGATTGTGTCTTGTTTGATAACATCATTCATGATATTCAGCCTATTTTCTTCAAACAGCCATGACACCACTCCTTTAATTAATGCATTTGTTTTTTCACTTTATTGTTCCCAGTAATAAGCAGCTTACACATGAATGTGTGTGGTGCTTGCTCCACACAAACAGAGCAATAAATTGCATGTAATTGCTGATATGGTGAAACGTTCTGTGAGGAAACAGCATTATTGGAAGTTTCCAGTTCCAGCACATTCTTACATTTAGAAAAAAGTGTTTGTACTTTCCTTTCTAGGTGACATGGCAAGCAGCTTTTTTATTTTATCACCTTTTAGGAAGAAACAAGAAACTGAGGCTGGTGCAAAAACTACTTCTTATAGCTGTTTAAACGTACAGTAAGTAATAGAATGTTATGCAACTAAAATTTGGTGGAAAGGTTAAACCTTCAATAATTAAAAAATTTGGAAGTGTCAACAAATTGCTATGGTGTTAACACATTTTTAACTGCTTGGAAATGATCACCTTCGGAGTGGTAACATCAGCACAGCCTACGGTGTTTTATTCCTTTCATATAGTCGGTTTAAAAAAATATGTCAGAATGAGGAAACAGTAAACACTTAGGACATCTATGCATGAATTTAGCTTGTTTGGCAAGGACAAGTAGTTTGATTGGATGGACAACCATTAGCAAGAGGATCATTGTAAACCACTGCATGATGCACCTTGATGAAGTTGAGCACACGCCGAAAACCCCAAGGCACGGAGTAGAGCCATTCAGACCCAGGATCAGGCCAGCGAGGGTCTACCAGCTCAGCCAGGTCTCGATCTGTATAGTAGGAGCTACCATGGTCTGGGGGGCATGTCTTCTGAGTGATGTAGCGTGTGGTGAAGTGCCCTACTCCCAGGAAGTCACATGTCCCTTTAACGTAACTCTTTTCCTGAGAGGAGAAGGTGGGAAGTCGAGATGTTCCCAATCCCTGCCGAGAACTCTTCCTACCTGAACACATGTGAAAGTATTTATCAGTAATGGTTTATAATCTTACTGAAATCAATAAAGTCAGAAAATGACCAGGTTTACAAATATTAGATATTAATTATTCACATTATAGACGCATTTATTATTTTTCTTTTACCGGTCACGTCACTGGTCAGCTGACCCAGTGAACTGGATTCTTCAGGAGGTGGGCAAAACTGTGGTGCAACTGAGTTGGTTTGTAAAGAACTACAATGTCGCGGAATGAGGACGTCAGGGGGAGAGACGGGGAAGAGAGTGAGGAAAAACCAAAGACACGTTTCCAATAAAAGTGTGTTAAATAGCGCAGTGTTTTAATAACACAACAAAAACAGTACAAATGAGTCACTGTGTTCAGTACACGTGAGGTTTACCGAACAATATTTGCTATTTTAACATGATAAACAACATGCTGGTTAGCTGTTGTGCACCAGGGAACACAAAGGTAAAGTCTGTTGGGCTTTTACAGCCGAGCTCAGTGGCTCATGTGAGCCGACGCTTATCCCCAGTTTCTGTAGCGTGAAGCAAGTAGGAGTTCCACGCCTCCAGGATGGGATGACAGTCTATTTCAGGTTACCTTCCCAGTAATTTGAACATTTATACTGCTGGGTGGATAGAGGCATACTTGTGATTAGACCCCTTGCCCAGGGGTTTTAGCATGGTGGGGGTCTAACAGGGATTCAAACCCACGACCTCTCGATCATGAGCCTAGCACCCTAACCACTACACCACCGGCCCACCAAGGGTGCACAAAGCTTTTTGTTAAAGGTGCAGGCCTTCGTTTTTCTGAACGATAGCAGCAGAAAATTAAACTGGCAATGGATTTAAATGGCCAGCCATGAATGAGCCTTAAATCTTACTACTTGCTAACTCGTGCTTTCCAGAGGATTAAAAAAAAAAAAAAAAAAACAGCTACTGTATCCATAACAAAACTTGGAGAACTTTACCAAAGGTACTTTTTCTCAGTTTAAAGTCTAGTAGTGATTCATACATCCCATAAGGTGAGTGCCCTCTTTTTATTTGTATTTTCCTATTTCAATGCTTACGTGATGCTTAAGAGCCAGTAACAGCATGCACATTTAACATTTTAAATCACTAAAGTCAACTTACATCAACTTGCATGTGCAGTGACTGCTTTATCACATATCCTAGCTTTTTGTCTGGTGAGGTTTCTTTAACATTCATTAAATAGTCTAATGATTCTTGTGAAAGGCCAGGATATAAAACCTGAATGTGGCAGAAGTAGTAATAATTACATTCCTCCAAAGATTTGTAGGCTAGATGTAAATATCCAGAAAGTTCACATTCAGTCGTTTAGCCTACAAACTCTCCCTGTTTTTATCAGAGATGCTGTATGGATCAGGGAGCTTCTCTCCGTCAGCAATGAGTTCGTCAAATTATCCAATCTTGTTTAAAGTTTGTTATTGAGTTTTTCTTGACATTCCGCCACTGTATTCCATTGTCTTCTCTTTTCTTTTGTGCACCCAGCGACTGCGCATGTGCGAAAAAAGTGAATCACAACAATAGGTAATTGGGCTATAGTCTCATACCATAGTTTGAACAGCAAAGTGATGGTTAAATGTACCTATAAAATCTTTCATGACCTGAGGGTAGTCTCCATGGAATATGGGTGTAGCAAACCAACCCATGTTGAACTGGACATATCTCTCAGCTGCCTCAATGTCCTTCGGGTTGTTAAGGTCCACTGGCTCTCCCCAGTCTCCAGACAGTGAAATTCCCACCAAACCTGAAGCAGAAAGCAGATCTTTTTCTAATATCTCATTAGATATCATAACTCTAAGTTATGATATCTAATGAGATATCATAACTCTAAGTTGATAACAGCGGTTTGTAGGTCTTTAATTTAAATCTTTTAACTTGATTACCATTTTGTTTGCTTCGCCATTGAGCATCATAGGTGTGCCAAACTTTAGCATGTGCCTGGTAGACAGTAATTCAAAAATATTACTAACTTAAGAAATCTGTTTAAAAAAATAAAAATAAATAATAATTAACCATAATCAGTGAGTTAACAAACTTTAAAGTAATGATTATATTCTCGAACCTTGATGATGTTGTGAGCGGCCCTGTAGGCCCCGGTGCCTTTGAGTTTCAGGCCTGGAGCATGTTCTCCTGTTTCATAGCCCTCTACTGCCACTGACTAGCATGCAAACAATCATTTTCAACTAAATGACAAAATTCAACAACCAGTATATGAGAAGGTAACTGAAAACCAAAGGCAATACCCATGGGTTTTTAAAAGTGATCCAGTGTTTCACACGGTTTCCGAATCTTTCAAAACAAAGACTGGCAAAGTCATTAAAGTAATTCACCATGCTGATGTTCTGCCAGCCTCCATATTTCGCTTGTAAAACCTGTTAAAACAGAACCAGCTTTTGACAGAGATTTTACTTTGCTAATAAGATGTAATCTATTAAGATGTTACACATTGATATTAAACTTTTATGCAGACTTCCCACCTGTGGAAGGTCCCAGTGGTACAGGGTCACAAAAGGAGTGATTTTATTTTCCAAGAGTTGGTCAATGAGAGTATCATAGTACTTAAGTCCTTTCTCATTCACATACTCAGCTGCAGACATTCAGGTATTATACATACAAAAATACAGACATTATAATCAGATCTAGGCTGCACTTAAAGGTACTGTATATAAGATTTAGGCATCTGGTGGTGAGATTTTAGATGGAAACTAACTGAAATTTCATTCCCCTCCCCTTTAAGGCCTGTATAGTTTTGAGTTGCTGTAGAAACATGGCATGTAAGATGGTGGTCTCCATGAGAGGGGACCCACTCCTCATGTTGATATAAACAGCTTATTCTAAGGTTTCAAAAACTCAACAATATTTATTTTATTTAATGATTATGGATTAATGAGAACATTATTTATTGATTATGTATGTAATATCTGCTTATAGATCCTTCAAAATGTTACACACAGTACCTTTAACATGAACATACTGTATATGATTGTTATTAAGAAGCATGATCCCCTTACACCTGATTCCGGTGGGAATGACCCGAGGCCAGGAGATGGAGAAAAGATAGTGCTGCAGATTGAGGTCTTTTATCAGTGATACATCATCCTACAAACAAAAGAACAAACACTTTTTATCGAATGCGTGTTTAAAACATCATTGACTGATGTAATAAAATAAACTTTTAATCTGTAATTACCTTAACTTTGTAGTAGCCTTCACATGAGGAGTCTCCTGTATTGTTAAAGAAGATTTTCCCCTTGTTATGACTGAACACATCCCAAATACTCAGTCCTTTGCCGTCCTTGTCCCAAGCTCCTTCTGTTTGATAGGCTGAACTTCCGGCGCCCCACGAAAATCCTATCAAAAAGGATAACCATATATCTTCAAGTTGAACAGAATAGACAGATACTCTTGCTTCTTGGCGGCACGGTTATGCAGTGGTTAGCACATCCACCTCACAGCAAGTAGGCCTGGGTTCGATTCCTGGGCTCAGGGCGTTTCTGTGTGGAGTTTGCTTGTTCTCCCCGTGCTTGTGTGGGTTTCCTCCGGGTACTCCGGTTTCCTCCCACAGTCATTAACAGTAGGCTAATTGGCTGTTCCAAATCGCCCCTAGGTGTGAGTATGAGTGTGTTGCCCTGTGATGGCCTGGTGAGCTGTCCAGGGTGTATTCTGCCCACGCCCAGAGTCGGCTGAGATGAGCTCCAAGCTCCCCGCGACCCTGAATAGGATTAAGCGGTTCAGAAAATGAATGAATGAATGAATGAAAATGAGTTTTTTAGAAACAATACAGGAAAAAGTGTACCATTGAGATGAAATAGATCATTTTCATGTTTTTGCTAAAAAGAAGGAATATATTTTCTAACAGTTTTCATTTAAAATTCAGCGGAATACTTTGCCTCTATGTTGAAAATGCACATTTCCTTGTGAGTAAGTTTATATTTTAATTTGGACCTCTCATGTGCTTACCGGTATACTTATACTGTTTACTATAATATATAGCAAGTACATAGAACCAGTTAATATTTCCCATTATAATTCTTAATTATACACTGCTCAGCCAAAATCAAAATAAAGTCCCTCACTAATATTGTTGGAGCTTTTAGCCTTGATTGCAGCATGTAATCTCCAGGGCATTGTTTTGACACACTTAAGAAACATTACAACATTTATTTCTATCCAGTGTTGGGTTCATTTTTTGTCTGGAATTTATGACAGGAAAACTGAACCACTCCATAAAATCTTCTCCAGTACATCCCCAAGGCTTTCAATAGGGTTAAGGTCAGGACTCTGGTGCCAATACACTCCCTGAACCATTGTTTCATTATTTGTGCCACAATTTTATATCTGTGCCATCAGGGAAAAAGGTCCATTGATGTGATAACCTGCTCATTCAGTACATTCAGGTCATCAGCTGACTTCATTTTATTGGCATAATAATGTTGCTGAGTCTCGACCTGACCAACTGGAACAGCAATGCCATGGAGATTACATACTGTAATCAAGGCTAAAGGCAGTAATACAAAATATTAGAGTGCACAACGTTTTTTGGCCAGATAGTGTATAATGCCACGGCTAAATCTCCTTCTTAAACCTAGCTGTCACTTAGTTGAAGGACATCATTGTGTTTATTGCAAAGGTAATCTTAATAAACCTTTGTCTAGTTTGTAAGCAACCATTCAAAGTGATAAACTCATACCAGTTGGAAAAGTGCCATAATAGAAGGAGCCGTGGTTGTTCTTTGTCCAGTCGAAGTCCTCAGCCGCAGACACAGACAGCACCAGCATAAGCACATGGCAGCATGACAGCATGATTTTCCTCCACACGGCTCTGAGACCCTGTAGCTTTTTTCAGTAGCACCAAACTCTACTGCCCTCAAAATCAGAAGTCTGTGTAGATAATATACCCAATAATTACATCAAGTAAATTCTCCATCACTATTCAAAACAAGCGGGATGTAGTTAAGGGCTCATGATCGAGAGGTCATGGGTTCGAATCCCTGTTCTAAAACCCTTCGGCAAGGTGTTAACTACAAGTGTCCTTCCATCCACCCAGCAGAATAATGGGTACCAGTAAACATACTGGGAAGGTAACCTGTGATGGACTAGCATCCCATCCAGGAGGAGTTGAACTCCTAGTCACTTCAGGCTACAGAAACCGGGGATAAGATCTGGCCTGACTTGACTCGGGCATAAAAAGCCAGACAGATTTACAGTTAAAACCAACAGCTACTTATCATCAAATCATCGCCAACACTGGTCAAAGGTGGGGTTCACCCTGAACACCTCTCCACTCCATCGTAGGGCCAACACACACACAATCATTCACACACACACTCGCGAGCAATTTGGAACAATTAGCCTAATGTGCATGTCTGTGGACTGTGGGAGGAAACCAGAGTACCCAGAGGAAACCCACGCAAGCACAGGGAGAAAATACAAGCTCCTCAGGTAAACACACACATGTATTTTCCATACATACCTTTTACAGGATTTGCATGGATCCACAGCAAAATCTAGGTATCACAATAACATCTAAGACAAATAAAAGCAAATATCCTGCTCCACATCGAGCTCCAGCTCTCCACACTACCTGTTTGCCAATCTGGAAGCATTCAAACCCAATCCTTTAGTGTAACGGTCTCATGACCACAGTGTAGCTCCAAATAACATCCTATTGAAGATCAATGGACTGTGAGATCATTTTGCAAGGGTGAGCAGATCTCTTACAAACTGGGGTTTCACTGTGTAAGCAAATGTAATGTGAGTGGGGCTGATACCTCTTTACTGTGATAATGGCTGTATATAAATTTACATTTTATTTATTAAAATTTGATACTAAAATGAAAGCATAACATAGAACAGGCTCCCAGAATGCTTTGTTCATTTTATACCAAAGCAGTTCTTCTAACAAATATTTAACTTTTTCACTTTTGTTTGTTTGTGTCTTATATTTTCAACAGGGTCTAGGTAAAGGGTACATCATGCTATCTGACCAAAGTAAAATGTGTTGAGTGCGTTTAGACATCCTGTGCATTATTTTTAGTATTCCACCGTATTCAACTGCAATACACCACATACACTGATCAGCCATAACATTAAAAAAATCTGCCTAATATTGTGTAGACCGTCTTGACTTGTGTAGTGATTAACATGTACGGCATTTGGCAGACACCCTTATCCAGCGTGACTTACATTCATCATTTTTTTATTTGTATTTTTTTATACAACTGAGCAACTGGGGGTTAAGGGCCTTGCCCAAGGACCCAACAGTGGCAGCTCGATGGTACTGGGGCTTGAACCGCCAACCTTCGGATCAGTAATCCAGAGCCTTAACCACTGAGCCACCACTGCTCACTGCTTAGAGTGCTGGCCTCATGATTGAGAGGTCGTGGGTTCAAATCCTTGTTAGACTCCCACCGTGCTAAGACCCCTGGGCAAGGTCTTAAGAAAAAGTGTGCCTCTGTCCACCCAGCAGTATAAATGAGTACCAGTAAAAATACTGGGAAGGTAACCTGTGATGGACTAGCGTCCCATCCAGGAGGAGTTGGACTCCTAGTTGCTTCATCCTACAGAAACCCGGATAAGCTGTGGCTTAATGAGCCAGTAGGTTTGAGTGTAAAAGCTCAACAGCCTTTACCTTATTTTTACCCTTTTGACTCCTTAAAGCGTGGACTCTACAAGACTTGTTAAGGTGTGCTGTGGTATGGCACCAGGCCATCTTCTTCCACTGCTTTCAGGTCCAGTTCTGATGCCAATTGTAGGCAGTTTCAGTGGTGGACAGAGATCAGCATGGGCACTCTGACTGGCCTGCAGCTATGCAGTCTCAAGCACAGCAAGCTGCAAAACTCCAGTACATGCAAAGATGTCAAAAAGTCTGTCCAGTTTCTCTTCCAGGTTTTGTTCCTGTACTGTAGAAAAGGATTTTCTATTTACTTCTTCAACCTTTTTAAAGCACAATCTGTCCACTGGATTTATGGTGTAATATTCATCATACAAAGGAAGCTGTGGGTTCACTGTCTTACAGTTTCAGTTAAATCTTTAGCTATCAATTTAGAAATATCATAGGCTTTCATATGTGGATGACTGTTTTTCAGGAAATCATTGTACTGTATGGCCTGATGGGCAGTGGGAGGTTCTGTTTTAACTTAAGGTGAAGGCTGGCCGCAGAATCTTTTGGCACTATCATTTCGGGTTATGGTAGACTTTTAAAAATATTTATTTATTTTTACCCATATTTGTGGAAAATATAGAAAATACTGAAAATTTTTGTAAGTTGACAGAATTTATACACTATAGACAAGTTAAGATTGCAGTTTCCTTCTTTGCCCTTTTGAATTAACTTAATAAAAAGAAAAAAACATTTGAATAAATTGTATGAAATAATGGAAATTCATTTACATTTTACATGTTAAAAATGCAACAAAAATAACAAAAAATCCTCAAAAGGTGTAACCTTATTGACATATAAGTGTATACAATGTTTTTTGTGCCTCAGTATCTTTCTATCTAGATTTGTTCAAGATCTCATTTTCAAAATCAACCTTGCCTAGCACCCAGGACCCTGTCACAAGCTGTCATTTCTTGGACCACTTTTGGTATGTATTATCAAGTCACTCAAGACCTTTATGCTTGTCCATTGTTCCTGGTTTCAACATTTGAACTTCAAGAACTGACTGGTCAATTCCTACCTGATATACCCCACCCCTTGACATATGACACTGCAACAAGATCATTAACAATTTTTTTTTTTTTTTTTTTTTTATGAAAGTGAGGTGAATCTCAACTCAGCTACATTCACTAAGCATAAGATGAGTAACAGTTTTAGTAGTTACTACACGGGAACATAAAAATAAAGATATCAAGATTTTAGGGGTTTTTTTTAGACGCATTTTAAACATGAGAGAAATGTCGGTCAGGTTCACTCTACATAAGCAGAAAATAGGCACACTGTACAATGTCTTTTCAATCTCATTAAATTTTTTTTGGTATACATTATGCAAAAACAAGAAAAGCAAATGACCTTTATCGCATAGAAATAATAATGCCACCTGCTCCATCCCAATGCTCTTGCGCATCTGTTGAAACTCAAAATTTGAATAAAGTTGCTATTTAACTTTGAAAACACAATGATCATATTGCGTATCTTTTTTCATGTCTTTTGGGACAGCATTTTTTTGAATTTCTAGGATTTCAGAAGCAGCGGCTGTGGTAAACCATGAATATCATCCTTTTCATTCAAGCATTATCCACTTGCGGTAATAAGCAATTATTGAATGAAGCAAAGTATGATATGAAGATTTATTCAGCCAAGGGGTTGTTATCTGCCAAGGCTGAGACCGGTCTGAGAAAATTGAATTCTATAATTATTTTATGATTCATTCGAATTAATTTCAAAGTAGAAAGTCACCATAACTGTGTTGCATGTGCTAGTCATGCAATAATCATTCAACTTATCCTGGGGCAACAGTGCAATAATTCACTTATCCCATGGCAATAATGCAATACGAAGAATTATTTGACTGCTTTTCACCAATCAGAAATGAAAAATTCTCTTGAAAAAATATTATCTATTATTTTATTCATTACCCAAAGGATACGAACAATCATCTGCTCTGACTGACTACTCTACTACTAGGATATCCCACCATATTCCATTAGTAGGTTGTGCTAGCAACATGCTAACTGTCTCTTCTGTTAAAAATTTAATAGTAAGAAGTTATATATTTAAAAAATATATATATACAATTTTTTTTTTCAATCCATACAAAATTTAATCACCAATTGTCTGTCAATTCAGATTTGCATTTAACATTTCTTGTTGTTTCAAATCAACAACCAGCGAGAAAATGAAAATAAACCAGAGAGGGATTTCAACTTTTGTATTGTGCTTATGTAATTTAAACCAACGTACTAAACATATACATTATTCTGCATGGAATACAAAAGGACTTTACTGTACAGTACTGGCTCATCAAGAAATGACCCATGCACATGCATTACACATACACATGCACTCACTCTGTCTCTCAAATTACATTAAGAATTATCTCTGGCAACTCTCAACTTAAATACAAACGCTATGAAGTCAACACAGATTAATACAAGTACATTCAACCTGGATGTACGGTCATCTGAAATATCAGCTACATGTCAATTTCAACAAAATACATGAAATACAATAAAGGAGCAGGTTTACATTTACAAAAGGGACAGTGCAGGCTTAGCCTCATATACAGTACCAAAAGAATGTCTGAGCTTCTATTCTTGCTAGTTGCTACACACCATATTGTGGTTTGATCTCAAGTTGTCTTTTACCTACAGTTAATAAATTACAGCATCATCTTTAGACAAAAAGAGAAACAGAAACAACTTCTTAACACACATCTTTTGGCATGCCGTTTTGCTCCTTACACACCGAAATGATGGTCACAGACAGCTCACTTGTGCAAACTGAATGTAGACTCAGTAGTCATCATCATCTTCCTCCTCCTCAAGCACCATGTCAAGATCAGCCTCTTCATCATCATCGTCTTCATCCTCCTCCTCCTCCTCCTCCTCCTCCATTTCATAGTCAGTGGGAGCACCAAGTATTAGCGTAGTCTGATTGATCTCACTCTCGTTGTCGGGGTTGACCTCAGTCTGCATGGAAGTAGTTTAAAATACAGAAGCAGGTTTCTATTAATTTATGCAGGAGTTGATTCAGTAAAGAGCTGGAGATGCTACAGAGGAATGTGTCACATTTCCAAACTACTGAATCAGTTATATGGTGGTAAAATTTAAATGTACTGAACTGAGTGACTTGTTTATGATTGTTTACCTCAGGAGGGGCAGGATCAGCTGGGCTCTCCTCAGACTGAGCACTGATCATGGACTTCAGGGCTCCCTCTTCAAACTAGTAAAAACAAAGAATAATACAAAACACCCAGTGAATGCTCTGTAATGGGATAATCTATAAAAGATGTATTCAAAATAAATAAATAAATCTATATATTTAGCATATACACATATTACATACGTGTTATAGTATTGTTAACATAGTATAAGTATAG
>JBCNYH010000004.1:29855295-29865581 GCA_039654325.1 Tandanus tandanus
TTTTAAAAACCTGCATGCATCACTACGGAGCCCCTAAAGGGACATGGAAAAAAAATTACATGAAAAGTTTCTAGTGCGCACGAGAAACCTCAGGTAACTGGTGCGCGCGCGAAACTTTCTCGTGCGCGCGCGAAACCTTCTCGTGCACACTAGAAACCTATCTTTTTTTTTTTTTCCCTCCATGTCCCTTTAGGGGCTCCTTACATCACTAATTCTCTTGTCTCTAAGAATAATTAAGGAAATTAAGCTACCTACTGCCACTCTCTGACATGGAAGAGTATTACATTACTCTGCCAGTCACTACAGCAGACACTCGACAATGGCCAATGGTAATTGGATAATTTCCCATGGTACACCTGACGGTCTCTAATGGCACACTAGTGTGCCGCGGCACAGTGGTTGAAAATCACTGTGCTAAAGCATTCAGAGTTCATTTCACTGGAACTAAGGGGCCACGCCCAGTTCCTGAAAAATAACCCCACACCATAATCCCCCCTCCACCAAACTTTAAACTTGGGACAATGCAGTCAGACAAGTACCGTTCTCCTGGCAACCGCCAAACCCAGACTCATCCATCAGATTGCCAGATGGAGGAGCGTGACTCATCACTCCAGAGAACGCGTCTCGACTGCTCTAGAGTCTAATGGTGGCGTGCTTTACACCACTGCATCCGATGCTTTGCATTGCACTTGGTGATGTATGGGTTGAATGCAGCTGCTCGGCCATGGAAACCCATTCCATGAAGTTCTTTACACAATGTTCTTGATCTAATCTGAAGGCCACATGAAGTTTGGAGGTCTGTGGTGATTGACTGCTGAAAGTTGGCGACCTCTTCGCACTATGCGCCTAAGCATCCGCTGACCCCACTGTGTCATTTTACGTAGTCTACCACTTCTGGCTGAGTTGCTGTCGTTCCCAATCGCTTCCACTTTGTTATAATACCACTGACAGTTGACTGTGAAATATTTATCATCATCATCATCATCTTCTGCTTGATCCGGGGTCGAGTCGCGGGGGCAGCAGCTTAAGCAGTGAGGTCCAGATGTCCCTCTCCCCAGCCACTTCCTCCAGCTTTTCCGGGGGGACACCGAGGCGTTCCCAGACCAGCCGAGAGACATAGTCCCTCCAGCGTGTTCTGGGTCGACCCTGGGGTCTCTTCCCGTTTGGACATGCCTGAAACACCACTCCAGGTAATCATTCGGGGGGCATTCTAATCAGATACCCGAGCCACCTCAACTGGCTCCTCTCAACGTGGAGGAGCAGCGGTTCTACTCCGAGCTCCGCCCGGATGGCTGAGCTTCTCACTCTAAGGGAGAGCCCTGCCACCCTGCGAAGAAAGCTCATTTCAGCCGCCTGTATCTGCAATCTTGTTCTTTTGGTCACTACCCAAGGTTCGTGACCATAGGTGAAGGTTGGAACATAATTTGACTGGTAAATTGAGAGCTTTGCCTTTCGGCTCAGCTCCCTCTTCACCATGATGGACCAGTACAAGCCCTGCTTTACAGCAGAGGTTGCACCGATCCGCCTGTCGATCACAAGCTCTGGCTCTGGTGGTACAGAGACCTATTGGTGCGTAGCAATGGGTCTGGTACCCCGTATTCCCGGAGTACACCCCACAAGATAGCCTGAGCGACATGGTCGAAAGCCTTGTCCAAATCCACAAAGCACATGTGGACAGATTGGACAAACTCCCATGCCCCCTCCAGGATCCTGTAGTGTGTGTAGAGATGGTCGAGAGTGCTGCAGCCAGGACGAAAACCACATTGTTCCTCCTGAATCTGAAGTTCAACTATCGGTCGGATCCTCCTCTACAGTACTCCTGCATAGACTTTCCTGGGAAGGTTGAGGAGTGTGATTCCATGATAGTTAGAACACACCCTCCGGTCCCCCTTTTCAAAAAGGGGAACTACCACCCCGGTTTGCCAATCCAGAGGTACATCCCTCGATGACCACGCGATGTTGCAGAGACGCGCCAACCAAGACAGTCCTACAACATCCAGACCCCTGAGATATTCAGGGTGGATCTCATCCACCCCCCGAGCCTGACCACCGAGAAGCTTTTTGACTACCTCGGCGACCTCAGGCCCAGCAACAGGTGGACCCTCTCCCAAACCCCCAGGGTTTCCTCCTCCATGGAGGGCGTGTTGGTGGGATTGAGGAGGTCCTCGAAGTATTCCTTCCACCTCCTGTCAACATCCCCAGTTGAGGTGAGCAGCTCCCCACTTCCACTGTTTGTGGAGAACTGGTTGCCCCTCCTGAGGCGTCGGATGGTGGTCCAGAACATATCGAGGCCAACTAAAAGTTGCCTTCCAGGCCCTCACCAAACTGCTTCCACACCCGAGATTTTGCATTGGTGACAGCCCGGACTGCAGCACGTTTGGCCTGCCGGTAACTGTCTGCTGCCTCGGGAGTCCCACAGGTCACAAAGACCCAATAGGCCTCTTTCTTCAGCTGGATGGCCCCCCTTACCGCAGGTGTCCACCACTGGGTTCAAGGGTTACCGCCACTAAAGGCACCGATGACCTTCCGGCCACAGCTATGGGCTGCCGCCTCAATAATGGAGGCACGAAACATGGCCCATTCGGACTCTATGTCCCCGGCCTCCTTTGGGATGTGGTTGTAGCTCGGAGGTAAAAGTTAAAGGCCCTTCTGACAGGAGATTCCACCAAAGGTTCCCAGGAGACCCTAACTACACGCTTGGGCCTGCCAGGTCTGGAAGGCGGCCTCCCCCGCCATCGGAGCCACCAGGTGGTGAGCGGTTGACAGCTCCGCTCCTCTCTTCACTAGGTGCATAAGCACAAACAACAGTCAGGACCTGTCCCCCTACCCAAAGGCGGAGGGAAGCTACCCTTTCGTCAACCGGGAAGACTCCCAACATGTGGGCACCAAGATGGGGGGCAACAAGGATGCCCACACCGGCTTGCTGCCTCTAACCATGAGCAACTCCAGAATAAAACAAGGTCCAGCCCCTCTCGAGATGGGTGGTTCCGGAGCCCAAGCTATGTGTCGAGGTGAGTCCGACTATATCTAGTCGATATCTCTCAACCTCATGCACCAGCTCAGACTCCTTCCCTGCCAGAGAGGTGACATTCCATATCCCAAGAGACAGAGTCAGTAGCTGAGGATCGGTCCGAAAGAACCCATGCCTTCAGCTGCCACCCAACTCACAACGCACCCGACCCCTATAGCCCCTCCCACAGGTGGTGGGTCCATGGGAGTGCGGACCCATCTCTCCTTTTCGGGCTAAGCCCTGCGAGGCTCCATAGGCAGAAGCCCAACTACCAGGCCTGGCTCCAGGGGGGGATCCCGGTAACCCGCGTCCGGGCAAGGGAAAATGAGTAGTAAAAATTAGTAGTTTCGCTATCTATAGGGTTTTGCTGAACCGCGCCAAGTCTGGACCTTCACCTTGGACCTGTTTGCCTTGGGTGACCTTACCAGGGGTATAATGCCCCTGACAACATAGCTCCTAGCATCATTAGGACACGCAAACCCCTCCACCATGGTAAGGTGGCGATTCAAGGAGGGATGGAATTTTTAGTAGCAAGGAAATTTCACAACTGGACTAGGCACAGGTGGCATCCTATCACGGTACCACACTGAAATTCACTGAGTTCCTGAGAGCAACCCATTCTTTCACAAGTGTTTGTAGAAGCAGTCTGCATGCCTAGGTGCTTGAATTTATATACCTGTGCCCACAGAGGTGATTGGAACACCTGTATTCAATTATTTGGATTGGTGAGTAAATACTTTTGGCAATATAATGTAGTATTAATATATAGGTATAGTATTGTAAAATATAGTATTAAGCAGATCACAGAAATAAATATCAATATATAACTAACACACCCCCCACACATGCATCAAGATTTTTATACTTATATTTAAACTTTTTTTTAAGCATGATAGTTACACATTCTGCGAGCAATGCATAAGTGTGCTTCATAACAGCACCTTTTCATTTAGAGTTTAAGTATATACTACACCAAAACATAAAAGCAAACTAAAATGAGAATGGATTATTTTTGCATTTTAAAAGTGTTTATAACTAATTCGAAAGTTTTTAAAAAGTGCCTTTTTAACCTTTAAAAACTTTAGGGCTATATTATTTACCTTTCTTTGCGCTTTAGGAACAGCACTTTGTTGAATTTCTTGGATTTGACAATCAGAGACCATGGCAAACAGCAAGTATACCGTTCCCTTGTAGTATATACTAATTAGCAATATCCACCTTGGCTATGGTAAATAATTACTTTTGGTAAATAATATATATTGGGAGAAGCTTTAGCTTACTGTACCCAAAAATACCTCCCACATTTCAAAGGTAAAAAAAAAGCTGTTAAAAGAGAACCAAATTATTATTTGCCCACATGAAACTTGTGTGGTTTCAGTAATATGGAGGTACGGCACACATAGCTTGAAGATCACTGGAAGTGCTGAATGAAATGTTTCCGGACTGAGTGATCTCGTTTCGTGGTGACGTTGGGTGGCCAGCCCCTGGCCTCGTCCATTGTGATTTTATTTGGTGGCATTACCTAAAATCACGAGTGTATATTCATCGAACCTAAACTCTTGAAGCCTTTAAGATTGCTATTCAGCAGGAGATCGCCACTGTTCACCCGACACAACGCCTCGAGCCAAGGCAGCCTTCAGAAATCACCCACAAGTGTGTATAGACAATGATGGCCACCATTTGGAGGAGAATCATCTTTAAAACATGATGAATAAAAACTATACTGAATGACGTTTCAAGTGTGTAAATAATAATCTGATTATGTTCAATGATTTATTTTTTTATTAATCTTTGAAATGTGGGAGGTTTTATTGAGTCACCATGTATTTTGTTCAATATTAGTTTAAACTGGATCATATTATTTCAAAGCATGTATGTTATCAAATAGTGCATTAATTGGTTTATAATAAACTGTGACTGATTTGCAATTACAGGCTTTCTTCCGCAGCATGAAAACTGGATTAGAGTTGGGTTTTTGTATGTGTTTCTCAATACTGCCACACAGTGGGTAATGGAACAACGACAGTACAACACAACATATACAGTGAGTTCTGATTCAAGATATCTTTAATTTTATAATATAATGATGTAGACACTGCCTAAAAGCAGAGCTCCCCATGAGGTCTTTTTGAGTTGTGTTTCTTAATTATTGTACTGAAACAACAATAAATAAATAAATAAATTAAGTGAAAGTGAAGTAAGACACGTGGTTTGAAGTGTCATGAGCGTTTTCAGTTCGTTTAAAATCAAGTTGATGGTCTCTGTAAGATGCTCCGCTATAAAATATTTTAGTTTTTTTGTTGTCTGTTTAGACTCCAAGATGGCTGATCTGTTCTTCACCAGCATGAAAACAGTAGTAGTGTACTATTTTTATTAACAATTTTGTCTTATTTGTGTCTCAATACATCAGTCTTTTACAAAGTGCTGCTGAACGTCCATCTGTACAATGTCACTACTGTGTTTTTAAGCATAAAATACTGCATAATGTGAGTTATGAATTGTTACTGTCAACAAGGCTCTAAATTGCTGGTAAAGCAGATGTGTGGCTGCATTTTGGATTTAAAAAGTATGAGGACAGAGACGAGTTGGTCAAAATCAGGGCAGTCTGCAAGATGTGCAACATGGAGGTAAAATGTTGCGGGAATACCACAAATCTCAGCAATCATCCACTCGACATGGTTTATAGGGTTTTTTTTTCTAGTTGATTCATAATTGTTCTCTCTCTGGGACCAGACTGTTTGTCTGATTTTGTTGAGTGATCACTACAAAGTGTACACACTGCACAGATACTAATGTACATGATGTGTGGACCTATTATCTCCACTAAAGAAAGCACTTATATTGTATCTGGTTACTCTACTGACTGTTAAGTCTATGTAGCACTTTATTATGCTGATTGATCAAATGTGTTGGTCAATAAAAAGTATTTTCAGGAAACAAGTTTGGGGTCACTTTGTAGTGTGAACTTTAATATTTTAAATATTGTGCCTAGTTAGAAGGTTTCTTATTAATAATTCAACTGAAAGTATAATTTCTGCCATTAGTTCTCTAAGACTCTTTTTCATATTGAACCATACCAGGTACTGTAGCTGAAATATCCCTCAATTAATTGATATTGAATCGAATCTGAAATCGAATCGGTACCTTGTGAATCGAAATCGAATCAATTCAGGAAATCAGTGGCAATACCCAGGCCTAGTTATATGTTTTAAGATGTGCGTGACGTGTAATTTTTTCCCCCTACTCGAATACGGTGGGCATGTTGCTACTACCTACTACTACATGATTTTGATGTCACGCCGACTGCGAGAATAAGCCTTGACTAAAACCATTTAGGGCAGTGGTGGCTCAGTGGATAGTGATCCAAATGTTGGGGGTTCAAGCCCCAGTACCACCAAGCTGCCACTGTTGGGCCCTTGAGTAAGGCCCTTAATCCCTCAATTGCTCAGTTGTACAAAGATTATAACTTTAAGTCGCTCTGGATAGGGACGTATGCCAAATGAATGTAAATTTACCTGAAATAATTTTTACACCACTACAATCCCTGTAGTTTGTTTGTGCTTGTTGCTGGGATTACATCAAGTTTCCAATCACAGTGTTTCACACATTGTTGTAAGCAGATTTTAAGCACATCCCAATATAAATAATGAATGTACACTTTACAATTAGAAATGAGTATGCCTTGAACACCAACACAAACACTATTTTTTTTAGTGTAATTCTGAAACAAAAAATTTCGAGGAATATCCCTGCGACTAAGGCTTACCTTGAGCCTGTTAAGTTGATCTTGGAGCATGACTTTGATCTTCAGAAGAGTCTCCTCTTCTTTCTTGAGCTCCTGCAAGCGACTCAGCATGATGGAGGAGTGGATTTATAGCATTCCTGCACATCAGAATACAATAAGCACAAGACTGCACTTTTACTGTGATGATAATAAATCTAATGTAATGGGGGAACATTGGGGAGTGGGGGGTGTTGTCTAATATCTGATTGGACTACATTCTCTTTGGGATTAATGAACAGAAATGTATATTTGAAATGAATAGGTGATCTGGGCTTGATGAACATGCAAATGCAATTAATGACATTAATTTCCTAAAATCAGTTTGAAGCAGTTTATAGAAAGATGATATATAACGCTTTGGATATTTATCAGTATACAGTATATAGTATATTTATATTATACAGTAGGGTGGTCCTAAAAAATGAAAGTGTCAGAATTTTGTTCTCCAACCCACTATTGTGTTATATGAGATAAATAAAATAAGGAGTAAAAATTTTTACCAGGATAAAAGAATATTTAGGACTTGCCCAATAAAAACCTTTTATTGTCAGTATCATTTGAAAAGCAGCAAAACTGATGTGACATAATTACAAAATTTTGGTGTATATCAAGTAGAAAATGTTACAAAGCTTACTTAAACATGCAAACAATGGGTACATTTTCATATATCATGCATTATACCAATGCTATTGTTACTGCAATGGAGCAACAAGTTCACAGACACTCTGTTCCGTTCATTCACTATGTCTGCTTCACTCGCTTGAGGAGACTTGACTTTGTTGGTGTAGTGAACTCATTTCAGTGATGCTCGACAATTTGCAGGAGGTATTGTTTTTGCTCCTCACTGCGTGTCAGTGATTAATTAAATTCTTGAATCAGTGCAACCCCTCGTTCTGCAATGTCATTCGCCACTTTGACGGAAGCGACAACCCTTTGGCCGTGTTGGTATGCCTCGTCTGATAGCCATTCGTGTGGATCATTTGCAATGAAATCTTCTGAAAGACCAAGTATCTTGAAGAACTTTGAAGTTGTAGTAGTAATGAACTGATGCAGACCCTTGGTTTGTGGATTGGAAAATGGCTTGATGCGTTTTGGAAGATCTGGTGAACCATCATTGCTTGAGTGGACCAGAACTATAAGTTTCTTTTCTTCTCTTGAGACGTCACTGTAAAAGAATGCAAAGCCAACAAACACTTCCGAGAGATTCTCATGCTCTTTACTAGTAGCCTACAACATGGGTCATGGGTGATCTATCACATACAACTCTATTGTCAAGTCACATGACCTGAACTGACTGAAGAGCAATAACTAAGCCCACTGGCCCATTTATATTACTGTAATAAGCACACCTAGAGCATTTCTTATTATTGGTAATTAACATGTATCTGAAAATGTTACAAAACTCGTTTAATATAATTTTCATTTGCTTTGGGCAAGTCCTGAATATTGTTATTTCTGTGAAATATTTTGACTACAGACTTTTTATGTGATGCATCAGCAAATGATGAGTTGGAGGAGTAGGAAATATAAACTTTAAAAATCACCATTGTACTTGGGACCACCCTAATATACAGCCTAGTACTATTCTCATTTAGCAGTATCTTTTTAAAATATGTGAGACAGGCCAACAATGCAGTCTGCAGTGTGCTGGTGTAATGATTGTATAGCTCAAGCTGTGCAGTTGAATACAGCTGTTACTTCGTCACGACATCATCAAAATACATTTAACTTCAATATCTATCCCTCAGTATCATCCCCCAGTGTCACCTCAGCCACCAAGGAGCTCTTTTATTTGCAAAACAATCTTTACCAAGTGATAAACTCAAACTGAACCTTAGCTCGGATGCTAACAACAAAATGAGCCCCATGCTAGCTACAGGCTAACCGACATTTAGCACGCTAGGTAATATTTAAACAAACTAGCGCAACACGGACAGGATAAAACACCAAATAGTTATCTATTGTGGTATATCTAATTTCTGGTGTGTCTCATGCACCTGACACCACTTACTCTATGTAACTTCAGCGTGCAGAACAGACATAATGGTGAGAAGAGACTCTGTGTTGGTCCATGTACTCTTTCAGGAGAATAGTCACGTGAAACACTCCGGCACGGGCGCGCGCGAAACGGACACGCGCGCAGAGTGAAAACCAGCTAGCAGATAAGAGACAGCTGGAAATATTCTCGAGATGGCTTCAAATATTTTTATAGGCTTAAAACATTTTTACACATGCCTAAATGAATACAAATATACAGTCACGTCATTTGCAAAAAGACTTTTATTTTGGAAAAAAAAAATCCAAAATAAAAACCAACAAATAAGCAAACAGTTCCCCCTGCAAATGTTCTCAAACTTCTTGCTCTAATAAAGGGACACATTTATCACTCTCATTTGCCGAACCTCTTTATCCTATTAGGAGCCCATCACAGCCGACACTGGATGAAAGCGGGGTACACCCTTACCAGCTAGACCACCGCAGGGACAACACACAACAATTTGGACTCATGTTCACATCTAGAGGCAATTTGAAACAGCCAATTAGCCATATGTGCATGTCTTTGGACTGTGGGAGGAAACCAGAGTACACAGAGGAAACCCACACAAGCAAGGGGGGAGCATGCAAACTCCACACAGAAATGCCTGAGCCTGGGAAAGAAACCCAGGACCTTCTTGCTGTGAGGCGAACGTGCTAACCACTACGCCACTGTGCTGCCAAATTAATATTAATATTATTTTATTCATTTTAATATTATATTTAAAACTCTTTGATCAGGCGAACATTAATATTTGTTGCTTGTGTCTGATATAAATGTAGGCCGACGTAGTTTTTAGGATTCCTTAAAGCCTTGTGGTTGAGCTAATAAAACTAGAGGGAATGGAATAAGGGCAAAATAAGAATAGCCTGCCCTCTATTTCCCTCCCTCTCCACCTGTCCGCAGTTTCCTCACCAGCATATGGAGATGTTTAAACTAGCAGGTGTCAGTTCAATAAGTGCAAGGAGCCAAATCTGTGAGTGGCCTGTCTGAAACATAAACCAGTTCACTGCCTGCAATGGCATGCAAGACAAGATAACTTGTTTACATCTATTTATTTCAGGTACCCCCTGTGGGTTTTTTGGGGTATTTTCAAACAGTCAACAAGCAAGAAATGTGTTGCATGAATTATTCATGAAGATTTTTATCCATGTTTTCTATTAAAGATCTGGGTTTAATGGTTCAATGCTCATATACTCATATCATACACAATTATTCATTGAATATCCACAAACCTGCGGTAAATAAATGTTTTAGTATATACTATGCACAAAAGCAAACATAAGAAAACATATAAGTATAAATAAAGCAAACTTGAAAATATCGAGTGAAGAAATGAAAAAATATGTGAACACTATGCCTGAAAGGTTAAATGCTGTGATCAAAGTAAAGGGTGGCCACAATAAATATTGACTTTTTTTCTCAAAAAAGAGACTATTATTTTTGTTATTACTATA
>JBCNYH010000004.1:29873365-29896910 GCA_039654325.1 Tandanus tandanus
GAATATGGAAAGCCAAAGGGGACAAAAAAGAGGCACATAATACTAGAACACTGAGTAAACTGACTGGAGTCCTAACACCAACATGCAAACTCCACACAGAAACGCCCTTGCCACTTGCCAGGAATCAAACCCAGGACCTTCTTGTTGTGAGGTGGACTTGCTAACCACTATGTCACTGTGCTGCTGGAATGGTTACATCCCCATACAAAACAAACAGATAACAAAAGGCATTAATGTTAGCTTCTGTTTAGGGAAAAAGTTATGACATAATTTATGCAACTATTGGGATTTCAGTCCATGTATTTTCACTATTTTATACTTCAACAGTGTCATGAAAAACTGTAACTTTCTTACCTTACAAATCTCTATAAATGGACGAGGCGGAGCAGACAGGGGAGATATTTTTGTTGTTAATATTGCATGTTATTACCTCTGTTCCTCTTTCACACTGTAAAGAATGTTATTGGGAATCACACCTGCGCACATCAAACACTGCTGAATTTCTTTTAAAAATAACTTTTGAGTAAGCCATCACTTTGAGCACTGCGTATAGTTTTCTGTCTTTTCCCCAGTTAGAAAGCATGTGATAAGCATGTTCAAGGTACACAGTTAAATAGATTGCTACATAACTAGCCAGGCTCTGAACATGTCATTAGCACACAACTATTAGCAACCCAAAATGATCCAAATTGCACTCATTGCTTATAAAATTAATTACTTTCAATAAAGCTGTGGTGAGAAAATTTGTGCATATTGACAAGCTATTAATGTATTTAAAAATAACATTTGTAAGTACATTTACAACTGGATTACTTTAACAAACCTTTATCAAACACTACAGTACAGAGTTACATCCAAAAACACTGTGCAGAATGAAGCCTTATGTTTACTGTGTTCAAAAGTACCATTGAGTTCTCGGGCTTTTTTTTTTTTTTGAAGAAATGGAGATTGTGTGCTCTGGATCAAAGATGGAAAAAAAAAAAAACCTATCCAGACGTTTACAAGTAATAAGTCCAAAAGCCTGGGTCTGTTATGGTAGGGTTGGCTCAATGCCCTCGGCAAAGGTAACTTACACTTCTGCAGTGGCAGCATTAATGCAGAAAAGTACACTGAGGTTTTCGAGCAACAGATTATCAGGGACACCCATGAGTATTTCAGCAAGACAAATCAAAACAACATTCTGCACACATTACAAAAGTATAGCTGCGGAAGAATAGTATGCAGATGCTGGACTGGCCTACCTGCAGTCTCGACCTGTCCCAAACAGAGAATGTGTGGTGAAACTAATTTTGAAATGAATAAATGCCTTCAGTCCATAAATCTATTTTTCTTTTAACTTTTAAGGAATGGTAACATTGCATAAAGGTAAATATTTTATTGTCACAATTTTTTTTTAAGTACACTGCAAGAATCTAAACTGAAATAAGTATTTATTTAAAAAGCAATCTTTGTTTTCAGTTTTAATTTTAATGTTCACATACTGTCCCAACATTTTTGCATATTATTAATATATTTCTTTGTATATTTAGGCACGGGTGGCATGGCAGCCTAGTGGTTAGCATTTCAGCTTCACAGCAAGAATACCCTGAGTCCAAGCCCCTTGCCGGTGAAGCCGTTTCTGTGTGGTGTTTGCATGTTCTCCCTGTGGTTGTGTGGGTTTCCTCCAGGTGCTCCAGTTTCCTCCCACAATCCGGAGACATGCACATTAGGCTAATGAGATATTCTCGATTGCTCCTAGGTGTGAGTGTGAATGATTGTGTGTGTGTGTGTGTGTGTGTTGGCCTTCAATGGTCTGGTGAGCTGTTCATGGTGTACTTCATTTGCACCCGGAATCAGTTGGGATGGGCTCCAGACTCCCTGTGACCCTAATAAAGGATAAAGTGTTTCATAAAATTAAATGAAAATGAAATATTTAGGCAACATTAACCTACTGTGACAATCTTATATGTGGTAGTAGTGCAGTTTGCTAAGCTGACTGTGGAGGGAGAGCAAGTTGTTGATAAACTCAGGAGAGGTCACTGAGTTTAAGTCTCAGTGGCTTTGAGATCTAGCAGGGGGTTTGAATGACACCTGCATGAGATGAGGGGAATACTCTGATAACACTAACCTGGCCAACCTCCCCCACTTCTCATGTCACGCTCTTCACTCCCCAGATCCAAGCACCACTGAGGGATTAGCATGGATGTGTGTGTGCCAGAGCGGTCAGAGGGATGCAACCCGAGCTCTCCATGGAGGCAGGGGGAACCCACTCTGCCACTGTAAGGTCAGAGAGCAGTCAGTGCAAGATTGGGCTTCATGTCTACAGCTGACACTCTTCAAGAGAGGATCTGTGCCTGACATTGTGGATAAATACATTAAAACACATCTTGCTGATAAGTGCGTAATACTTACAAAAGGCTAGTAATGCAACAAACTTTTGTTATATTTGAATATTCACTCATTCACTCATTTACCGAGCTGCAGGTAGGCTTCAGGTAAGCTGCAGTAGTCTACATGCCCCACATGGCCCTTCATACTTTGGTAATAGAGGATACTTCAAAATATTTACCAAACAGTAAGCTACAAAAAACAAAAAAGCAAACTAACCCCATCCCGCACCCTTTTTATAGTCCAACTGTGACCCGGTCAAATGTATCCATCAAATATTGTGTTTGAAATTTGTGCTTCTTGTGTAGGGCTTAACACACGACCTGGCACAGGGGCACAAGTGCCACAGATATCAATCTCTGTCCCCATGGAGACCCCCAGTTGCCTTCTCCCTGTCATCACAGGGGTCCGGGTGGTGCCAGGCCACATTTTCTCACAGTCAGAGCTCTCTTCAAACTAGCTGAGAAGCTTCAGCAGCTGAGGCTCGGTTACTACTGCCTCTGCTGTGAGCCCTGGACTGTTTGAAGGTACTTTATTCTTGAGGAATGCAGCGCAGGGGCGTGAGGATGGAGGGGCCTCATGAAAGGGAGAAAAAAAAAGGAGAAGGGGAGGGGAGACAGGAGATGTAGTGAGCCCGCAGGATTGACCTTTGGCCAGTAAAGTCAGGAAGTTATGAGTCAATTTTCACTGAGAAAGAATGAGGGACAAGCGGAAGGAGAATAGAGAGAGACATATAGATGCCATGACACAAAGGGAAAGAATTCAAGAAAAAAGAGAGAGAAGGAGGGCGACTGATGGGAAACAGAGCACTTTGGTAAGGCGTCTAATGAGTGCCCCCAACTGCTTCAACACTTTGGCCTGAGAAATATTATTGTACACTCTTGCGTTATTTTGGTTCAGTTGACCACCAAGATGCTTTAAAAACATTGGCTGCCATGACACGTAAAAGCTTCATTTGCCCTTACTCACACTTTCTGGATTAACTTGAAAGATGTTGATTCGGTTTACAAAGAGACTTTAGTGATCAGTAATTCAAATGATCACAGCAACTCTGTGACTGTTGTTATCAGGATGTTCCTCCTTGATGGTGGGAAGAGCCCTCTGCTTTAAGGAACAGGAAAAGTGTGTGTGCAGAATCTCTGGATCCTTGCCTCAACCTTTCCTGTTCATACTTCTTGCCAACATGTAGAAGGCACGTGCAGGTTATACACACACTTGATATGACAGGACTGTGCACATATACAATAAAGTATGCTTATTTATGCACGTACACATCCCATGTAATATAAGTTCCCTTTTCCCAGCACAGGTTTAAATATAAAAAAAAAAATATGCTGCTCCAGTCATGCATATGTCATTTAAATACATATATTATGAGGTGCTGGTCATGATACATATATGCTGTGAAAGCGTGTGAAACATCCCAACTGTACAAAACCTTTTTTCGGCAATGTGATTTAATTTTTCAGGCCGTTTCTAACTTCCTGTGCGGTAATAGACTGAGAAGGTGTTCTACTCTGGCTGTGTACAAACAGAGCGATCAGAGGGGAAGAAGGTTGGAGAATGGGTCTGAAGCCAGACCTGGTGGATTGAGTGCACTCCGATTTTCACAGCAAATAAATCACCTGCTTTGATTCTCCACAGACTGTGATTATGACATCAAAAGAGATTAATAAGCAAGTCCAAGCATCGTTGTAGTGGTTACAGGAATCCAGCATGGTCAGTGAAGTGGCGGGTGTCTGTTATCACTCTCTCACCCCTCTGACTCCTGGAGCTTCACTGTCATTCCCAATGAACAAGAATAAGCTGCAGGGACACAAGGCTTTAAACCAAAGACCGTGCAGAAGGATCTGCACATGAAAACAGTCTCCCACAGATGGTTTATTTGAAGTAACAAGTTTACAAGTATATATAGTGTATATATAGAGTACTGCAGACGGATAAGCACACATTCAATGGAATATCAGAAGTATTGCTGTACATATGCTTCAAACCCTTATAACATCCTTCTTTTACTTTTACATAGTGCAAACTAGTAATGGAAGAGGAGACTAATCAAAGTGGAGCATGCTCCCTTAAAAGAGGAGCGTGGTCACATTCCGGTGGTGTGGCCCTCGGCAGAGTAACCACAGTAAAAAGGCCTGTTGATTTAGTCTGGGGAGGGAATGGAGTGAGTGTCCTTATATTTCAGTTCTGGAATGACTCTGATCACGGCATGCGGTTTCAATGCATGTTTTTCAACTGCTGTTGATATGTGGGCAGAGAGAGAAAGAGAGAGAGAGAGAGAGAGAGAGAGAGAGAGAGAGAGAGAGAGAGAGAGAGAGTCTCCATGTCCCTTTTCAGTCTATGTAGTGGTGCTTTGTCACAGCTGAAACTTTTAAGCTAACTGACCACCCATATGCAGCATTCCGGCTCCTCAGGGCTTGTCTCAGGGGAGCAGTGATGGGAGAGAAGGGGAGCCGGAGTGGTTCTCAGGCTGCCTTTCTGGCACTGTTGTGATTATTACATGCTCAGTCCTTGTGTCACCCCTCCCTTTCCCAAAGGTTTACATGACCCAGACCAGTTCACCTTTGCTGGCACTCAATGTTAGACAGGATGCTAGTGTCATGGCTCTGTGGCAAACAGCACAAATATTCTATTACACTATTACAGTAAATAGTACTAAAAAGTACTATTTTTATTTACCCCATGTAAAAACAACTCAACACATCAAGAAGGTCCTGGGTTCAAGTTCCGGGCTAGGGCTTTTCTGTGTGGAATTTGCATGTTCTCCCTGTGCTCGTGTGGGTTTTCTCCGGGTACTCTGGTTTCCTCCCACAGTCCAAAGACATTGGATCTGTTCCAAATTGCCCCTAGGTGTGAGTGTCAATGGTTTTGTTGACCCTGCGAATGTCTGGTGAACTGTTCAGGGTGCACCCCGCCTTTGCCCAGTGTCGGCTGCGACAGAGATAGGCTCCAGCCTCCCTGCATCCCTAGTAGGAGTAAGTGGTTCAGCAAATGAGTGAGTGAATGAGTTTCTACAATTCCTGCATGAAAAGCAAAATCCTAGTTAGTGTAAAATATGGAGAAATTGGTTTTATGATCTAAATGGAGTTAGAAGGTTTTCTACAGCCTATAATGTGTGTGAATTAAAAAGTACTGCTTATGCGCAAAGATATTGTCCTGGTAAATAGTTAAGTTCAAGAAAGGGATATTTTAGCAAGTGTTAAATGTCAGAAGGCAAATGGATAGTTTTTAATGTTTGATTTCCTTACAGCAGTTTGAATGAACGGTCTTTATAAAGAGCTTCCCTTGTGGACCTCTGTTTTAACACCAGTATGTTATAGGAAAAACCCCAAACGACTGTGTAAGAAACTACCATATTTAAAATCATGTGATTATCTCAACATTCAATAAAAAAACCCAACAAAAATGACTTCCACAAAGCATATTTTATTTATTAAATGATTATTATTTCCTCTTACAGCCTGTTAAAGGAAAGTTTATCTCAAACTAAATAAAAGCTTGCATACATCGTATATGTCTTTGTACATCAAAATGCGGTCCTGTCATTACAAGCTTCTTCATGAAGAAAAAAAGCCAAGTAATAAATCCTCACACTGCGTGGTGGCATTGTACTGCGAAAGGTCGCACATGATTCGGAAGTAATTTGCATATGAATTGTTCCCATAAAGGGGTGCATGCTTGACTGATGTATGTAAATGACTTCTTAGTTTATTATCTGTATACTGTTATTTTTGCCATTACCCTGCCTTATATGAACTGACGATTTCTCATCCTATTCTAGCAATTTCGCGCACTCGCAAGAGTAAAACTAAAAATGACAACGACCTGGTCTACAGAGAGGAGGTGGAGCAGCTGGTGAGATGGTGTGGAGACAACAATCTGATCCTGAACGTCGACAAGACCAAAGAGATTATCGTGGACTTCAGGAAGATCCAGCCCAGCTACGCTCCTCTCCTCATCAACAACATGGCCGTGGAGGTGGTTAGCAGCACCAAGTTCTTGGGGGTGCACATCACAGATGACCTCACTTGGTCTGTGAACACTGTGTCTCTGGTTAAGAGGGCACAGCAGCACCTGCACTTCCTGAGACGGATAAAGAGAGCCCACCTGCCCCCGCCCATCCTCACTACGTTCTACAGGAGTACTATAGAGAGCATCCTCACTAACCGCATCTCTGTGTGGTGCAGAGGATGCACTGCTGCTGACTGGAGGAATGTGAGGAGAGTGGTGAGGACAGCTGAGAAAATCATCGGGAGCTCCCTTCCTTTTGTGCAGGACATTGCCCCTCAGCGATGTGTGTCTCGGGCCAGAAACATCAGGACGCCTCACACCTCCACCACAGACTTTTTTCACTTCTGCCCTCCGGAAGAAGATTCTGCAGCATCCGGTTCAGAACCACAAGGTTCCGAAATAGTTTTTCCCCCAGGCTATCAGACTCTTAAATCCATAGACTGTACTAAATCCATAGACTGTACTACTCTACTGCACTACTGCCACTTTTAAACCGTAACTTATTGCATTTTGCACAGTTTTTGCCATTTGCACTGACTATGTTTCCACTGTCTATATTCTATATTTTTACTGTCCAGATTCTATATTTCCACTGTCATAATATTTCATATTACTGTCTATATTGCATATTTTTTATACTGTCTATATTTCATATTTTTCATGTCATATTTTAATTTTTTTTTATACTGTAGCGAGCAAATGCAACAACATTTTGTTCTGTATATACCTGTATATCTGAATGAATAAAGCAAAGTCTAAGTCTAAGTCTAAAAATCGTGGCCTTTACAAACAGGTTGATTTAAACTATCAAATGGATTTTAGCATATTGATTTAGATTAACTTCGAAATTGACTTGTAAGCAAAAACCACCTGATGATGAAAATATACATATGTTCATGTGTAACAGCAGAGTTTGGATGGGTTGACTTACATTTCCATTTAAACACATCACTGAAGGTTCTGTTAATGTTCTTAGTTTACTCCCAAGAACATTATGCAAACATATTCTGTGAAAAACAGGTGTTGGACTAATGGTTTGCTTCATAATCACTGTTGAACATTTTTCAATCCATGTTTGCAGTTTTCATTCATTCTTTCATCTTCTCAACCGCTTGATCCTAATTAGCGTCGCAGGGAGACTGGCGCCCATCTCAGCCAACTCTGGGCAAGGGTAGAATACACCCTGGACAGCTCGCCAGGCCATCGCAGGGCAGAAACACGCTGACGGCTATGCAGCCTACTCTTGACAAAAATTAGCAATGGTCCTTTTACATGCCTCTCACCATAGACAGTGAGAGATATGGCCGGCCTTTGATAACCCAGTTAGCTGCTTAGGGGTGAAAACGTATAAACGTTGTACATGTATATGTTGTCAAATGTATTGTGACATTAATTAAAAACAGTGCACTCAACAAACTTTATAGAAGGTTCCAGTAAAAGTTCCATGAACCATAACATTGAGAAAATATTCTGCTAACCTAAAGTTAATATAACCACCAGATTTTAAACCTTAAGTATTATAAGATTAAATTAAATAAGATTCTGAAAAAGACATAGAAAAGAGGCCAGGGTTCTATGATTTAGATTGAGACAAGGGTGGACCATTCCATACATTCCACATACGTGGACTGCTGGACAGGTATCTCACTCCCTTTTTCCTCATTCCTTCTCTTTGCCTCTCTCTGAATCCCCCTTATTCATTAAATCTCCTTGAACCATGACTTCTTTCCAATATCTCATCGTTCAACCCCCCCAACAAAGCCACCCACCCACACATACACAATAAAACCCTGGCTGACTTTAACATTTTAGTACATTCCAAAGCTGAGAGTCAAGGGTATATCAATGAAACTACAGCCGTGTCATAAAATGGTAAAACTCAGAATCCAGAGCTGAATTTAGCACTGGAAGGACAAATAGTCCCCTGTGGTGGACACAGTAACATAAATTATAAAACGCGTAGTGAGTTTTACCTGATTGGACCTTACTGACAAATTTTGATGGTACTTTTATATCTATGAACCCCCATCATTCACCTATCCATTCACCCATCTACACACACACACACACACACACACACACACACACACACACACACACACACATGCACAGGCTGGTTTCCATAACTCCGAGGGACCAATGTATGCATAGACTTACATTATTTCCTGGAGACTTACCCTAGCCATAACCATAACCACTACTTAACTCCCTCATCTTCTGAACCACTTAATCCTAATATTAGGGTTCGCGGGGAGGCTGGAGCCAATCTCAGCCAACATTGAGCAATGGCAGGGTTCACCCTGAACAGCTCACCAGACCATCGCAGGGCAACACACATGCACACAACCATTCACACTTACTTCCACACCTAGGGGCAATTTGGAGCAGCCAATTAGCCTAACATACATGTCTTTAAACCGTGGGTGGAAACCGGAGTAACTGGAGGAAACCCACACAAGAACAGAGAGAACATTCAAACTTCACACAGAAATGCCCAAGCCCAGGACTCGAACCTATCACCTCTTTGCTGTAAAGCAGACATGCTAACCAATATGCTACCATGCTCGCCCATAACCACTACTTGCCTAAACCTAACCTTAACCTTAACCTAACTTTACTCTGAACTTAAAACACGTCTTCACCTTAAAATGTAATGAGTTACCTCTGTATGTTGCTGTAACTTTCCATAAGGAAGACATGTCTCCATGATGTGACTGTGTAAACATATTTATTTCCACACACACACACACACACACACACACACACACACACACACACACACACACACACACACACACACACACACACAAAATACGTTGGTAAAGCAGCAATGTGGGTCAACACAGAATGACATCAACAGTGGGCAGAATGGGGAGGGGATGGTGACTATGCAGCTGGGGGATGAAGGTTTACGTTTGGGTGTAGGGGAATGTATGAACACAGTGACAAAACCTTACATTTACAGGCACTTCCACACTGAGGTCTAGCACCCACAACCCAAGTGCAAGCTGCAGCTTGGTGTGAACACAGCAGCAGCCTTTGATCGCCATGACACACCGTCAGCCACTGATCTGCAGGAACATTGCACATCTTGTCTGATATTCCGCGTGCACAAACTGAGAAATTCCAGCCATGCAAAGACCCGACCCATGAGAAATGATAACGTGGAAAAATTTCTCTAGACTTGGCCATGTTTGCCAGGGTTGCTGGTATGTAGAGGGTGCCATGAGTCTGTGTGAATTTCTCCCTCCTGCACGTTGTTTCAGGACTGAGCTTGGTTTGCTATCTGCAGGAATCTAGGCCAGATTATTACATTACTGCTAAGCCTGCAGGGGTGGAGAGCTGATTTAAGGCTGACCTTTAGCAGGCCTGGGAGAGGGCTCTCTCCATCTCTCGCCAAGGCTGCTGCCAAGGCTTTGGGGACTGTTTGTCATTCACCGGCCTGCTGACTGCATCAAATCAGGCCATGACATGGAAACTGAGGCCCTGGCAAAACTAAACAAGTTGAGGCACAAGCTGTTGGTTTCTGTGAAAAGGAAAAGGAAAATATCACATTATAGATCAGCAACAGAACAATCAGAGAGCCAGTGGATGCCACAAGTGCAGCAAACTGGTGAAATAGAGTATGAGCTTTCTACAATTCCGAGGTGCACTTTCAAGGTGAATTTTGTGTTTTCTAGCAGTGTGGAAAAGGTCATATAAGTCTGTGGCCCATTAAAAAAAGCTCAACGGCTGATGTCATTCCACTGTTACCTGCCATTTCCTTTCCTGGGCTTAGCGCCACCAAATACTACTCTACTGAACCATGTGAACGTTAAATGAAAGTACTGAGTCTTCCATTTCATTTCAAGTGCTCATCAAACAGCAGTTCATTCATCTGCTTTCACTGGTTTGACTTGAATGGTATCAGCTAACAGCAGACTAGAAACTCACTTACTCACTCACTTATTTGCTGAACCGCTTAATTCTATTAGGGTCATGGGGAGGTTGGAGCCTCTCTTAGCCTACAATGATCGAGGGCGGGATACACCCTGAGCAGCCCGCCAGACCATCGCAGGGCCAACACACAGATAAGCATTCACACTCACACCTGGGGCAATGTGGAACAGCCAATTTGCCTAATGTGCATGTATTTATACTGTGGGAGGAAACCGGAGTACCCAGAGGAAACCCACAGAAGCACGGGGAGAACATGCAAACTCTATACAGAAACACCCTCGCTGTGCCTGGTGCTTGAACCCAGGACCTTCTTGCTATGAGACGGACATGCTAACCACTATGCCACTTTGCTGCCCCAGACTAGAAAGTGTCTAGACTTTAGCTCACTCCACCTGCGTCTGGTAGGACCTGGCACAGTGATGTAGTAGTCAGCATGTCTGCCTCACAGAAAGAAGGTCCTGGGTTTCCGGGCTTGGTGATGGCGTTTCTGTGTGGAGTATGCATGTTCTCCCCATACTTGCATGGGTTTTCTTTGGGTAGTCTGGTTTCGTCCCACAGTCCAAAGACATGCACGTTAGGCTAGTTGGCTGTTCCAAATTTCCCCTAGATGTGAGTGTGAATAGATATGTGTGTGTTGTCCTGCAATGGACTACTGGGTCTACTATTCAGGGTGTACTCAAACTTTACCCAGAGTTGGCTGAGATTGGCTCCAGCCTCCCCGTGACCCTTACTGGATCAAGTGTTTTGGTAAATTAATGAATGAATGAGTGAAATCACTGTACCTTGGTGTAAAATAGTTTAATAATCGGATATTGGAAAATCATTAATACAAATATCTCTGCGTGTGATGGCCTGGCGAGCTGTGCAGGGTGTACTCTGTCCTCGCCCAGAGTTGGCCTAATTAGGAATAAGCGGTTCAGAAAAAGAATGAATGAATAAATGAATGATTTCTCTGCTACAGTATACATACACGGACATGCATGTGTTTCTAGACTTTCGGGGCTTGTTCTGTTCTTATTTTATTTATTTAACCCAAAATGCATTGTTGCATTTACTGGAAGAATGTTTTGTGGTCCTCTCTTTGGCCACACAGCCTGATTTATTTCTTAAACAATAGATTTTGCAGTGACTCTTTGTGTCTTCCTGCTTTGTAACTGACCCTATAGTTTTCGCATTGCTGCGGTTGTAGTCAGAACAGTGGGGCAAAATCGTGAGAGCTCTCTCTCTCTATTGCAGACATAGACTGCCAGAAAAGATGGCTCCAGATTTTACAAGAATGCTTTCAAGATCTTTAACAACTCCTTTATGTGTTTGACATGCTGTTATCAGCCAGATCACAATCACATAAGTCATGGAGTAGGGCTTCCAGTTCTAGCACGCCTTGAGGCGCACAAGCTTCAAGGAGAAAAGGCAGATATTTACACACACAAACAAACACACACACACACACACACACACACACACACACACACACACACGCGTGCGCGTGCGCGCGCAATTGCTTACACATGCTCACATCACAGTAAAAGTGGGATGCACGAAGGTTACAGCCTTCTTTTCAGCAACCTGATCTAATTTTTCAGCAGGTGCCTTTTGCAGTGGTCGTTCTCTGTTATAATTTATTTTAAGAAATGTGACTTTGTGACTTGTCTCTGCATGCTAGAGTGAAGCATTTGTGCTTCACTAACAAAGAGATTGTACAGTTTGTATCTTCATTATTCACCTGAGAGCTTTATGTTTGGTAGTTACTTTTTGAGAGCATAGCAAATGAGTGTTACAGTAAATATGACTATGCAGTTCCACTTCATATAAAAACAGGCAGCTTTGGAAGACATCCATGTGCACTGAAACCTCCATAGTGGCCCTGCCAGAGGAAGTGTTGCAAACGGACTGTGTTGCTAGGTGATGAAGTGGGCAGAATTGTGGGTAATGAGTGAGTTGCTAATGGTGGTGGTGGTGGTGGAGGGGAAAGCTTGTAGAAAGCCATGTGCTCAGTGTTCCAGGCCCTGATGAAAATGGACAGGCTGGCCTGGGACTGCCACCTGCTCACAGCAATCAGCAGCAGCGCTCAGTCCAGCCACCAATACAGCACACAGGTCCAATTAACAGACCCTGTATGGCCCTTTCTAACTCCATCCGGCCATTAATAATACTCATGCTAGGGTGACAGTGCTGTCTCTCTTCTCCTTGTGTTTGAGACAGGCTGCTGGGGACCTGCTTAGTGGTTCCAGCCTAAATTAGAATTATAAATAAATTAAATAAATTAAATTTTTTTTCCTGTCCTGTGCACACCCCTGTACAGAGAATTCATTCTTTTTTTTTATCTTTATCTCTAATTCCCATGGACTTATGATATGTCTGTGAGACACCTTGTCAACTTTGCTTTAAGTCTTGGACCCTAACCAAGCAAAAAGGAACTTTGTTGGTAGGTGTGGTTCATTGCAAATTATCTACCTACTTATCATGAGTTTTTGAAACATAAAATAAGGCAAGAAATTACCCATTGGGTTCCGTCTTTAAAATGCACAGGACCCTTCGCATCATCTGTTCCATGAATTTGAAAAACTCCCTTCAGGGTTTCCCTCCAAGAACTGTTGCCTCTGCAACCCGTCCTTGAATAAGTGGAAGAAAATGGATGGATAGGTGGATGGATGGACAGCAACAGAAAACATTTTAAGAGGTCTTTCATTCCATTCTCTCTTGTCTTACTGAAATAAGTCTTTATTATGTATTAGTGACTTCTGCTGTTTGTATGATGTCTAATTAAGATATGTATAGTGATCAGGACAAGCATGGCCCCCTTCCATATATGGGGCATAATGCATGTGCAATGCACAATTTCTGTGGGACCGAGAGAAGTCCGCATAGGTACTTCACTCTGGTAAGTGCATGCAACGGTCAACTAAGGAGTGGTTTGATGTGTTCAGTGCTTGTGCATGGTTAATGCGACTGATTTCCTTTAAAACCACCTGCATAACATTGTGTAGGTCCCATTTTTGTCACTGAAACTGCTCAGACTCATCAATGTAAGAACTCCACATGACCTCTGAGGGTGTGCTGTGGTATCTGGCACCAAGCAGTTTGCAGCACGTCCTTTAATAGCTTTAAGTTACATGGTGGACCCTTCATGGTTTGGACTTGTTTGTCGAGCACATCCCACAGATAGGATATTTGGAGACCAATCTTTCCCAAAATATTACTGAACAGATTTGCCGTACGGCAGGGTGCATTATCCTGCTGAAAGAGACTACTGCCATTAGGGAACATCATTGCCATAAAAAGGTGTACTTAGTGTGCAGCAATGGTTAGGTGGATAGTTGGGCAAAGTACCATCCACATAAATTCTAGGATCCAAGATTTGCCAGCAGAACATTGTCTAGAACATCACACTGCTTCTGGTGGCTTGCTTTTTTTTTTTTTTTTTTGCATAGTTCATCCAGTTACCCTCTCTTCCCCACAAAAACCATTGCGAATGCCCCCAACTATCTGTATGATGTAAAAGAAAATGTGATTCATCAGACCAGTCCATCTTCTTCCACTGTTCCATGGTCCAGTTTTAATGCTCACATGTCCACTGTAAGTACTTTTATTGGTGGATGGGGGTGAAGCATGTGCATTATGACAGACCTACAGCTACACCGCCTCATATGTAGCAACCTGCAAATGCACTGTGTGTTCTGAATTTTTTTGATCCTTTGTACCACTTTTAGTAGGTACTAACCACTGCGGGGTGGCATGGTGCACTTTCACCTCACAGCAAGAAGGTCCTGGATTCAAGTTCCGGGCTCGGCTAGGGCATTTCTGTATGGAGTTTGCATGGTCTCTCCGTGCTTGCAAGGGTTTCCTTTGCATACTCTGGTTTTCTCCTACAGTCCAAATACATACACATTACGCTGATTGGCTGTTCCAAATTGACCCTAGATGTGAGTGTAAATAATTATGTGTGTGTTGGCCCTGCAATGGTCTTCCAAGCTGTTCAAGGGTGTACCCTGCCTTCGCCCAGTGTCGGCTGAGATAGGCTCCAGCCTCCAGACCCTAGTAGGAGTAAGACAAATAAGCCCAAGACGAATTTCCATGAAAGTGGATAGTAAAGACTTATATTCTCTTTGAAAATAACATTAATAAATAAAACTGCTAACATTTGACCAGTGAAGGTCAATAGGAGAAATCTTTAACAGAAATAGAATCACCAGTGTAGCTTTTATTGCCATAACGCAGGAGGCGGTAGTTCAACATGTCAAAACTGAGGAGTGTAAAAAAAGCTGCTCATGACATTGTGAAATGAGCTCATTACAAGTGCTGGATTAAGTAATTGGTGTGTTCCAACAGGGAGCACTGAAGGTGGAGGAATTTCCTCCTTGTTCTGAGGTGTTGTTTTTGGAGGTAGGTAATAGATGTCACATGAAATATCCTCTTTCCTCTTGCCTACCGCTCCAGTCCTGCTCCAGATCCTGGGACTGGCTTCAGGTTTGGACCAAGAATCCTATTTATCCAGCATAAAAGTATGACTCCATCAGAGTATGACATAGTACCTCACGTCCTTGTAGTTTCAATCATTCCATGGTAATGGAAACTAATGACTGTTACCGCTGTCATTTTACTTTAGTAAATTATAATAAATACAGTTTAGATTCTTTGTAGTATTAAGGGTGCTGAGTTAATGTATGCAGCTTTTTCTAATGCAAATAAGAACTGTCTGGGTTGCCGAGGAGGAGTCATTAGAGTGGGTTTAAAATGGCTTAATCTTCTAAATAATGACTTGTGTTTTATTATTCAGTACTGGATTTCTAAATAGCCAAATGACCTGTGTGTTTTTTACTTTTAAATAAGTTCTTGATGAACATGTTTCGAATTAAAATCCTCCTACCCTGCTGAAAAAAACAAGCTTTGTTGGTCAACATGCCAAAACACAGGCCAAGCTTGTTAAGCTGGTACACCATCTTTGCCAGCTGGTAAGTTATTTTCTATCTCCATTATTACTTGTTTTACATTGCCAGAATTTTTTTTAACCAAGTAACCACAACACAAAATAAATTAGATCAAATGTGCTCACATGTTCTAGAGAATATATTTGTTTTGCAGTTATATATGTAGTATATATATATATATATATGTATGACCATTCAAACATTCATTCATTCATTCATTCATTCATTTTCTAAGCCATTTAATCCTTATTAGGGTCGCGGGGAGGTTGCCGCCCATCTCAGCCGACTCTGGGCAAAGGCAAGGTACACCCTAAACAGCTCGCCAGGCCATTGCAGGGCCAACACACATATGACCATTTACACACACATACACGCACACCTAGGGACAACAGCACATTAGCCTACTGTACATGTTTTTGGACTGTGGGAGGAAACCGGAGTACCCCGAGGATACCCATGCAAGCATGGGGAGAACATGCAAACTCCACACAGAAATGCCAGGTGGATGTGTTAACCACTGTGCCACCATGCCACCTTCAATTCAAACATAATAAAACAAAAAATCAGAAAAAACTAAACCTTAAACTAAGGATGGTATTGTGACACAGTAGTTAGTCTGCCTGCCTCACAACAAGAAGGTCCTGGGCTTGAGTCCTGGGCTCGGAGAGGGAGTTTCTGTATGGACTTTGCGTGTTCTCAGCTCTGAACAGCATTGTAGTCCACTGAAGGGCCAACACGCACAAAACTGTTCACACTCATGCTTTGGGGCAATTTGGAACAGCCAATTAGCCAAATGTCCATATCTTTGGACTATGGGACAAAGTACCCAGAGGAAACCCATGCAAGCATGGGAACAGCATGCAAACTCTACACAGAAACGCCCTCACCAAGCCCAGAACTCGAATCCAGGAGCTTGTTGCTGTGAGGCAGATGTGTTAACTACTAACTAACTACTGTGCCAAGTCCTACCAGATGCAGGTGGAGTGAGCTAAAATCTAGACAGTTGTACAACATTTGTACCTTATACTATAAAATATGTGTAATTTGCAGATGATAAATATACAAAGGGTCTAGTCTGGGGCAGCATGGTGGTGTAGTGGTTAGCACATCTGCCTCCTAGCAAGAGGGTCCAGGGCTCGGCAAAGGTTTTTTTTGTTTCTGTACTCCGCTTTCCTCCCACAGTTCAAAGACATGCACATTAAGCTAATTTGCTGTTCCAATTGCCTCTATCTGTGAGCGCAATTGTGAATGGTTGTGTGTGTGTAGGGCAGTGGTGGCTTAGTGGTTAAGGCGATGGGTTACTGATCCAAAGGTCAGCGGTTCAATCCCCACTATCACCACTGTTGGGCCCCTGAGCAAGGCCCTTAACCTCAATTGCTCAGTTGTATAAAAAAAATGATGATTGTAAGTCACTCTGGATAAGACCTACTGCCAAATGCTGTAAATGTAAATGTGTTGGCGCTGCAGTGTACTGGCGAGCTGTTTAGAGTGTACCCCACCCTCCAGAGTCAGCTGAGATATGCTCCAGCTTCCCTGTGACCCTAATAGGAATAAGAGTTAAACTAAATAAATAAAGAGTTAAACTAAGTGCCCAAGCTAAGAGGTGCAGTGTAATCTACAGATGGTACAAAGTATTCCAACTTGTTTTGAAGCAATAATTTCAGCTATATAAAAATAAATAAACAAAAAAGAAATAAATAAATAAAATAAATAATAGTAATAGTAATAATAATAATATGAAGGCATTGGATTAACACAAAATGTAAGATGATGACTAGTAAATTTAGATTTTATGCTCAGCCAATCTCAAACATTTATTATATAATATGACTTTTTTTTTCTATTTCTCTATCAGTATAAAATATGAATAATTATATTTATTGAAAAATCCATTACACGCTCATTAAAATGGTCATGATTAAGGACAGGGCTTCAGGGGGCTTCATTCTCACATTTATAGTTCAAAGTTAAAATGAAATGTTTCAGTGCTAGTTCTTGTTTTGTATTCACCCTTGTAAAACGTTCCTTGATGAATCAGGTCTGAATTTAAATAAAACTCCTTTCTCTGCTGAAAAATCCAGTTTGGTTTTCACAGCTGCCAAAACATAGGCTGAGCAAACATAGGTAAAGCTGGTGCATCATCTTTGCCAGTTAATGTTATTTCCCAGCTTCTTATCTCGCCTGATCACCAAATGTTTGAGATTTTATAATTGCCCTACTAGTGTTTAATTTTCTTGCAAACCACTTGCATTAGCAGTGGTCATTCAGAAACAGGGTTGTAATACATGCCACAAGAGACATATTACAATAATTCGTGCTTCAAATAAAATCAGATGCACAGTCCTGGTTGTTGTAACGATCCCTCTTTAATGCTAACAGAGACAGGAAGAAAGACTTCACAAAGTAGCCGAAGTGACCGTAACATTGAAAAACCTCAGTTTTTACCAGTAGATGGCAATCATTGTCAAATGGGCTTCAGCTTTAGGTTTCATGTGCCAATTGATTTACTGCCAGGTAATGCTGGAGTATTTATTTAAGCAGGACATTGGCAGTCACAGGGCAAAGACCAGCAAATAGTGTGAAAAACACAGGGAGCATGCAAACAGATTTGTGAGTGACTTTCAGCACTGCTGTGGCCTGTAGGTTTACATGCTTTCCAGGTTGTATTTTGAACCAAAGAGCAGGTATAAATAAGATTAATAGAGTTGTAGACTGATAATTTGAAGTACTTATTTTCACTACATAACATTACATTACGTATATCCATTATAATTTGGAATCTATTGGAGAGCTATTATACTTCCAAGTGTTACAAACATGCCCTGTTGTTTGATAAAGTTATACTGTGTACTGGATTATAATACTACAACACAATTTTTCTCAGTGTTTAGGTCCTGAGTTTGCATGTCCTCCCTATGCTTGCATGGGTTTTCTCCAGGTAATCTGGTTTTCTCACACAGTCCAAAGATATGCACATGGGGCAGTTGTGGCCTAATGGTTAGAGAAGCGGCTTTGGGACTGAAAGGTCGCTGGTTCGATTCTTTAAGCAGCATGAAAGATGTGTGGCGGCGGGGGAGTGAGCGGCACCTTCCCTTCCACATTCATGACTAAAGTGCCCTTGAGCAAGGCACCTACACCCCAACTGCTCTCCAGGTGCCGCAATGTGTGGCAGCCCACTGCTTCGTGTGTGTGTGTGCTCACTGTTTACGCGTGTGTGTGCTCACTTTGGATGGGTTAAATGCAGAAATCAAAGTTTCCCTTGCGGAATTAATACAGTATAAAATAAATAAATATAATAATAACTTAGGCTAATTGTCTGTTCCAAATTGCCCCTAGGTGTGAGAATGACTGTAAATGGTTGTGTGTGTGTGTTGGCCCTGAAATGGGCTGATGAGCTGTTCACGGTGTACCCCGCCCTCCAGAGTTGGCTGAGATAGGATCCAACCTTCCTGTGATTCTGATAGGAATTAACGGTTCGGCAAATGAGAATGAATGAATGTTCAGAACCTGCCAATATTCGGATTGCCACTGATATACTTTGAGTAGATGAGAAGACGTCTTTTTTATGTACACTTTTTCCTCCTCTGTCATGTAGTATATATGGTCTTGTAATCTATTTGTGTTAAAATACACAAAATGATCCTTGCATAATTACATCATGTGCTTTCTTAGATATGATTGATTGAATTTAAGTGCTGGATCTTCTCACAAATGCCCTGAATGTTTGCAATTATTTTGAACTGAGACTTATACTGTTTATGAATTATGTTGAGTGCTCTCTGCCGTGACTGGTTTGGGACAAAGGCACGCACTGACTGGTTGAGTTACACTCTCAACACTGTTTTTATGTGCAACCTAACACATTTCCCGGATTGTGTTTTCAAGTACTGAGACAAGATGATGGATGAGGCACCATAAAGCCGTTGAGGTTCTGCCTGATGTAGAATAATACTGAATGGATGCAATCACATTCAATCATACAGTTCATGATCAGCACATGTTAGGGAATTATTTAAGAATAGTTCTGTTCATTTCTTCTGTAATACACTCACTCATTTGCCATACCGTTTAATCCTACTAGGGTCGTGGGGAGGCTGGTGCCTATCTCAGCCGACTCTGGGAGAAGAAGGGGTACATCCTGAACATCGCAAGGCCAACACACACCCAACTATTCACACTCACATCCATATCTAGGCGTAATTTGGAAAAGCCAATTAGCCTAATACGTATGTATTAAGATTGTGGGAGGAAACCGGAGTAGCTAGAGGAAACCCACGCAAGTTTTTGTGCTTTGGGTTGACATGCTGAAGATAAGTCTTTGAGCCAAAACATTCCTTCTGCCGTTTGAGACTAGAATAATAGACAGACCTGCCATCAGTGGGGGTAAAAGGGTACAGATACTTCTCCCTCTAATGCCCAGAGGAAGCCCATGCAAAGATCCATGGCTGATGGGTTGTATGTACATGAAGGGCAAAATTTGGAAAAATTTACAAAATTTGCCCCTCTTCCAGAATGCTTAATGGCTGGTTTGATCTTTTAAGTCAGAGGTTTTTACAGATGAATTGGCACTGTGGGTTCTCTCTTTCCCAATCAGTGTGGAGGGAGAGGTGTGAGGAAGCAGTACATAAAAAAAGACAGAGGGCAAGATAGTGGAGTGGGAACCTGACAAAATAGTTGACATGGTGATACAAACACCAAATTTGGTTCGATACTCCCTTAAGCTATACTATATTAAAATATTTCCCTAGCCAATTAAATGTAAACTTTTTTCAAGAGAACAAAACTTTTTTTTCAACAGAAAAAAAAAATGGTGTAAATTACTTTGGGGATGGCTTTATGTTCCGACAGCCCATTGGTCCAACAGCCCAACTCATATAAGATGGGCATCTTGCCTAAATCAGTTGGGCACCCTACTTAGTTCTGTTGGGTTATGGTTAGGGTTAGGTAAAGAAATTTTCTAAAATATTACATGATAAAATTAAAACTTCTATCTGCTTAATATCACAGATAGATCTTTAATACGATGGAAAAAAAAATACAGTGTTATTTTGGATGAAGAAAACATATTTTACAATTTTCACACTGAATGCTCGATTTCAGAACTTCTTGGGTCCAGGGATACATTTTCTGATAGCCTATGAGTTATATAGATGTCTACATATATAAATTCCTTCTTCTTCCCAGCACAGCTGCACAACACAGTGCATGAAAAACCAGACCAGTAATGTTTACCTTTTGTAAGTCCAACAAATTTCACAGGGGCTCTTCGGAGTTGTCATCAACAGCTGGACAAATAGACAAACAGGCAGACAGATGGACAAACTAGATACTGGTGCTAGAGAATATCAAAAGTTTAGTTAATATAATTAAAAAATTTGAAGACAAAAATAAAATTAAAAGAAAAAAAAAACAACTGCCAAATACTGTATATACTATGAAAAAAGTAACGCCATTTTGTTTTGGTAGTGGCCATCTTGAAAATGACGGAAATTGTGGTACCCTATGATGAATACAGTTTGGGTATCATCCGAAGACCCTTCTTACTAAATATCATGCTTTTATCATTAAGTGAACTATTTTGTCATATATAAGTGTTTAGCCGCTAAGTGTGAGAAAAGGAGAGAGTGAAAGTGTACGGTCTTCCTCAGACTGTCCACAGCCTGGCAGGGTCTCTACCAGCAGGTCAAATTGCCAGAGGTGCTCTCTCTCTCTCTCTCTCTCTCTCTCTCTCACTCAGTCTCACACACACACACCCACACACACACACACTCACACACACAGGCACCTCAATATCCCTCTGTCTCTCACTCCGTGGGGCCGCTCTCAGTCTGGATGAAATTTCAGGAGGGTATGAGGGAATGGTTCACAGAGTTTAGCACCTTTTTTAACATAGGCAAAATAAATGACTTCTCCTAATGCTCTAATTGGTGGTGGTTTGATGATCAGGTATCGCAGCCTTCAGGCCTGCAGCGCCTCCTTGTTTTTCTGACACTTGCTGAAAGAACCCGTCTGTGCCCCTTAATATGGTAAATATTACTGCAACTGTTTCATTTAGAACCTTTTGATACTGTGAAAGTGTTATTTACTCACTTGTATCTGAAACGTGTGGGTGTTCCTTCATTTTGTTTGTATGCTCAATTCTATCTCAGTGAATAATTTTAGGTTAGCATTATAATTCCTGAACAAATTCTTCATTTTTTGGGGTTTTCTAAGCACCTAATATTAATGCCCATGATGTTATTAAGGTAGGTTTGCTGACTCAGTCACAGGGTCCCCAGTTTGATCTAGGTGTAGTTTTGGATGTAGGAATGGCTCATATTCTTAGATTTTGGTGGTGCAGGATGACATTAATAGTGACATCTCAAATAAAATTAAACTGAGAGGCTACTATATTTATGTACACTGCTGAGCAGTGAATATTTAGAGCAGCATCATATTAGGAAGGAAATGAGAACTGCCAAAAATTGAATGAACCAATTTACCATAACACACCAATTTTCAGAAAGAGAACAAAAAGTGCGCTAAAAGTCTGCGCCCCAACACAACAAATAGCCCAACAAATACTTTTTATAATTGAACAGCTTTTTGAAAATAAATAAATAAATAAACCCATAAAAAAAAAACAACAAACAAACATAAAACACTTTTGACCTTTCAAATGCTCAAAAGCTTCAAGCACAGCTTCATCAAAACCAGTCGTCATAATTTTTATAAGTAATGGGCACAGATGGGTTCTGGTAGCTGATACTTTAGCAACCTAGCTAATTACATAGCTAGCCACATAGCTAACAACATAGATTAAACAGTTATTATACTGTTACTGTCACGCCGCTTCACGACAGAAATGAAGACAGATGCAATTGCAGATAAAATGGTGGCTTTAATACAGCACAGGCAGACAGTTCAAAAAAGAGTTGGAGTAAAAATAAATAAATAAATAAAATAAAGCAGAGATCACTCGATCAGGCAAACAGAATTCCAGAGGCAAAATAGTAACCAAAAATGAAAAGGCAGGGTGTCAGGTAAAATTGGGCACATATTCTTAGTTTTCTTTTATTTCTTTGATCCAAGGCACACATGTAGAAATCACAGACTCAGCACCTCTACAAAGTGAATGCATTGTAAATATCCACGTCGCCTACTGATGACCACACTCTATAATAAACCAATCCTGTTTGAACTGTATGTAACGCTTTCTCTGAGCTGACCAATCCTGTGCTGCCTTTACCCCAGTGAATGTGTATAAGAGTCTGAAGAATGATAAAATAAAAGGGAGAACACTGTTGATGGTGTTCTCCTCAGCCCTGAGGAGGAAAGGTAATGTCTGAGCAGGGGTGGGGGTATCTAAAACCAAACACATGGTAATTTCTTTGTTTGAATTGCAATGCAATCGTGTCTTTTTCTCTTAGTATTCAGTGTACACAATATCAAAAGATAAAACCTAACACAGGGAAAAGTCAAAACACTGAGAACAGATTCAAAAACCACAAGCTGGGTACAGACTGGTAATAAGACACAGAAGCAATGTTTTAAAAGAAGAAGCATGTGCAAACAGAGGTCTTATATAGTGCAGATAATTAGTGGGATATGAGCCAGGTGTGCAGAGCATGTGATAGAGCCATAGGATTGAAGTGTCAATAGTCCGGTGACCAAGATTGGTGAGAAGTGTAGTGTGAGTTTTGAATGTGCTATGAGAAAGCTGTGACATTTATAAACAAATATTCAAGCACAAGTATGGGGCAGAGTGATTCCTGCCCCAGTGGGCCTCTATTAGCGCTTGTTACAAGTTCCTATTTTTGACTACTGGTGTAATTATAACTCTATGAAGTTCAAGGTGATGAAATCATCAGAACAATAGCTTATAACATGTAGTAATATTTATACAAATTACTGGACATTAAAAAATATTAGTTGTTTTAAATGTATGGGGTTAAGAATAAGGTCTTTCATACATTCAATTTCAAAACTGCCTTTAAATTTATTTTGGTCGCAGGGAGGCTGGAGCCCATCCCTGCAGACTCTGGGCAAAGGGGGGTCCTGAGCAGCTCACCAGACCATTGTAGAACCAACACATACACAACCAAATAAGGATTGACAGTGGGACAGTGGTGTAGTACTTAGCACGTACATCTCACAGTAAGAAGGTCCTGGGTTTGAGTCTCGGACTTGTATGTTTTTGTTTGGAGTTTGCATGTTCTCCCAATTTGGGGTGCCGGGAAAAAATCGATTCACGTCTGAATCGCGATTCTTATTTATTAGGATTCTGAATCGATTCCAATTTTCAAGAATCGATT
>JBCNYH010000004.1:29935889-29947476 GCA_039654325.1 Tandanus tandanus
TGTGTGTGTGTGTGTGTGTGTGTGTGTGTGTGTGTGTGTGTAAGAATATTATAAGAATATTATAAGAATAATAAGAATGCAAGAAACATTTCAGTGGACAGACTAAAACAGTTAAGTACTGTATTTTATATATATGTATATATGTTAAACAGTATTTAACTGTTTTATTCTGTCCATTGAAATGTTTCTTGCGTTCTTATTGTATTCAAATTCTTGACCAAAATAAATAAATAAATAAAATAAATTATAATGGGTGGCACCCATTAGAGTACTGGTAGCATGTCCATCTCACAGCAAGAACGTCATGGGTTCCCAGCGAGTCCCACGCTTGGGCATTTCTGTGTGCATGTCCTCCCAGTGCTTGAGTGGGTTTCCTCTGGGTAATCTGGTTTCCTCCTACAGTCCACATGCACATTAGGCTGATTGGCTGTTCCAAATTGTCCCTAGGTATGAATGTGAGTGTGAATGGTTGTAAGTGTGTGTGTTGGTCCTGCGATGGTCTGGTGACCTGTTCAGAGTGTTCCCTGCTTTTGCCCATTGTCGGCTGAGATAGGCTCCAGCCTTCCCTGCGACCCTAATTGGAGTAAGCGGTTTAGAAAATGACTGAATGAGTGAGTGTATTCTTACATATTCTTTCATATATATTTTCAGTAAAGCTGGTTCGCATGGAGCTAGCTACTTAGCTGAATATCTGTTCCTAGCAGTTTAATAAAGTCATGTTGAATGAAAATAGTCTTCATTGGTTCAATCATTTTCTGAACCGCTTAATCCTAATTAGGGTCGCAGGGAGGCTAGCGCCCATCCCAGCCGACTCTGGGCGAGGGCAGAGTACACCCTGGACATCACAGGGCACAAAAACACTGACGGCAATGCAGCCTACTCTTGATGAAATTCTGCAACGGTTATTTTACATGTCTCTCACCATAGACGGTGAGAGACATGGCCGGCCTTTGATAACCCAGTTAGCTGCACTGGGGGGACAGCAGTGACAACCTGTTGATAGTGGGGCTTGAACCCCCGACCTTGGGATCAGTAATCCAGCACCCTACCCCCGGGTCACCACTGCCCCTGAAAAAAGTCTTATTATTAAAAATAAAAACATATTATTCTTACCATCAAATACTTTAATTCCACATTTTGTTGCTTTTGTGGAATTATCTCGAATGAAGAAACCGGTTCAAGCGGAAGAGCATTCTCAGAATCTAACGGCACTTCTGGCATGCTCACACCGGGCTCTCCTCTGGACACCAGCATTAGGGAATAGCAAAGACTGATGGTCTTGTTTAGAATAAACCGTCTACTTTATGTAAATACTTTCATTATAAATGCTGTTGCTTTTCACAGAATCAGTCTTTTGTGAATGTTAAAAAAAATCATCACTGGCTAGCGTTAACTTTTAGGTCAGGATATCAGCTGATTATCCTAGGAGTAGATTAGCCAATCAGAACGCACAACTGCTAATATCTAGTGAACTGGAATAGAATAAATAGGTATATACTCTAAGAGCATCTACCACTCCTTATATTTTCATTCTGTGTGTCCACCTTGTTTTTTTTTTTAAATTATTAATTATTATTAATTAATAAATAGCGAATATGGTTACATTTTATTTTGCTATACATTCCCTGTTATCTAAACCAATGAGGCGTTTATCAGGATGTCCATCACAGAACTAAACTTTCCTGTTCTTCTCAGTTTGTTATTTGTTACAGTTTGGGTCTGTGGTGCTTGGCAGATTAATTTATCTTGATCTGTACCGGGTCATGTTTCTCTGTTGAGTTCCTTCATCTACCCTGAATGTACTTCCAGTGTACCTGTACTGTCTGGGTGGGTGACACCCGAGAACCCTGATGGTATTACAGTGGGCCATATTTCAGGAGGTCCCCTCGTTGACTGGATTCTGCTGAGTGTCTGTGTCTATTCCGGCTTACCAAACAATATATAAGAGACCTGAAGGATCCTCACTGCTGATGTTACACTCTGAGAAATCAGTGTGTGTGTGTGTGTGTGTGTGTGTGTGTGTGTGTGTGTGTGTGTGTGTGTGTGTGTGTGACAGAGAAGTGTGCCTGGAACCCGCCATGCCTGGCAAGGATCACACAATGTCATCTGTATCAGTGTCCAGTGCTGTGCCATGTAGTTAATGTTACCCTTCAGAATGCACACTCTCAAATCTCTTCCAAGGACTCATTTGGTTGCTACTGTTACCACTCTAGCATCTGACTTGGCTCACAATAAGCAAAGACACAACTTAAGTGCTAGGCATAAAGTGAGTCACACTTTTTCCATGGTCGGTACATTCATTCATTCATTTGTTGAACTGCTTTATCTTTTTTAGGGTTGCGGGGAGGCTGGAGCCTATCTCAGTTGACTCTGGCGAAAGCGGGGTACATCATGAACAGTTTGGCAGTCCATAGCAGGGTCAACACACGCACACAACCCTTCACACTCACACTCACACCTAGGGGCAATTTGGAACAGCCAATTAGCCTAATGTGCATGCATTTGGACTGTGTGAGGAAACCAGAGTACCCAGAGGAAACCCATTCAAGCACAGGGAGAACATGCAAACTCCACACAGAAACGCTGACTCAAACAAAGAACAAAAGGGAAAAATTTGCAACATCTGGGAAATCATGTTAATTTTTTCATCTGTTATGTCATCCTTTATTTCACAATCAAGCTCTCGCTAATTTAAATAATGTAGCAATCTGCATTAGCAGTACAACAATCACTAATGACAGTCTTTAATCTACACTAATTCATTTGAACCCCAAAAAGAATCTGGAATGATAAAAAACTAGCAAAAAGTAAGATTTGAAAAAAGTTATTTAATAATAATAAAACCACAACATAAAACAACCTTTTTTTTTTTCATTCCTTAGGGCCTGGGTGTACTTCAGCAGACATGCACATAGCATGGCACAGCACGGTGGTGTTGTGGTTAGCATGTCTGCCTTACAACAAGAGGGTCCTGGGGTTGATTCCTGGGCTTGGACATTTCTGTGTGGAGTTTCTATGCTCTACGCGTGCTACTGTGGGTTTCTTCCAGGTACTCTGGTTTCCTCCCACAGTCCAAAGACATGCACAATTAACTGGCTGTTCCAAATTGCCCCTAGGTGTGAGTGTGAATGGTTCTGTGTTGGCCCTGCGATAGTCTGGCGGGCTGTTCAGGGTGTACTCCACCTTCACCCAGTGTTGGCTGACCCTGACCCTAGTAGTAGGATTAAGCGCTTCAGCAAATGAGATGAGATGTAACTAGAGGAGATGTTTTAAAGATTTTTCATTTGTATTTCGCACTTCGAATCCTGGACCGCATATTCCTGCTTGCACAGTTCGCGTGGACAAAATATATGAGTACAGAGTGACCTGTCCATGATGACTCTGCACAAGATGAAATTTGTGGACCACATTAAGTATACTCAGGCCTTAGTGAGTTGGTAAACACCTATGTGTGTTTGCAGAGTAGTGGACGTGTGTAGGGCTGTGTGGGAGTCACTTGCATGGGATTGTGTAAGTGTGCTGTTTGGAAGCAGGAATATTGGAAACAGATGTGTGCTTCCAGAACGTAGGGAGAAGACCTGCGTAAAATGATTTCTCTGAGTTTTTTGATTGTTTATACTTTGGTATGTCTGGCCTGTAAGTATGACTCTGCAGATATGATGATAAACTCAGATAGAGGTCAGCTTGAAAGATGACATGGCACATAATGCATTTCTGGACTAACAAGAGTGTAAGTAATCCATAATTATGTAGCTTTAGGGGTGTAACAATTAGCCCACTCACATAACATTTATTCTGTAATCTGAGTGACGTCTAGACATTGAAGCGGTTTATGCATTCCTTATAATTATGACATTGGAATGTGTAGATCTGACGCCTATGTCAAAGCTAATCAACATGATTGTTGCTCCATAATTAAAGTAGTGCATAGTTGGATAAACGCTAGGTTTTTCAACTTGTGTGAATAACACCAAAAGCTACAGTTTGTATTTATCCATTTCTCCACTTTATATCTAAACCTGCACAAAATAAGTAATTATTCTGACGAGACGTTTTGTCCTTGCAGTATCTTCTTTTGATTATAACCAGAATGAAGCCATTGTCTCATTTTGCTTTATCTCAATCTGGTGCTGGGATACAGCAGCAAAGGCAAATGTTATTAGTCACAGCAGGAATGTAAAGCATGTGTGTCAATGCCACACTAGTGCATTCACCCCTGCCTCCTGCACACCCCTGCACAATAAAGCTACGATGAGGGCTATCAGAGAAGGAGAGAGAGTATACACTACCTACATCCTCCCATGCCCATATCTCAAGCATATATTTTTTTAATTCATAAATGATGTAAATCAGCATTACCTTTCCGTAGACAGAGAGTCTGGCAGCTTTTGAGGCTCCCTTTGATCTGTAAAGAGGAATTAGATTATATATATCAATATTTTATTGATTACCAGTGAGCGTCTTAAGTTCACTTTAAACTCCAAAGTGAAGTTTTAAAAAGATTCACGAAGTCATTTAACTGAAAAGCTAAAAAGATTCACAGCAAGAAGGTCCTGGGTTTGAGTTCCGGGCTAGGTCATTTCTATGTGGTGTCTGCATGTTCTCCACATGCTTCCATGGGTTTCCTCCGGATACTCTGGTTTCCTCCAACAGTCCAAAGATGTGCACATTAGTCTGATTGGCTGTTCCAGTTTTCCTCTAGATGTGAGTGTGAATAGTTGTATGTGTGTTGTCCTGCAATGGTCTGGAGAGCTGTTCAGGGTGTACCCTGCCTACACCCAGTGTTGGCTGAGATAGGCTCCAGTCTCCCCACGACCTTAATAGTAGGATTAAGCAGTTCGGCCAATGAGTGAGTGAGTGAGAGGGTATCTACTCCCTGCTAGGTTTAGATTCTTAAAACCAATTTATACTGTATTATGGCACCCCCACTTTACATTTAAACGTCCACTTTTTAATAAGTAATGACAAAACCATCATGTCTTTATTAAAATTCTCCACATTCACCATTCATTAGGCAAAAATACTGCAAAAGGTCTCCAAGTAGTCACCGTGTTCACTATCCACTCACCGATCTCACTATCATTCATCAAGAAGTTATATACTCACCACAGTCACGAACTGTTCTCCGAATGGTCTGCAAACGTTTCCCTCATGAATGTGGCGAACTGTTTGATGAAAACTTGGGGAAAACTTGGCGAATAGTTTACAAACTCTGTGTTTAGTTGGTGAACATCTGTGGTCATGTGACCATCATGTGATTGTCATGTGACCATGACGTTATATAATGGCAACTTGGTAAACTTTTGGCAAACAGAGAACAAATGACACAGTTCCCACACTTACTACATTTGTAAAAATGTTCCTGACTGTTCACAGAGATTCACCAACTGTTTGTGAATTGTTGATCTACTACTCAACAAATTACCAGTTAGTATCTTAGTGAATGGCAAATACTTGGTGAATAGTTTGAAGTGGTCAAAAAAGTGGCAAACCGCTGTTACCGGCTTTGCCAAAGGTTCATCACACAGTTAGACAGTCACCTTAGGGTTGGAACGATTGTGCAATAGCAGCACAGTGGCATAGTAGAGGTTAGCATGTCTGCCTCAGAGCAAGAAGGTCCTGTGTTCAAGTCCCAGGCTCTGCAATGGTGTTTCTACGTGGAGTTTGCATGTTCCCACTGTGCTCTTGTGGGTTTCCTCTGGGTAATCCGGTTTCCAAAGACAGGCTAATTGGCCTTTCTAAATTGCCCCTAGGTGTGAGAGTAAGTGCCAATGGTTGTGTGTTGGCCTTGCAATGGACTAGTGAGTTGTTCAGAGTGTACCCAACCTTTACACAGGCTCCAGCCTCCTCGCAACAAGGCACTAAATATAAATTGATTATTATGCATACACATGAGGACACCTAACCATCCCACCCATATTTGGGTCTCCTCCAAACTAGTGAAATAAAGGTGTAAGCTGATTATTGTACAGGATATCTTTATATGCTGTAGCTATTGCTTTAACTGGACCAGCACAACAGTGTCCCTGTGCACAAATTGAGGTTCATGAAAACATGGCTTGCCAAGGTTGAGCTGGAAGATTTCAAGTGACCTACCAAACCCTGCTGAACACTTTTGGAACTGGATTATCTGCCCTTCTTGCCTGATATTGGTGCCTGACCTCACTAATGCTCTTTTGGCCAAATGGGTACAAATCCCAAGAGTCACATTCCTAAAAATAGCCATTCTATAGAACGTTGTAACCCCTCAGCCAGGATGCCTCAACAGACGTCACGAACTGTTTCGGACAATCAACATGTTATTAGCCACCCTACACACAGGTTTAGGTCATAGGGAGAGAGTATGCAAAATTTCAGAAAGCTATCATGCAGATGAGCCGAGCAATGGCCCGGACAAATTTTATATGTTCAAGGTCACTGTGCCAAGGTCAAAGGTCACATATACAAGTTAGCTACCCCACGCACAGCCTCAGGTCATAGGGAGTGCATATGCAAAATTTCTGAAAGCTGGACTCTGCATGAGCCGAGCAATGGCCGGGGCAAAGTTATTGTCATGCCACCTGCCCGACTGCCCACGCCAAGCCAACGACAATATCCCTCCAGCCATAACTGGCTGAGGGGTAAAAAGTATCAGGAGCCTGTTTGAAAGGAGACATAAATCATGATTTAGGTTGTTGCACCACTCATGACCCAGAAGACCATCATTATTAAATCCACTCCTTTCCTTATTAGACCAAAAAGCTAACAAGGCCAGGATTTGGATTAGTAGTACTCTATTCATATACGAGTTAATCCACCGACTTGTAAGATAGTGATGTATGTCCCCTCAGTTGCCATAAGCGTCTCTCTTCCCAGGTCTGCCCCCATTGTGTGTGTGCGTCTCTTCCCCTATGGCCTGCTGATAGTTTTCACTTTGGCCGCAGCAATTAGGCGGCTCCAGCCTTTTCTGTGAAAAGAATGAGGGAGAGAAAAGGGGAGAGATTAGCAGGAGCCAAGAGAACAGTAGAGGCGGTCAGAGGAGGGAGGGGGAACAGAGAGCAGCCAGAGAGTCTGCTTCCCCAGGCACCACTCCGCTCCTGTGGCTGACAAGGCCTGACGCCGCTGACTGCCATGCTTATCAGCCAGCTCTGCTCCACTCCACTCAGCTCACCGCTCACTGGCTTAAACAAGAAGCTGTTTATCTGAGCGTAGCCCTGCACCCACACTCCGGCTCCACTCAAATCTGCCCCACCAGAACAACTCCCAACAACACAGTCTACACAGACAGAGAAAGAGAGACAGAGAGATTATAGAAAGATAAATCAATAGAGAAGCACCCACTGTCTCTGAGCAAACTGTCCCACCCTCCAATGGACTCCATTATATCTCATCCTTTAACAGTACAGATTTCACCGTTGACTCATTTTCTCTGGGTTCGTCGGTTTCTTGGAGTCTTTTTTGGTCAAAGTTCCCGTCATAGATTTCACAAAAACATGTTGTACATGTACATTTTGTGGCTTTGTGTATGAAATTTGGCTTTGAGGTGACTCAGACTTACAAACAATTTCCCAAATGTTGGCTCATGCCTCCTTGAAATTCTTTTAAAAACATATCGACTTTGAAAAAATTAGACTATTCCCTATTGCATCGGTTTTTCACTCTGATAAAAAAATAAAAATAAAAATTGGATCGCATAATGCTGATCTTTTGGGGAGTGTGAATGGTGCAGCACTCTAAAACCTGATTTATGTTTCCTTTCAAACAGGCTGCTTATATATAATGGCTTTAAAACAGAGTAGACTATCTATAGAAAATCAAACAATGAATGGTGTTGAGTAAGAACGCCATGAAAGCCAATAAAAAGTCGTATAATTCTTGTCAGTTACTTGGAGACCTCTTTCTTGTTTCAGTCGATGCCAGAGAAGCTGCTCCATGGGAGCTATGATTAGGAACTTTTCCCCCAAAAGCAAATTGTACTTTAGCTTAATACATGTAACCTTTCCATTCAACATTAATATGACATAATAAGAGATAATTAAGGCTTAAATAATAATGTAGTAGCCAAGAATTGTTCTTAAAATTGTTATAAATAAGTGAAAAAAAGAACTAGGTGGCTTCAACAAGAAGGTACTGGGTTCGAGTCTCAGTCTCACTGAGGATGTATCTGGGTGGAGTTTGTATGTTCTCCCTGTGCATGTGTGGGTTTCCTCTGGATAGTCCAGTTTCTTCCCACAGACCAAAGTCATGTACATTGGGCTAACTGACTGTTTCAAACTGCCCCTAGGTGTGAATGGGGATGGTTGTGTGTGTTTTGCCGTGCAACCACCTTCGCTCACTGTCAGCTGAGATAGGCTTCACCGCGATCCTAATAGGATTAAGCAAATGAGTGAGTGAGAAAGGGCCTGAGGATGTGTATAGTATGCTAAATGAAATTAATTGCAATTCTAAAGTGCAGTTGCGATACACCATTCATGGTAGTTTTAAGGTATTTTAACAGTGCTTTTCCAGTGTGGAATGAATGAAGTCTGGGGATATGTTAAGTCGGCATTGTACACTTTCTGTTTTTGAAGGTCTTTTCCTTCTTTCTGTGTAGCATTAACAAGCCATACTGTTATGCCTCTGATGAGACTTACAGCTTTCAAGACTGAGCTATAATTCAAAACAGGCATATGTGCATATGCATTTCTATTGTACAGGTGCCCAAGACTAGAACAATGGCCACTGCATTAACCTCCTGTTGAACAAACGTGCAGAGGGGGCCTAAGAACTCTGTTAGTATGTTGGTGAAAATGCACTCGTGCGACTGATTGGTTAACACACTGCATGTCTTAACAGGCATCAACAGTAGGGGAATCTCTATTTGGTGGGTCAGCAAACAACCCCTGTTGCTCAACGCATATACACTGATCAGCCATAACATTAGCACCTCCTTTCCATCATAGCCAGCAATAACAGTTTCAGCAGCTGGTGCTACAGTAGATCTTTTAAAACTTCAGACCAGACGTACTAGCTTTCGCTCCTCACATGCATCAGTGATCCTTGGACACTTTTGCAGGTAAACTGGTTGTCCTTCCTTGTACCATGTTTGGTATATACGGTTCTTTTGTATATGAACAGACCCAGTTGGTGGGGCCATGGGAGTCATGGTTAGGGTGCTGGACTCATGATCAGGGAGGTCATGAGTTCGAATACCGTCAGATACCACCATGCTAAGACCCCTGGGCAAGGTCTCAACCACAAGTGTGCCTCTGTTCCCCCAGCATTACCATGGTGGGAAGGTAACCTGCAATGGATCAGTGTCCCATGAAGTCGTCCATGGGACCATGAGTCCATAAGTCGTTTCACTCTATGGAGACGGGGATAAGCTTGTGCCTGATGACCAGTAGGGTCAAGTATAAAAAGCACAGCAGACTTTAACTACCTACTTTACCTTATAGACTCTGTTGTTTATCCATTACAATGTGGCCCTTGTTGAAAGTCAATCAGATCCTTATAGTACTTGCTCATTTTTCCTGCTTTTAACACATCAATTTAGAGAACTGACTGTTCACTTTTTGCCTTAATACATCTCACTCCTTGGCAGGTACCAGTGTAACAAGATAATCAGTCACTTCACCGGTTACTGGCTGCGGCATCAATCTGGATTCGAACTGTTGATAGTCGTGCATCTTGTTGATGTGTCAGTCTGTTTTTAGTGTTATGGCTTATCAGGATATATACTCACTCACTCATTTGCCAAACCGCTTACTCGTATTCGGGTTGCAGGTTGGCTGAGGCCTTTCTCACCTGACACTGGGCGAAAGTGGGGTACACCCTGATCAGCTCACCAGACCATTGCAGGGCCAATATATATACTGTTCAAAGATAAACACATATACAATATAGTGGGCATGCACAGCATAATGCTATACTTTGCTCTGGCACTAAATTGGGCAGTTAGACATGTAAGGCTGACATCTAAGTTTGCATGATCAACAGTTTATTGATTGACTTATTTTAGAAGGAACAAGTGTAGTCTTGAGCAACAGAGGATCTAACAGGTAGATAGGAATTGAGAAAAATAGGGCTATAAAAAAGAGATCTCTCTGCGTAATTCAGTGGTATTATCCTGTGCTGTCTTTCCAGACACATACAGCTTCAGGGCCACAGGCTTTATCGTCAAGATCTAGACCTCATTTCTGAGTAGTCAGGTGAAAAAAAAATCTCCCTTTATCTCAGAGGAGAGGCATCCTGATGAAAAAAAAAAGACTGACAGGGCTGAACCATTTCTACATTGAGGAATCTCTTTTTGTACTTTTAATAAAACAAATTAAATAAGAAGAACCAGAGAAAATGCAAAGGACACTTGCTTGAAAAGATTAAAACCAGTGAGAAGAAAGAGCAGTGTCCAACCCTCACTGAAAACACACAATAAAAGCATGCTTGACTTTAAGTATTAAACAAATCCTTCTTTTTCCTTAAAGCATATCAAAGGAATGGACAATATCTCTGTTTTGGCTTATGGTCTCTAGGTTCCAGGCCCAGCACATTTATTTAAAAGGCATGACAGGCAGTTGCTGTTCATTCATTCAGTGCCCTCGGCAGACAAGTTGTTTGACTGTAATGCCAATGCTCCTTTGGGTATTAGGGATGAGAGTGTGTCTGGAATGTACCCATATCACACACTCCAAATACCTCTCACTGGAAGTGAGATAATGGTCGTGGTGGTGTAGGCTACTTCAAGAATTTATGGTCAACACATTGTTGGCAGTTATGAACTTGTAATATTTTATGCACTTATTATTACCACATGCTCTACATCTCCACATCCAAAGACTGTATGCTTCTATCATTTTAATAAATAAACTGTCTGCAAACGTGCTTCACTACTGTGTCATAAATGTGCAATATTTAAAAATTATTTATAGTATTTATTTATAGCAACATGTGTTTGAAGGGGTGGTATAGTGGTTAGTGGTTAGGACATCACACCAAGAAGGCCCTGGGTTCGATTCCCAGGCTCTGGCATTTCTGTATGGAGTTTGCATGTTCTCCCTGTGCTTGCATGGGTTTCCTCTGGGTACTCTGGTTTCCTCCTACAGTCCAAAGACATGTACATTAGGCTGATTGCCCCTAGTGTGTGCCAGTTTCTCTATACATGCTCCCTTTGGGTAATATTATTCGTGAACATGGTATTAGCTTTCATTGTTACGCTGGTGATACACAGTTATACATTTCAGCAAAGCCAGATAAGAGACACCAGCTTAATAAAGTTGAGAATTGTGTAAAGGACATTAGACACTGGATGCGTACTAACCTCCTCTTAATAAACTCTGATAAGACAGAAGTACTTGTACTCGGATCACAGGCAGCTAGAAATAAGGTTTCTGTTTATGTAGTAAGTTTGGATGGTGTTTTAGTTTCATCGTGTGTAGCAGATAAGGACCTTGGAGTGAAGCCTTCGTGTAGCCTTCTTTCATCTCAGAAATATTGCTAAAATAAGAAATATGATGTCACCGCATGATGAAAAACTTGTTCATGCTTTTATTACCTCGAGATTTATTACCAGAATGTAGCAGCAAGAGTTCTTACTAGAACCAGAAGACACAAGCATATCACCCCCCCCCCC
>JBCNYH010000004.1:29957136-29977452 GCA_039654325.1 Tandanus tandanus
TGTGTGTGTGTGTGTGTGTGTGTGTGTGTGTGTGTGTGTGAGAGAGAGAGAGAGAGAGAGAGAGAGAGAGAGAGGAGCCTCCAATAGCAGTTACAAAATGTCTGAGATTACTTTGTTGGGATTCCAGGCTCATGTTACATCTTTCTGCTTTTCCCTTAAAAATCTTTACAATCTGAAGAATCTGCTTCCTGAACAAAACATTATGTACACTCTTGGACAAATAAGTTTGGGAGGAAAATGTGTTTGATCAAATGTCTATATCAACAGATAGTTTTGGCATTTTGAATTCCAAGCAGAGCACAACAGTCATGGAATATGGCCTGGATGATTGTCCCGCATTTGTCCACTGTCCACATGTGTCCACCACAGGACGCCTAATAAAGCTGCTGCATTGCTGAGTTGACGCTGATTGGTTGTTATATGTTGGTGATATTGCATAATGACAAGCAGCAGTAAAAGATGTGATAACCACTACCATACTGTGCTGCCCTAATAATGAAAAATAAAAATAAATAAAATAAGAATAAAAACACACAATCTAACTCAAGTAAGCAGACATTCAGATAAATAAATGTTCATGGAGCAAACGCCGAAATCAGAAGCTTAAAACAAACAATGCAGGTGATACCAATGAAAGTGAAAATTAGATACTGAAAATAAAGGCACTGAAAAGCAAACCCAGGCTCGGACACCAATCAGTAGAGACATCTATTGGAGGCTCCACTTTTAGGCGCCGCCTAAATCTCTATATATTAAAATTGTAAAGCCTTAAATGTAAATGTTTTATTGGAACCCTAAACAAATCCACCTGATTCTTACTTTCTGGTGTTCATGAATGCTTCAATAGATACACCAGGTGTGTTAAAGCTTCACTGCCATCTTTTGCCATGAGTCTAAGAGGAAATAATTGGCCATAGCATGTACTGTAGTTTGGGTGAGAGGGATGGCTAGAGGGAACTTAGTAGAATCGTGATGATCTTTAGGGAACTTGGTGGAATCGTGATGATCTTGAGGGAACTTGGTGGAATTCGTGATGATCTTGAGGGAACTTGGTGGATTCGTGATGATCTTGAGGGAACTTGGTGGAATCTTGATGATTTTGAGGAAACTTGGTGGAATCATGATGCTCTTGAGGAAACTTGGTGGAATCATGATGATCTTGAGGGAATTTGGTGGAATAGGGATGATCTTAAGGGAACTTGGAGGAATCGTGATGACCTTGAGGGAACTTGGTGGAATTTGGATGATCATCAGGGAACTTGGTGGACTAGTGATGATCTTGAGGGAACTTGGTGGATTTGTGATGATCTTGAGGGTACTTGATGGAATTGGCATGATCTTGAAGGAACTTGGTGGAATTGTGATGATCTTGAAGGAACTTGGTGGAATTGGGATGATCTTGAGGGTACTTGATGGAATTGGAATGATCTTGAAGGAACTTGGTGGACTTGTGTTGATCTTGAGGGAACTTGGTGGATTTGTGATGATCTTGAGGGTACTTGATGGAATTGGAATGATCTTGAAGGAACTTGGTGGAATTGTGATGATCTTGAAGGAACTTGGTGGAATTGGGATGATCTTGAAGTAATTTGGTGGATTTGTGATGATGTTGAGGGGACTTGGTGGAATTGTGATGATCCTGAGGGAACTTGGTGAAATTGTGATGATCTTCAGGGAACTGATCGTGATGATCAATTAACTTGGTGTTTGAATTGTGTTGATCATGACAAAACTTTTGACTGTCAAAAATTTTGTCACGATTACGATTTAAGGCCAATTGTGATAGCACATGGGAATCGTAGTAGAGCGTAGTAGAGCTTAAGAGACCTTAACAGTGTATTGCAGACCTTGATGCACCATCATAGGGGATCTTTATGAATTTGTAAACATGATTCCTTCAAGTTTCATATCTTGGATGCCCCCTGCCTCATTTATACTCCAGTCGTGTTCCCAGCATGGTCATAAATCGTGGAGCTCCACACTTTTTTGAATCTCGGAGATCGTGGACATCGTGGCCCCAGTGTAAACCCAGGTTTCAATCAGAGCTCATGTATGTTAAAGAGTGTTTACCTCCAGTGTGTTCAGCCTCCCTGTCTGTGAAATGAGCATGAGCAGCAGTTCAAATAAATGAAGCACGTACTCATTTTCACCAAACCTGGTTGGTAGCTGTTGTGTTGGATGGTAGAGCTAGTTAGTGGATGGTAAATGGCTAACCATCAAATTGATAAAAAGTTAGAAAAAACAATGCTTGTTGATAATAAACATTTATAGTATTAGTTTTATCCTTATTTACAAAGAGCATGAAGGCTTGTCCCTCACATGACATATATTCAGGCACGGTGACATAGTGGTTAGCACGTCTGCCTAACGACAAGGAGGTCCTGGGTTCGAATCCCAGGCTTGGGCATTGCTGTGTGGAGCATGCAGTCTCTCCCTGTGCTTGCGTGGGTTTCCTCTGGGTACTCTGGTTTCCTCTTACAGTCCAAAGGCATGCACATTAGGTTGATCGTCTTTCCAAATTGCCCCTAGATGTGATTGTGTATGGTTATATGTGTGTGTTGGCCTGCGATGGCATGGGAAACTGTTCAGGGTGTACCCCATCTTTGCCGGATCTGTCAGATCAGTGGTTCATGCCTCAGTACTACCAGGCTGCCACTGCTGGGCCCTTGAGCAAGGCCCTTTACCCTTAACTACTCAAATGTATGAATGAGAGCTTTATAAACAAGAAAGAAAAAAGTAAGGATCAGGGTGGCTGCCAAATTTCATAAATGTAAATATAAATGATCTCATTGCAAAACTGCATTCTACTATAATTTTTCTACAGTAATTACAAATACCAATGTTACCCATGCCAGTGTACCAATGTAATAGATGTTCCTATTTAGTATACATATTTATTATCTAATTTAGTACATAATTGAATTCAGTGGGTTTAAAAAAGGAAAGCCGGACTATAAATAGCATTGTCTTGCACCTAATATGTGCTGTTTATGAAAGATTCATAAATTACTTTTTGTTTTAAATCTATGGTTCAAATAAATAGCTCAGATACTATTGCACTCATTTACATAATAGGTCTAATACAGTATACAGTTTTTTAAGTCCATGCAAACAGTAATAATGTATGTTTCTCACATCACAGAAAATTATGTTAATAATCAGCCAGGCAAATTTGAATTGATAAAAATTGCCAAGCATATAAAATTATATTTCAGCCCTAAAATAGACAGGTGACATGTTCAGGGTGCAGCCCACCTCTGATGGGATTGGCTCCAGCTCCCCCTGCGACCCTGAGGGATAAGAGTTACAGATAAGAATGGATAAAATTAGGCTTCAGAATCATGAATAAAATAAGCAGTACTTTCCACTGTGTGAGTGTGTACACCGAAGTACTTTCTGCTGTGAGACCCTGGGGGTGGGAACACTGAGGTACTTTCTGCTATGAGAGCCGGGGGTGGGTCCACTGAAGGTGCTGGAACCATGCCCAATTGCAGAAAAGTAAATTTTTTTAATCCATGTCCAGCCACGATACAGGTGTGCTTGGTGCTTGTTTTATGTTGAAAATCAATGCATTGTTGAATTAGTGGAAATAAAAAAAGAAATAAAAGAAAATATTGTTAATGTTTTTTTTATCTAATCTGTGCATGATTCTCAATACTTATGCTGCTGTGTTGTTGTTGTTGTTTTATTTGTTTAGTCTTAATGCTGGTGCATTCTGCATCTCAAGTTCAAAATGTTTATACACACCCCTGGTTGCTACTTTATTTCATTCTTCATTTCAACAGCTTTACTTTATTAGGGGTGTGGGAAGGCTGAAGGGCATCCCAGCCAACTCCAAGTGAAGGTGGGGTACACCATGAACAGCTCAACCGTCGCAGGGCAACACAGACACAACCATTCACACTTATACAAACACCTGGGGCAATTTGGAGCGGCCAATTAGCATAATGTGCATGTCTTTAGTCTGTGGGAGGAAACCGGAGTACCCGGAGGAAACCCACAAACGTTCGGGGAGAACATGAAACATGAAAACTCCACACAGAAAAATCCTGTCACCTTTTTGCTGTGAGGCAGACCTGGTTGGCTCCCGAGTGACACATCGACAAGGTGCGCGACTATCAACTCAGAGAGCGCAAGTTCGAATCCAGGTTGATGCCACAGCCATCCATGACCGGGAGTCCATGGGAGCTAATTGGCCGAGCTCTCACGGGAGGGAGGGATGGCATACTCTCACTTCCCTCACTCACAGCGATCACCAGCCAAACATGGGCGTCTGTGAGCTCATTTGTACAAGTGGTCGAATAGTGCTTTCCCTTGGAGTGTGTTAGGCCGCCCCCAAATATGCATGTGCAGCAGTTCGAAAAGAGGCGGGTGGTAGCATTGCATGTCATGGAGGAGGCATGTGCATGCTTACACCCCTCCCTGGTTGGTGAAGGTCGTGTGACAGGGAAGGCAAAATTTGAAGGGTGAGAATTGGATACAACTAAAATTAGGGAAGAAAATGGGGGAAAATAAATCAAAGAAAAAAAAATTTCCTGGTTTCGGAGAGTCTATGTCTGCCTACGTCACTGTTCCAGTGTGTGGTAATGAACGGAGAGAGAGAAAGTGAGAGCACTTAGGCTTACTTCTTTGTATGATTGTATAGGGCTTGTGTCATTTTTATTTAGCCTCCATCCATCCATCCAACCATCCATTTTCTAAGCCGCATAATCCTAATTAGGGTCGCGGGGAGGCTGGCGCCCATCTCAGCCGACTCTGGGCGAGGGCAGGGTACACCCTGGACAGCTCGCCAGACCATCGCAGGGCTGTTATTTAGCCTTTTAGAGGCTATTACATGAATACATTAATGAATTTAATTAAGCCTACCCCCAGAGGAATTTTAGAAGACCTGGGAACACCACTATAATCACAGTGACAGGATAAATATATCATGTAATAAAGGTTTAGTGTGTATTAGACTCATATGGGATGCTTACTCTCACCCACTCATTTGCTGAACCACTTACTCATACTAGGGTTGCGGGGAGGCTGGTGCCTATCTCAGCTGACACTGGGTGAAGGTGGGGTACACCCTGAAAAGTTTGCAAGGCCATTGCAGGGCAACACAGACAACCATTCACACTCACACCTGGGGACAATTTGGAACATCTAATTAGCCTAATATGTACGTCTTTGGACTGTGGGAGGAAATCAAAGTGCTTCACACAGAAACGCCCTCACAGAGCCCGGGACTTAAACCCAGGGCCTTCTTGCTGTGAAGCGGACGTGCTAACCAGTACGCCACCTTGTTATCCCTAATGTGGGATATACACAAAAACTATACAAAATTGTTTAACTCAGTCATTCAGTACACGTAGTTCACATGTTTTCATAAACTATTTTCTAACATGTGTAATGTTTTTAGAAAGAAATCTGTGAATTTGCTGTGCATGGACTGAATCCCTGAACCCCTGGAGCATACCGAGTACTTGCTGCTTGTCATGAAGTATCAGGTTTAAAAGGACTGAAGTGGTCAGTGGTACTTGCTCGCATGGTCTGCCAGGTTAGATGCCATAAAAACAGGACACTCTTTGTTTCCAGTCCAGATTATTTTTGTAAATATTTCTGACAGCTGCTCTTGATAGGAAAAATAATAAAAGAGTTGAGAGGCTTTGCTGGCAATTAATTCCTTTGCAGTTGAGCTTTAATGACATTCATATAGTCTAGCCTAGGGGGTTTAACACAGTTCAGAGAAGTGTAGCGATGTGTGTGTGTGTGTGTGTGTGTGTATGTGTGTATGTGTGTGTTTGGGTTGGGGTGGGGATGGGGGTTCTAGGTATTTATTGCATTGTGGGGACCTAAATCTGTTTACAATCATATTATGGGGACCTGTCTTCATTATGGGGGCAAAACAAAAGTCACCATAAATGAAAACATTTCATTTTAAGCTGAATATATGTACATTTTGGGTTAGGTTTGGGTACGGTTAGGGTAAGGTCTAGGGTTGGGCAAGTAGTTTTTATGGTTAGAGTTAGTCTGTAGGAAATGGATAAGTTTATGTATTGCCCCCTGAAGTTATAGACTTAAAAAGACTGTGCATGTGTGTGTGTGTGTGTGTGTGTGTGTGTGTGTGTGTGTGTGTGTGTGTGTGTGAAACTAAACACATACAACCATGGGGCAATGTGGGATGGGGGTGGGTGCGGTGCTGGTCAGTAGCCTGTGGTAGGACCCAGTCTGGGTGGGCGGACAGAGCTACTGCTGGGGCGCCTGTAGATGTTGGAGCCACAGAATCCTGTGTTTGTGTATGGAGCGCAACCCTCTTATCTCCAGCCTGTACTGACGCCACACTCTTCCTGTTTCAAATCATTACTGCTGATTTTTCTCTTCAGTCCTGCCACAGTCGCCGCCTCTCTTGGCGGCTTTCTAGTTCTTTTTTCTTTGAATAATTTGTGTGTGAGTTTTTTCCATTTCTGTTTAGTCAGAAAGTGAGCTAAGATGCTAAGTGTTATCTAGCACACAATAATGTGTTTCCACTATTAAGAGAAGGTAACAGAAACAATTAACATACATGTTACTCTACATAACTGAGTGTGCAGAGATCCCATGAGATTTTTTAATGTGGCAGTCAGGAAATCTTCAGACACACACTTAAGCACCATAAACCATAAGCACATGTGTTATTACACATTCACAAATTTAATACATGAGCTCACAATCAAGAAAATATGCTTAATATTCACTCATTTGCTGAACCGCATAATCAGTAGGGTCACGGGGAGGCTGGAGCCTATCTCGGCCGAGACTGTGGGAAGGCGAGGTACACCCGGAACAGCTTGCCAATCCATCCCAGGGCCAACACACACAATCATTCATAGCATACTGATGCAAATGTTGTAAAGCCATGGGCTTGATTTTGTTGTCGCATACATGCTCACGTGCCTCGGGAAAAATATACTGCACATACGCCACAGCAACTGTTGGTGCTAAGTGCACTTAGACTTCGGAACGCTGTAAATGTTTGCATTCTCATAAAGTCACACATGGAAACATTTTCAGAGCTTCGCTTTTAGACAGAGCCTAAATATTTATATTGCGTACACTTTGGAACACCCAATTAGCCTGATGTGCATGTCTTCGGACTGTGGGAAGAAACTGGAGTACCCAGAGGAAAACCCATACATAGAGAGAACATGCAAACACCATGCAGAAACTCCCTCACTGAGCATGGTAATCGAACTCAAGACTTTCTTGTTGTGAGGTAGATGTGCTGATCACTATGCCACCATGCCGCTGCATAAAGAAAATCTTCAACAAAAAAGCTTCAGCGCGCAGAAAGTATATGTCCGCAAAAAAAAGTGTGAAGGACAGACTGACAGACAGACAGATGGAACCCATTTCTACAGCTCCCGATGGGCGGGAGCTAAAAAAGGTTACCATTAGTCCTGCTGGATAGCTTATCTAATAGCTAACTAGCCTATCTAGATTTATTTAATCAACTTATTATATTAACATGATACAAGCTTTGGAGAAGTAATGCAAAGGTTTAGGCTCCTTTTCCAAATGTATAAAGGAATATCCAATCATTCATTTGCCACACTGCTTAATCCTGTTAGGGTCACACTGAGGTTGGAGTCTATCTCAGCCAAACGTGGGCAAAGGATGGGATCACTCGCCTTCCTATCACAGGAACAGCAAACACACAACAATTCACATTCACACCCACACCTAGGGGCAATTTGAAATGTCATTGGACTGTATGGAGGAAACCAGAGTACCTGGAGGAAACCCACGCAAGAAGTCCACAACTCCACAGAGAAACGGCCTCGCCAAACCCATTACTCGAACCTAGGAGCTTCTTGTTGTGAGGCAGACGTGCTAAGCAATATAATCACACAGGACGGCACGGTGGCATAGTGGTTAGTACATCACAGAAAGAAGGTCCTAGGTTTGAGTCCCGGGCTCAGGCACTCTCCCAGTGCTTGAGTGGGTTCCCTCCGGGAACTACAGTGTCCACCAACAGTTAAAAGACATGCATGTATGTATGTTGCCCTGCGATGGACTGGCGAGTTGTTCAGAGTGTGAATCGCCTTTGCCCAGAGTCGATTGAGATTGGCTTCAGTCTCCACATAACCCTCATAGGATAAAACAGTTTGGCGAATGAATAAATGAATGAATGAATGAATGAATGAGTGTGATCATTCAGCAAGACTGCAACAGAGAACACTACAAAGCATGCTGTTTTCTCATTTTTGAGAGTACCTTTTGACTGTGGTATTAATGTGTGATTATTGACGGAGTATTTATTTTTCTAAGAAACGTATCACTGTGCACTTATGCTGAAAAAAAAAAAAAAACCCTGACACATACAGCTATGTCTTTTTACATGTCTCAGATCCTCTTTTTAAACACTGCTGTTAAACGATTTAAGGAAGATCAAGGAAGTTTTTGTGAAGTGTTCTCTGTGACCCATTACACTGTATTCATTGACATCATTGTATGTTTAAGTTGCATAATGTTTTTGGCGGGTTTTGGGAGGGGTTTGTCATTTCTACAGTTCCCTCTGTGTTTTTCTTTCAGAATGCAAATCACCTCCATCTTAAGTACATAAACACTGCGTTGAGTCTGCCTGACTGGCCCTTCCACTTGGAATTAAGCAAGCGTCACCCGCTTGTCTCTCTCCACCTGTCTTCTCCCAGCCACCAGGACGGCCAATTGTGATGGCGCCAAGTGCTGCTTTGCTCCCGCCATAAGCAGAAACAGTACAGGTCCAGCCTGCTATCGCTCATGGCTTCTTTCCCTTTTCTTTGTTTTCTACAAAATTTCCTTCCTTGGTTTCTTAGACACACTCTCTCTCCCCACTGATGTAAGTCCAAACAGTGGTTTATTGAGAAAGTAAACAGCTGAATGGAGGGAGGAGACACTGGCGTTTATGGACTTGAGATGAAAGACTGCAGACATCACACAGCCAGACCTACATTCATACTGCAACAAAATGTACCAAGGCACAGTCAATCATGAGCAGGGGAAGACAATAGGTTCCTTGAATTCTTTGGCTGCAGTGAGGTCATCAGAGAGGACTGGGCAGTATGACAAGTAGCTATATAGAATATGGACTTTTCCTTTTGTAATAAGCAGAGGTTCTGCATGCTTTGGAAAGTTCTATCATAGTAATATCAGAAAAATGTATAACGCCTGTATCATGTCACTGAAATGCCGTCCATTCTTTCCCTGAGTCCCTCACATCCTTTGCTAGGTTATTTATGCTAGCGCTATGCTTTTTCACATCAATGGGATGCCATGTTTCCTCACTCTCCTAGCTTTGCCGTGACGAGATCAGAAAACACAGGATCTTTATCATTGTTCATCCTGGGCTCCATACAAGCATCACGTGGGTGCACAAACTGCCCTCCAGCACACACTCCTTCTCCAGTTATGATATACAGTGTGAGAGGCTATATGAGGATAATTTAATCTTTGGACCCCAGAGAGTGCTCTTACAAACCAGGGCTCTGGGACTTCTCACTACACTCCATGTATCATATGTATCATATTGAGACTTCTTGGTGGAGCTCTGAGCTGGAGCTTTATCAGAATAACTTGCCCTAAACTCAATTCCAGTGCCCAGCTAATCCCCACAAGGAAACAATCCACCTAATCCCCCCCATCCCATCCTCCTTTCAGGTTACTCTACACCAGCAACAGCCAGGCGATTGTATTTACAGCAGTGCTCACCAGTTCTCTGTGCATTTCTTTAAGAATCAGTGGATTGAATTCATTTAAGGGTGTTTCTGAATCAGCAGGAAATTTTCTTGATGCATCATTTTTCATGATGGAATAAATATAGTTTCTCCCAGAGTACTGGCAGAAACTGATCTGAAAAACACCTGACAAATGAAGCATTACTCTGGTTATTAATCCACAATGTCTGCCAAACATATCGATCGTTCTATCAGTACATTAAAATAAACAGCCATTGTATAAACAGATAAATAATGTCATGTTATAAGGCAATACAACTGTTAAAGATAAAAGGAACTGTGTTGCACAGTTCTATCTCTGACCCAAGAGGGCTTTTCTGGGTACATTCCCTCCACCAGGATATCCTCCTTCTACCAATGACATTACCCATGAGGCTGTGGGAGCTGCTGCTGTTGGCTGCCCATTGTAAGCAATCCTACATGCTGAGGTCACGAACGGAGCCAGACAGGCAGGCAGTCTGCAGCTTCCTCTCAGATACCAGATCAAGTAAATCAGAATTAGAAGTCGTTAGTCCTCCAGGAGCCCTGGTGACGGCGACTCTTTGACAAGCACTCTGTGGTACAAGATAGGCGCCCACTGTGCTATTTGAAGTCTCCTAAGGTCCAAGCATTGCTTTCATTTCTCACGTGTCCTTCCACTGGTGTGGTTAACCTGACTCTGTGTTGTGAGGGAAGTTCTTGTGATGGAAGAACACACAGAGGCAAAAGGACCATTAGGCTGCTGGGATCCACAGCCTCATGTGCAGGGCTGTTACTCTATCACCCCGTAAAGAGATCCATTTTTCACAGGCTGCCTCAGGCTATAAAGATGAGAGACAAACTAATTGATTTTAACATGGCTGCCCTGTCAGGGGAGCACAAGAGAATGGACATATGGAGATTAATCACACCAGCACTAATATTGATAACTTGTCTGATTCATGCCACGATATGCTCATAAAGACAGGTATGTGTAATGTAGTTTGCCTAATGCTCTTTTCCTCTGCCTCCTTTTTTCTTTTCTATTGTTTTATATATTTCTCTTCAGCCTAATGTATATATACATACATATATATATATATATAAAATCATAACCCCCAATGTTTAAAAAACAGCCACTGTCAGCTATTACTAGTAAGTAAAATTTGTTTCCACAACACCTTTCAAGAAAAAAGGTCAACAACAAACTGCTTCCTGCTATAAAAATAAATTGGAAGAATCAAAACAATAGACATGGCTAAAAATAAATATAAGCAGGGGTGGCACGGTGGCACCGTGGTTAGCACGTCCACTTCACAGCAAGAAGGTTACGGGTTCGAGGCTGCTTGCCTGGGTTTCCTCTGGGTACTCCGGTTTCCTCCCTCAGTTGATTGGCTGTTTCAAATTGCCCCTAGGTGTGAGTGGGAGTGTGAATGTGTGTATGTGTTGCCCTGTGATGTGATGGTCTGGTGAGTTGTTCGGGGTGTACCCCGCCTACACATAGTGTCGGCTGAGATGAGAACCAGCCTCGCTGTGACCCTGGTGGGATTGAGTGCTTCAATAAATGAGTGAGAGAATAAATAAAAGCAAGCCTGCCCAGGTGGGTCTTTAACTACTTCTTTAAGGTATCAACAGTGTCCACAGTTTGTAAAACCAAAGGGTATCACATTTATCTGACTGTGTCTGCACATTGTCATTATTCCAATTGAACATTCATTTATTCATTTTTCCAAACTGCTTAATTCTACTAGGAATGCAGGGAGGCTGGAGCCTATCTCAGCCAAATCTCAGTGAAGGCGGGGTACACCCTGAACAGCTCACCAGTCCATCAGCCAAAACACCCACACAACCATTCACACTCACACTCACACCTAGGGTCAGTTTGGAACAGCCAATTAGCCTAATGTTCATGTCTTTGGACTATGGGAGGAAACCGGAGTACCCTGAGGAAACCCACACAAAAATGGGGAGAACATGCAAATTCCACACAGAAACTTCCAGGACTTGAACACAGGACCATCTTGCTCTGAGATGGATGTGCTAACCACTATGTCACCATGCCGATCTGGTAAGTATTTATAGCTCAGACGGATATATGGATGTAAAACTGTGGCAATCATTAAGTTTGAGGACACATTAACTTATTCAGGGGGGAGATACGGAAGCACAAACCTCCAGTAGCCAAACTTTGTACTCATCTGTCCATCTTTTCCACTGCTTTCCCAGGTACTCTAGTCAACAGAACCGTGTACTAGCCTCCCCTAGGCTTTAAATGTTTTCCAGCTCATAAGCCAAAGCTTCCTGCTGGTCTTTCCTCTTTCCCAGCTCCAGTCGAAATGTGATTTATTCCCACTTGCTGGAAAAAGAAGCATTACACCAGCATTACTGCCTATTCTCTATGCTCGACCAAACAAGTGGCTCTGCTGGGAGAACCAGGCCTGGGCAGAGTCAGAGGTCATGGTGGAAGTGTGACCACCATGGTGGAGTAAATCATGTGCTGGGAATATGGGTCACTTGGCTGACCCATGAAGCACCAGAAGTACTTAAATCACCAACAGTGGAGAGAGGATGCAATGGCTTCATAATGAAAATAGCATGTTCTGTAGAACAGACACTCCCTCAGGCGAAAGGTCAGCTTTCTATGATGAACTCCTTCTTTAGTATTAGAAATAATTAACTTTTCCATACTGGTCAGTGTGCACATTTTTATGATTCTATCACAGCCACACTCTGTAAACAGTTTATCCTGCTATAAGATGAAAAAAGACATGAACCAGGTTTCCACTGAGGGTTTAAAAATTGCAACAAAACACACATCAAACAACCAAAATAAAAATTTTAAAGCTAAAGGGTTTCTCGTTGTGGCGTAGTGGTTAGCACATCCACGTCCCAGTAAGAAGATCCTGGGTTCAAGTCCCGGGCTCGGCAAGGGCATTTCTGTGTGGATCCAAGTTCTTCCCATGCTTACATGGGTTTCCTCCAGGTACTCTGGTTTCCTCCCACAGTCCAAAGACACGCACATTAGGCTAAGTGGCTGTTCCAAATTGGCCCTATGTGTGAGTGTGTGTAAATGGTTATGTGTGGGTTGGCCCTGTGATAGACTGGAGAGCTGTGCAGGGTGTACCACACCTTGGTTCAGTGTCTGCTGAGATAGGCTCCAGCCTCTGCGCAACACTAATAGAATAAAGCAGTTTAGAAAATGAATAAATGAAATTGCACATTAATGGAAACACATTTACTGAGTGCTGACTCATAGAGATCTCGCCTCTATGACTGTCCCAAAGACGGTACAATTTATGCCAAATGGCTCACTTGACCATATTTTATGGGCCATCATGAGGGTGTGCAGATATGAAGATATCAACACTGACTGTTACACAAGTTTCTAATTTAAACATGCTAGTGGTATGACCAGTTCCTAGAGGTTTGTGGAGTAAATGGATAAGGGTGAACAGGGTGAAAGGTTATGAGGTGCTGGTTACTGGTTGTGTTTGTTGTCACCCCAGTAGCAGTCCTGTCTTCGATTAGAAGAAATGAACCTGATGACATGCTCTTCCTGTATTGGCCCCCGTTGTGGGCCCCTCTCAATGGGATGAGATGTTGGGAACCTGGGTCTGTGCAGGCCACTTTATTTTAGGAGGTCATTTCAAGCCGGACACAGTGTCTCCCCAGCACAGCCTGTCTCCTGATAGCCTATCAAGCTGCCGGCTTTTAGAAGGGGAGCCAATGCTTACTTACCAGGCTGACGCCAGACTAGCTGGTTATCACTATCAGGACTTCCAGCACCCCAGTCACAGTGCTAATGAGCATCCGATGCTGTCAGTGAGAAAATGCACACACACAAACACACAGATTCCGAATGTACAACAGGACGGATATGGTGTATTTTATGATAAAGCAGAAAACTTGAATAGTTACTTCACATTCCAGGCAGCCAAGTTGTAAATAAACAGACACCATGGAACCATTTGGGGCGGTATGGTCGTGTAGGGCTTAGCATGTCCGCATTACAGCAAGAGGGTCCTGGGTTCGAGTCCCGGGCATGAGCATTTCTGTGTGGAGTTTGCATGTTCTCCCTGTGGCTGCGTGGACTTCCTCTGGGTATCCTCCCAAAGTCCAAATGCATATTAGGCTAATTTTCTGTTCCAAACTGCCCTTAGGTGTGAGTGTGAATGGTTCTCTGTGTGTGTGTGTGTGTGTGTGTGTGTGTGTCTGTGTGTGTGTGTGTGAGGGATAGGCTCCAGGCTCCCTGCGACCCTATTAGGATTAACCAGTTTGGCAAATAAGTAAGTGAGTGAAGAACCATTTGGTTTCTTTCAGGCTTCATGATGTTTGTTGACTATTTAGTTTCTAGACAGTCTCTTGCCTTAACTCTCACTGTCAGAAGCACTGAAATAAAAACATATACACTTCAGGGCACGTTCATTCATCTATCCTCTAAAAGATTAAAAGTGCAACCTCTCCTTTCACTCACTCATTTGCTGAATCGCTTAGTCCTATTAGGGTTGTGGGGAGGCTGGAGCCTATCTCAGCCGACACTGGGCAAAGGCGGGGTACACCCTGAACGGCTCACCAGTCCATTGCAGAGCAACACACACAACCATTGACACCAACCCCTAGGGGCAATTTAAAACAGCCAATTAGCCTAACATGAATGCCTTTGAGCTGCGGGAGGAAACTGGAGTACCCAGAGGAAAACCATACAAGCACAGGAAGAACATGCAAACTCCGCACTGAAATGCCCAGGCCTAGAACCCAGGACCTTCTTGCCGTGAGGTGGATTTGCTAACCAATACGCCACTGTGCCACCCCTTTCTTCCCACAGTGCACTAATCCAAACACTAAACAGGGAATGAGGTTTCACCAGATCATCATCCAAAACTTTCAGCTGAACAACAATCTGACATATGTTTTACATTTGCACAACAAACAGTATGAGCGCTATGGCTACTGATTTTTAGTTATGCTGAGTTTCTCTGTCCCGACTTCTTCTAAGAGTTCTTAGTGGGTGAGTGCTGGCTTGGTACATGTGAATACATGGTATGTGTGCCGGCCACAGCAGATCTTCAATTTAATGCAAATGGAGTTTGGGAAAAAATAAAGAAAAGAAAAAAAAATATCCGTGCTGGAGATGATGTCATGCTTGGCATTTGGTTTCATGGATTTTTAAGAGGGTTGGATTTACTAGCATTCGGGAAACATTAAAAAAGTACAGAGGTTCACACTGGGATTGTTTGTACTTTCTCCAGCACCCCTCTCCTCTCCTTTCCTCCTTCATCCATGAATCTGAAACTCAGCCACCATGCCATGTCAGCTCAGGCCTCTACATTACAAACACACTTTCATTAAAACACTCAACACTCCGATTCTCTCACCTGACCCTTTGGGGAACTTTTACAAGACTCCTTATTTCAACAAACTTCCTTACTGTGTGCCATTCTGGTGTACCTTATTCATCGTGCACTGTTGTTATGCCAATTCGGTAATTTGTTATTGATGGAGGCCATGTTAAGTGTGTTTTAGGCCTACATGTGAATGTTTTTGCCCTGGTGTGAGGACTGAGTCTTTCCAATGTGTGAAAATCTGCTCAGTGCCAGTTGACTTTGGCCCTGACTCTGTGCTTTCTGTGTGTGTTGGCATCTCTTTCTTGTGCAGTATTTTCGTCTCTCGCTGTAATACATCCCTGTTTCTTCTATAGGCAATCAAAAAAGTACTGAATAAATCTTCTACACAAAGGTGCAGTGATTATCCGTACTCTCATTTAATACATGCAATTATGTATGCAGTTGTATATTGTGCTGTTTTTTTTTTTCAATAAGCCTTAGAAAACCTGTAGTTCAGGATACTGTAGAGCCCAGAGACTTGATTTTAAACCTGACACGATCTATTCAAAGATACAAGTATATCCTTGCGAACAATTACCAGGGGAGCCTTCAAATAAGAGTACAGAGAGGTATGGGTTAGTTTAGGGTGGGAGTAATCTGTTTCAGAGCTTTCTTCCTACAATGCCTTTAATTTGGGGTCATTAGGAATGCTTGTGTGTGTGTGTGTGTGTGTGTGTGTGTGTGTGTGTGTGTTATAGAGAGAGAGAGAGTGTGTGTGTGTGTGTGTGTGTGTGTGTGTGTGTGTGTGCGTGTGTGTGTAAAGAGCATGATTGCGTTTAAATCAGTTTGGCAGAGACAGTGCAATTAGAGGCTTTCACTTGGTTATCTGGCTCTCAAAGACAGACTGTCTCCATGACCCACTGAACAAATGCTGATAAAAAGCTGGAAAATATTATTCTCCACACAAGTGTGTCTCTAGCTAGGGCTCGGCTGACCTGCCTACTTGGGCCTCAGTCTCGCCGTCTCTGCTGGTCAGGAAAACTGACTGAAATAAACACAAAACACTGAGATAACCACGCTATTGATTAGCCATCTCTAACAGCAGCCTTGGCGGCATGGTGGCGTAGCAGTTAGCACGTCCGCCTTGCAGCAACAAGGTTCTGGGTTCGATTCCTGGGCTCGGGTGTTTCTGTGTGGAGTTTGCATGTTCTTCCCCTGGTTGCATAGGCTTCCTCCGGCTCCTCTGGTTTCCTCCCACAGTCCAAAGACATGCACATTAGGATAATTGGCTGTCCCAAATTGACCCTAGTTGAGAGTGTGTGTTGCCCTGTGATGGTCTGGCAAGCTGTTTAGGGTGTACCCCAGGCCCCAGCCTCCCCACAATCCCAGTAGGATTAAGCACCTCAGCAAATTAATGAGTGAATGAGAGCTTAAAAACACATAATTTGACTGGGATAAACTCCTGACTGCATAAACTCCTGACTCTCTGGGAACAGCACAGGTGTCTCAGTGAATTTTGGTCCAACGTTACCCCCTTGTACACAGCTTGATTAAGGCAGGAATGTTACACCTTGATTCCGCTTCACCCATCTGTGTAAAATCTCTGAATATGGAATGGGGGATCATTTCCTTCCACTTTTAATCCAGATTACATCTGGTGGAAACAGAGCTGGAATCAACGTCTGTGCATAAGGGACAGTCTGCATTGTGGAACATGGGTGCAATTTTTTGTCATTCAAATTGTTCTTTCTTTTTGGCATGGTAGCGTAGTGGTTAGTACATCCACCTCACAGCAAAAAGGTCCAGAGTTTGAGTTCAGGGCTCGGCGAGGGCGTTTCTGTGCGGAATTAGCATGTTCTCCCTGGTTTCCTCCAGGTACTCCGGTTTCCTCCTACAGTCCAAATACATTCACATTAGGCTAATTGGGCATTCCAAATTGCCCCTAGGTATGAGTGTGAATAGTTGTGGGTGTATTCATCCTGTTATGGACTGGCGAACTGTTCAGGGTTTACCCCGTTTTCACCCAGAGTTGGCTGAGATAGGCTCCAGCGTCCCTGCGACCCTAATAATATCAGGTAGTTCAGCAAATAAATAAATGACATTGCTTCCCACTTCTCTACAATTTCTCCCCCAACATATTTCTGACTGCACAAATACGTTCCTCAGCAACTTTGCTTGTATTTGAAGAGTGGGACACTATTAATGTTTACAGCTCACCAAAGCATTTCAACACTCAGTTCACTTGCTGTTATTGTTTTTAAAAGCAGTAGTCATACCTTGCTAGACAGCATTAACAGACAGCTGACAAAGAGCAAAAGTATTAATCGCCGTTCATCGCCGTTCGGATGCGTTTCTTATACATTTCTCATTCAGCAAATGCATTTCTGGTCAGGCGAGGTCCATTCAGTCCGGTGGAAAGTTCTGTGCATGCATAAAACTTGGAACAGCCTCCACTGAACGAAGGTGTCCACTGGTTGTACAGTTGTTGTGCTTGGACATGCGTTTGTTCAGAACTTGTGCGTTCCTTGTCCTGTTCTTGTCAGTTTGCATCCGTTGATGTCTGGTGGACCTGACATGCAACAGGTAAACAAGGGTGTGGGACGGATATAAGCCACATGTTCAGCAGATTATTACTGACAAGGAACTCATGGGAATCGATGAATAATGGATGTGTAATGGGGGTCCACAGGACAAAACTGACGACTTCAGGACAAGTACAGTATAACTAATGTACATGTAACAGGCCTTCACCGGGTTCGAAATGGACAGTGACGTGCATCCTCCGGGGTCACATGATATCCTCATGATAGCCTAGAGAGATGACATTCACCACTGAATAATTTTCTTTCACAAAGATCATATCCATCGGACATCCGTTTATGCTAGCCAGCAAGGTGTGACTGCTGTTAAGGTAAGCGTGGTATAGGTGTGGTGTGTCACATGTCACGCCTCCAGTTCCAGGAACGCTAACACACTGTATAAAAACACACACTGCTGTGGCTTTGTGCTGGTTTTGTTTGGTTCAGTGTAGAAAAAAAAGCTTCCATAGTCTTCTTTACAGTAATGTTGCAGGATCTCTGTATACTCACCATCTCACTCATTTGCTGAACTACTTAATCCTACTGGGGTCACCAGGAGGCTGGCGTTTGGGTCAGCCAACACTGGGCAAAGGTGGGGTACACCCTAAACAGTACGCCAGACCATTGCAGAGCAAACACACATACAATCATTCACACTCACTCCTAGGGGCAATTTGGAATAGCAAATGTGCATGTCTTTGAACTGAGGAAGGAAACCCACACAAGGGAGTACGTGCAAACTCCACACAGAAATGCCCGGGCCTAGAACCCAAGACCTTCTTGCTGTGAGGCAGATTTGGGCAAAGGTGTCTGCTGGTTGTACAGTTGTTGTGTGCTGGGCATGTTTTTGTTCAGATGTGCATGTCTTTCGACTGTGGGAGGAAACCGGAGTACCCAGAGGAAACCCACACAAGCACGGGAAGTACATGCAACTTCCACACAGAAATGCCTAGGCTTAGAACCCAGGACCTTCTTGCTGTGAGGTTGACATGCTAACCACTACACCACCGTGCTGCCCGATCGCTGTATAAAAAGGCCTAATGCTTGGTTGGCTGCTTGGGCTCTGTGATTTGTTTATGTATGGAGTGGACAGTGGTACTGTAGGTGTGCTTGACTCATTTGAGACTGTTCCAGTGTGTGTGTATCCATACTGACCCTTATGCTGGGATGTGAGGTCCAGTAACACATAAATAAAAGGTGTTGAAGGTACAGAGGACAGAATGGAGAGAATAACAGGAGTAGAAGGTGTCAAACACAGCATCAGTAGCCAAGACATTTTCCTTGACCCAAACAACCCAGGGTAAATGAAAGATCATATTTTATAGCAACACTTCTAATACACCTAATTAATGGTTGTAGAGAAAACTGGAGAACAAGTCATAAAACCATGTACCCCAAAGACTTACTTGAATTCTATGTTCTTAAACTTACACTACATATAATTACATACATCTCTCAGGGTGTTATTAAAGTACTGTATGAAACATATACTGTACCACAAAACTGTGTCCCTAGCCAAAGGAAAAGCAGAGCTGAGGAGAACGCCTAGATTCCCCTGAGAGGCTGAACTGGTCCATAAAGGCCTGGATCAGAAGGAAAGACATGGTGAAGCCTGGCCACTGACAGCAGGCCCCTGGGGGCATGAATTACCCTGACAGATACAAAGAGAAGATGACACACACTCTGCCTCAGGCCTCGTCTGCCTGGACTGCCCGACTCCAGCACAACCAAATGAATCAAATTGCCTCCAATTAAAGATTTAACCACCCCATTCCACTTTTCCCCGTCTCCATCTTTCTCAAGTCTTCACAGTGTTCTCACAGTCCCATGACACAAACAAGCCAGGGTACACACAGTAAATTCCTGATATCTGACATAACGCAGGAGACGTTCGTATATTCAGAAGAAAACTGCCTTTGGTTTAAACACTTCCAGTTACATGCCACGTGGGAGGGATTCTTTCTGTGATGAGATAGAGGGGCAAACGACAGTTTCAAGGACAAGTGTATGGTATTAATCTTATAATTAGTTGATGAAGGGTGTTTCAGTTGGCCATCATCCATATTACATAGAGGACTGTAAAAATAGCTGCACAGTCTCATCCAACCTAGTGTCCTCCACCCCATGATGTTCACAGGGCTAAGTGTAAGTGCCTGGTTCTCATTAACCCCCCTCCCCCACCCCCACGCACCCGCACTTCCAATTTCCTTATGAACAATTAATGCCTCCTCTCCTGTGAACACATGGCTGCTGTCACAGACTGGTACATTTTATTTCTGTGTTCCCGTTCTCTCACTCACTTAACTTTGAGAGAAAGAGAGAAAGGCGAAACAAATATAAACAATTTTTCTTTTTTCATGCCCTTCCTTTTTTTGCCATTTGTGCAAATAATTATTTTGAATTTTTTAAATAAACATAATGTATTTATGGGTGGCACATTGGCTGTAGTGGTTAACACGTCAATGTGCCACACAGCAAGAAGGTCCTGGGTTCAAGTCCCAGACCCGATGAAGGTGTTTCTGTGTGGAATTTGCATGTCCTCCTTAAGCTTGCGTGATTCCTCCGGGTACTCCGGTTTTCTCCCACAGTCCAAAGACATCCACATGAGGTTAACTGGCTGTTCCAGTGCTCCTAGGTGTTGGTGTGAGTGGTTGTGTGTGTGTGTGTGTGTGTGTGTGTGTGTGTGTGTGTGTGTGTGTGTGTGTGTGTGTGTGTGTG
>JBCNYH010000004.1:30005126-30018244 GCA_039654325.1 Tandanus tandanus
GTGTGTGTGTGTGTATGTGTGTGTGTGTGTGTGTGTGTGTGTGTGTGTGTGTGTGTGTGTGTGTGTGTGTGTGTTTTCCCTCCAAATTGCAGTTATTTGTTTATTCAGTAGATACTGGCCAGAAAGTTCTTAAAACCATTTTTTTTAATTACACCTGCGTTATTTCATCAGAGCATAATTAGCTAAGCTGCTAAAGTTTGCGGAAGCTTTGATTCTCAGTTTGTTGCGGAAAGGCCAGCTTTCGTCCTTTCAATGGAATTCACATCATTTAGATATCATTTGACTGGATCATTTACAACACACCAAGATGTGCGTTTTTAGCTTTAGCCTTTGTTACATTTTTACACATTTCACTAGTCATGCTAGCATGTGTACCTGTAGGATGTTAGCCATCACTCGTGTCACCTGATCTCCCTAAACTTTATATATACTTTATATTTCATCTTGTCATGGTTGATTCATCTAAGGGGTCACTTAGCCACTCCAGACCCCGTTTACACTACCCTGGTTTGTCTCGGTGGGCTGCTGCCCCCCCCCCCCTCTTTCTCTCTCCTTCTCCTTTCTGCCTGGCATAAGGCCTCAGGTTTCCACCGCAGCCCCCGAGCCTGGCCGCACTCCCCCAGGGCCTTGAGAGCTCCAGGATACGGGATGTGGAAATAATGTGACTCGAGTACTTCCACCCTGCCTCCAGAAAATCAGGTTCTGCGGATTGTTTATTTGAGGGGAAGGAGGCCTCGGCCAAACATCCTGTTTTAAAAAGCCTGCCTGGGTTTGTAGCGCCAGGGCTTAGGGCCCCGCTCAATCGGCCCTTTGACGGTAGGGGGAGGCTGAGGAATGTTGAAGAGAAGGCCAGTGGCCTGGAGGTGATGTGTTAAAGAGTAAGTGTGCATTTGTACGATATTGTGCGTGCGAGTATGAGCATTTGTACTTTGGCGCTCATTAACAGACCTTTCCTGACATGCTCTTGTTTTGAGCTTTGCATACAGAGTGTGTGACGATGGACTTCCTGAGTAAACATGTTTTTGTCTCTTGCAAACACACACAAATAGCAAAACAGAACCACGCTGTCAGTGAGGCCGCGGGACACTCTTCGAGTGTGTGTTCCGGTCCGGTAAAACTGATTTCCTCTTCCCCTTACATAATGCACATAGAGTCCACACACACACACAGTTATCAGTCATTAGCAGACAGCTGAATGGGTGAAGGGACTCACTGTAATGAAGTACAGTAGAGCTACTAGGCTTCTGTAGTTTCACCCTGATCACGTTAGAATGAATTTTAAAGCTGATTCATAGATATGACTTTTTTTTAAAAATCTCAATACACCGATCAGCCTAAACCATATGTATTAAATCAATCAACCTTACATTAAGACCAGCTTCTGATAACTGAGTCCTAAAGTGTTGATGTCACGTTGTCGTGACAGCAACATTACCTGTTCTAAACAAAAGAAAAATGGTGTCAATGGGGTGTCGATCATTTTATAAGTTTTAATTCTCATCACTCATTTGCCGAACCACTTAATCCTCTATTAGGATCGCGGGGAACCTGGTGCCTGTCCTAGCCAACATTGGGTTGCACCACTCATCAGACCACTGCAGGGCAACATACACACTATTCACATTCACACCTAAAGGGCCGTTTGAAACTGCCAATTAGCCTACTGTGCATGTCTTTGGACTGTGGGAGGAAACCAGTGCACTGGGAGAAAACCCACAGAAGCATGTGGAGAACATGCAAACTCCATAAAAAAAACACCCAAGCCTGGGACTCGAACCCAGGACCTTCTTGCTGTGAGGCGGACATGCTAACCATAGGATTGTTCTAGTCAAGGACACTGGTAAGATAAAGGAACTTTAAATATGACTTTTTAGGTCTTATTTTTGACACTGGCACAAACATCACCTGTACAACTCTTCAAAAACAGATGCAGCTTTGTATACGATGAGATTTAAGGTAGTTTTTGCTCTCCAGAAAACAAAGACGCTAGAGCTGTGAAAGAAACTGAGGAGTTGAATGGGTTTTGAGGAACTGAGAATTCAGCTGTCATGACGGTGTGATTTCACACTTTACGACTCTATTATAAGGACTCCACAAGACCTCTGACAGTGTGCTGTGGGATCTGGCACCAAACAGTTTGCATCACATCCTTTAATTCATGTAAGTTGCATGATATGGCCTTCATGGTTTGGACTTGTTTGTCCAGCACATCCCACAGATGAGGAATTTGTAGGCCAATTTTTCTCAAAGCATTCCTAAGTATTTTTTACAGTAGGGCAGGTTGCGTTATCCTGCTGAAAGAGGCTGCTGTCATTAGGAGTACCATTGCCATGAAGTGGTGTACTTGGTCTGCAACAATGTTTGGGTAGATAGTATGTGCCATGCACATCAGTGAGCCCTAGGTGCCTGTGAATCTGTTTCTGGTTCCTTTTCATTGGTACTAACCACTGCATATCTGGAACCCCTCCACAAGATTTCGGTTTTGGAGATGCTCTGATCCAGCCATCACCCCATAATAATTTGGCACTCAGATCCTTCCTGCTTGCAACACGTCAACCTCAAAAACCGATCATTTACTGTTTAATATACACCACCTCATGACAGATGCCATTGTAATGAGATAATCACTGTTATCAACTTTACCTCTAAGTGGGTTTAAAGACTTGGCTGATTGGTATGTTTAGGCATATTCACTCATTCATTCACTCATTTGCCGAACCATTTAATCCTGCTGTGGTCGCAGGAAGGCTGGTGCCTATCTCAGCCACTGGGCGAAGGTGGGGTACACCCTGAACAGCTCAAAAGACTATTCTAGTACAAGTCACACACAACCATTCACACTCACACTCACACCTAGGGGCAATTTGGAACGGCTAGTTAGCCTAATGTGCATGTAGTTGGACTGTAGGAGGAAACCGGAGTACCCAGAGGGAACTCACACAAGCACGGGGAAAACATGCAAACTCCACACAGAGCCCGGGAACCAAACCCAGGACTTACTTGCTGTGAGGCGGATGTGCTAACCACTATGCCACCACACCGCCCTATGTGTAGGTATATAGTATCTGTAGTTATTTTATATCATTAAATAAGAAACGAGTAATCGACGTGTGTGTATTTGTAATCACAATGCGTATGTTTTTCTAGGTGTAGTGTGTGTGTGTGTGTGTGTGTGTGTGTGTACTCCGCTTTGACCCCTGGATGTGGGATTGGAATGAGATCTTGTGGATATTAGATTAGAATCTTTTGTTTGCTCTCCAGGTTGTTTGAGTGTTATAAGGATTTCAAGATGTGAAGCATTTACAAAACGAGAGAAAGATACGAATAGGAGTGAGCAAAAGAGATTGGAAGTGAGACACAAATTGTTTGGATCTTTTTTCTCCTTCTCTCTCTCTCTCTCTCTCTCTCTCTCTCTCTCTTTACACATACTTTTATAACAGCACCGCAGTGCAATGTGTGTTGCTTTTCCATCCGTTTGCAACAATATTCACATCACTGTTTCTGAAGATTGCATGCAGTCATGCATCATAGTCAGAAATCTTCACGCTGTTTCAGAGACCAAGCGTAAATGTTCATCAGTCATTTATCCTAATCAGATAGCTTGGCCTTTACGTGACTGATAGGCAGCAGCTAATCTAGTGCGCAGTGTGGAAATAATAGGCTTCCAAATCAGTTAAAAGTAAACAGAAACGGCGCTGCCGCATGCTGTATTTATTTACCGCTCATGGCAACACTATCAGGAGCCCAGCCGAACATCACCTAAATAAGGTGGCTTTTCATGATGGGGACACTTGAGCTTTGAGTTAGCATCGTGCTTGTGCTTGACGTCATTGTTTTGCTTTCTAACCTTAAACTAAGCCTTACGTAAGTTTAACACCCAACGTGACCCATTCGACTTCATATCAACAGCAAGCTTTCTTCGCACAGCTGCTAATAAGTGTATATTCATTCCATAATACACACGAGCGCCTTTTGCATTACAGACAGCTGCCCCTTAGCCTGGTGCACTTCATATCCCGCAATTTAAAAATACAGCCCATTTGAACAGGTTATCGTTTTCACCAGGAGATTTCCTTCCCTGCACAGCAGTGCCAGTGAGCTAATCCTCCAGTGTGCACTGGGAAGGTTGGTGATGCTTGTCTTTCTGCGCTCCCTCCTTCCCGCAGCGCTCCTGCACTCCTCCAATGAAGCCATTCATCCAGGCCAGGCCACGGGGTTAGGACAACAAATAAAGACCCAGCCATGCCATTAAAAATGTATGGAATGTCCAACTGTTGGTTTAGTATTTTAGCCAGCCTCCTCTTGAGGCTGCTGAGTGGCTGAACAATGCTGCGTTTCAGTGCTGGACGCTCTGAAAGTACCCGACTGGCCCGGGCTCAGGGGAGCGGACGGAAAGAGGTGGCAGTTGTGGATGCTGACCTTGTGTTTTCTCTACATTTTTTCTTCTGGTCATTTTTTGGGGGGGATGAGCGATTCTAATTTAGAAAAGAGGAGAAGGGATGAGTTGTTGTGTAAACCTTTAGTGTGATCATCTGACTAAAATAAGGTGAATATTTTCGCTCCCTTCCTCTCCAGAGGAACTTTGACAGTTGTTTAGGGACCAATGGTGGCCAGTATTTTTAAAACAGCAAAGAGCTAGCACATTCTTTAGCGCCTGCAGAATGCTCAGAGAGGATTAAATGGAGGGGCCCATACAGCCCACCTTTTCCACATTCACTCCCTGCTGAGAGAGAGAGAGAGAGAGAGAGAGAGAGAGAGAGAGAGAGAGAGAGAGATTGTGCATGTATTACAGAGAGCAAACTTGTTTTTTTTTTTTTATATATCTTCATATGCTTTTGCCTGTTTGCTTGGCTTGTGATTTGCTAACGTGTAATCTGAGCAGAGCACATATATTTGCTATGGAATTGGATTTGAATTTCCTCTTGTGGTTGTTCCCAAATTCATACAGTCTTTTCCACCGCTCGAGCCAAGCAACGATGATGTAGCGCCGTCTTAAACGGGTGCTGTAATCAAAAGACTTAAAAGGAGCACAGGCCTGTGAGCCTAACTCATATTGGCATGGCGAAGTTTTTGATTTTTCCAGAACATCACAGCTGTTGTTTGTTTGGCATTTGAAAACGTGGAAATATTCAGTTGCACCAAATGGGATCCGTCAGCCACAATCAGAAATATTCTACACAGAGCTGGGATTTTAATCTCGAATGAAATGCTCCAGATAGCACTGTGTGGTAGTGTGTGGAATACAATATCGTTTAGTTGCATAGGGCTTTGTACTCGAATATCTGTGTTTTCCCTCTAGAAAGTAGACATGCAGTTTACTTTTGCAAGTTATTTCTTTTTTTCTTGTGTGTGCTATTTAGTATAAATCTCAGGAAGTAATCAAAGCAATTTCATTGTACTGCTGTCAGAGAGACCATCATGTTGTGAGTCTTGCTATTTCTCCACACCACTTCTGTTCCTTAACACCTGATAAATATTGAACTTCATCAACATCTTTAAACAAGAAGAAGTCTGGCATAAAAGTAACACCCAATTACCCTTATATGAGGATCTTACAAGGACATGCACACAAAGGAATATGACGTCCTCATATGAAGACAGTGGGGTCTCAAGAGGTAGGGATCATTATTATTCTGAGTCAGACTTCAAGCAAGACACAATAGTAAGATTTTATGTCAGATCTGTTGTGGCCTGGCAGTGATCAAACTATGAACAGGTGTCTAAGCAAACCCAATATTTAAAAAAAGTCTCTTCATAAAGAGTTTGGCCAGGCCAGATGTTATCTCCGACACAGATTCTACAACTCTATAGAATTGGACAAAAAGACATTCCACAAATTTCTGTTTTGATTAGAGAGCACTGTCTAACACATCTGCCCCAAAGCTCCCATAGGTGTTCAGAGATCTGGTGACCGCAACGGCCATAGCATATAATTTGCATCATTTTCATACTCATCAAACCATTTGGCGAGCCCGAGTGCCCTGTTAACAGGGGAAATTGTTGTCCTGAAAGCATAGAATAAGGGCAGAATTCATCATAGGTTGAAGGATCTCATTCAGTCCCTTTGTTCTCAAGGACGATCCAAATCATGCAAACATTTCACAGCCTCTTTAATTAGCTTAATTAGCAGCATTATGCAAAACTACTGAAATGATTTTCACTAAATTTGGTGGAGGGATAGAGTATGGGCCTGGCAAGAACCCGTAACATTTTGGAGCAAATTCGGATCACAATGCAGATCCAGGGATTTATTAAAGGCTTTTTAACCACCATTTATTAAAGGATTTTGTTTTTTTTTACTGTTAACAGGATTACACAAAAACTACTTATATTATTTTAATCAAACTTGGTGGAGGGGTGGAGCCTGGGTCTAGAAATAACCCTTTATATTGTGGATGTCGTCCGTGCATGGGATCATGTTGAAACGAAATCCTGAAATCGTAAAAAATAGTTATCTTTGACATTTGGCAAAATGTTTATACGATGCCCACTAGGGGGAGACATTTCATTATAACTATGTCAAGTTATAATAATCCGTTTCTTCCGGGCAGAGGTAACTTGCACTCTATGAGTGCCCCTCTAGTTTATCACTATATTCATTTAAACTCACACACTCTGATCTCACTAGTTTTGTAAAGAAAAGGCATACCATAGCTGCGTTATTTTCCCCAAATGCCATTTTGATCAGTTAACACTGTAGCCAGGCTGGTTGGGGGGGGTAGGGGGAGTCATCCTTCTGAGCCAGAGCAGCCAGCGCATCATCTCTCAGTCCAGAGCCTGGTTTGCTCTCCAAATGTAATTACAGTACTCAATAGAGAGTTTGTGCTGCCATTCATTGCCCTTTACTGAAGCCTTTCTGAACTCATTTGTACACAGGCTATTTATGAACAGGGAAAAGATCTGGTTATCCTCACAGGACTGACAATGTTGTCTAATGCATGCTTTTAGTTTAAATGTAGATTGTGTATATATAGTGTGATAGAAAGGCATTATTTGATTTGTTCCCCTCTGGCGTTGGCTTGTTGACATTCCTGATAACTTGTGAATGATCAGAAATGCTCCCGTCCACATTTTCATTACGCTTTAGTGCTCTCGCACTGGCCGCCCAAAAGCGTGTGTCCCTGAGTTGTTGTAATTGAAACTGAGTACTCGAATGGCGGCGTCCTGACAGAGCCCATTTTCATGGCGCTTATGCAATCCAGTCAGATGATCAATAGTCAGGAATCCACCATGCCAAGTGTGTGTCCATCACCTCGCAAACACATCATATCCGAATACACAGCATTCATTTTAAATGGACTCAATTTTACACTGGCCTGAAAGCAAATCTGCACTGTTCTATTCAGCTGTCAGAGCTCATTGCCTGCTAACACGTACGATGTGTTTGGATTGTAGCACAGATATATGGGTTACAGTTCTCACTGTGAATTCATACGGGGCTTCTCAGTGGTCTGAGACACACCTGTGGAAGATGCTCATGGGAAAAGTGTAATTTGAAGCAGACTTTCGCTTCACACTAGACCTCCCTGCTTTTACTCAGTTGGCAGATTGTTGACGTACCATGGCAAACATGAATAATTAATAAACAAATGACATTTGTTTACCAAGCCTGAGGTGCATAATTGTTTTATTATATACTACATGGAAACATAATCAAAAAGAAAACTAAAACAAGTTCTTAATGGTTTATTTTAACACATTTTAACCATTAGAGAAGGCAGGTCAGGTGAGCTCTGATCTTATAAGCCTATTCATTCCATCATTAGTATTTACTACACAGAAACGTTAGTTAACTGCACTCAGTAAAGGTGTGTTTTTACTGTACTCCAACTAAAGTTTTAGTATATACTGCAAAGAAACACAAGAAAAACAAACTAAACAACTAAAATGATTTTTCCATTTCAAAACATGTTTATGTTAAATGACAAACAATTTTCATTCGAGCATTATCCACTCGGGATAATGCTTTTTTAATGACCTTGATAGAGCACCAAGCAGATTACCCAATTCCTGTGTAGTGTATACTAATCACTTGAATCAGCGTTTATACTTGAGCTTAATAGAAGCTCTTTATATCTGCATAGGGGTCGGGTTCTCTTTCAAGGAACTGCCATGTTATGACACTGCAGTATCCCAGAATGGACCAACGTCTTAAAAGTGACTTTTTGCCATTTTGCCTTTTTTCAAGTAGCTGCATAAATCCAGAAGGAAACAATTATGAAAGGAAAAAATTATGAAAGAGGAACTGTAAGAACCCACTTTTGAAAACTAGAGGAATATAGTACTTATTATTATTCTGCATAATGAAAAGCAGGGGAGCGGGAATGTAAATAATTGGAAGTATGCTTCAAATACACACTTGGGGGCGAAAAAGGGTATTCAGTTGGTTGAATCCTGCAGAATTTTGCACTTCTTACTCACTCACTCATTTGCCGAACCACTTATTCGTACTAGGGTTGCAGAGCCTATCTCAGCCGACGCTGGGCGAAGGCGTTGTACATCCTTAGCAGCTCATTAGATCATCGCAGTTTACACACTATTCACTCTCACACCTAGGGGCAATTTTATTCAGACAATTAACCTAATGTACATGTATTAGTCTGTGGGAGGAAATCGGAGTACCTGGAGCAAACCCATGCAAGAATAGGGAGAACATGCGAACTCCACACAGGAACACCCAAACCCAGAACTTGAACCCAGGGCCTTCTTGCTGTGAGACGGACATGCTATCCACTACGCCACTCCTGCTTAAGGAACTTGTAAGATTTCATTTGTCCTCTATTTGTGATGTATTATTGTTATTAATGCTCTTGGAAATTTAGCTGAATGTAAAAAAAAAAAAAACCTTGAGGAATTGCTGAGACTGATGAATTCAGAGTTGTTTTTGGTGAACGCAGCCCTTTGGACTGTACTTTACAGTTAGTGTTACTTTAAGAAAGCATGCACAATCAGCCTTTCGTTTATGACAAACCAAAACAAGAAGCCCGTGTACAAGCGTCTTCTCAGTCTGAGATGCAAAAGAGGTAATAGGGGTGGAATGTTATGGACAATTTACTGTATCATAACCATATAAATCATATTTATTTGATATGTCTTGGTGTCTGCCAATGCCATCCCCTATTCTGAGACCGGAGCATTCAGCAGCTGCAGGTCATGTTCAATTATTTGTCTGAAGCGGTGGTTGGAATTATTCACTGGTTTGATGGAGCACTTTAAAAATATATATATTTTTTATTTTTTAACGTATAAAACATTAGCTTAGCACATTTCCGGCAGCATTAACAAATACAGTTGTTTATATTATCGCTACGTACTATTATTTTATACATAGAGTCTCACCTTCCTGGCTAGTTCCTGTGCGTTCATATGCCCTATGTGTCGAAGTGTGAGAACTCGAGGGCCACAGCACGGCTCTGTGCATGGCAGGAGCCAAGTGCCGGGCTTTACATGTGGCTGAAGTGTGAATCTTGCGGTCATCTGACCGTGTATCCAGGTCCGTCATCAACACCACAGAGTCTTTTACGAAGGATTACAGCAGGGTGATGCATTGACTGAGTAATACAGCCGAATCCTCAAGAGATTACCTGTTCTTGTTCTTGATTATGTTCCCAGGTTAAGTATTATATTAACGCAACCCTATCTGTATAAGAGGCTAACTGGTGTGAGTGTGTAGCTTTCTGTGAGCTTCTGTTTCTTTGGCCTTTTTTTCTGACTCGGATTTGCAGGCTGGAGGTGAGAGAGTGAAAGAATATAAGCGACAGAGAGGGAAAACTAAAAAGAACACAGAGAGAGAGAGAGAGAGAGAGAGAGAGAGAAATTTATCTGAGTGAGGGCACAGGACCGGTTAGTGCGTCTGGCTGATAGAGCAGACTTTGATGGCAGAGATAGTACAGACGCCAGTCTAAATGTAGCCTTAGCCGGTTGTAAGTTGCTTTGTAGCGATAGTCGTCTAAAAACATCAGAGCCGTACCACATAGCTGGAGAGGGAGGGTGGGTTGGTGGAGGACGCTTCGGTTTGTTTGCAGTAGTTTTTTCCCACTCAGGGCAAACCCATACCCCCTACCTCTTACCCCTTCCCGAAATGTGGCCTTTCCATACAGCCAAAGTAGGAAACACAACACTCCATCCAGTCAGTCTGAGGTGGCATAATGAATTCTGTCTTCATGAACTAGAGACGCAAATCTGTTTCCTGCTTCCCTTTTAGCTGCCTTTTCCACGTTTACTCTCTTTCTCTTGTACACACATATCCAAACACACTTTTGAGACTGTCTCCCCCTCGGCCTGTCAGCCTAGTGGTACAGTCTAATAGCTGGAGGGGAATCTAATCCTTGGCACAGGATAAGAGACTCCCAACAACCCTTTCTTTCCCTCTCTCTCTCTTTCGCTCTCCCTCTTGCTCTCTCTCTCTCTCTCTCTCTCTCTCTCTCTCTCTCTCTCTCTCTCTCTCTCTCTCTCTCTCTTTCTGAGCAGCAGAGGAATGAGTTCATCTTTTCAGAATTCCCTGGATTAGAGAGGGATGAAAAAGAGAGCAATGTGGGTCTGCAGTTCAGCGAGAAGAGACGACAGTCCCTCTAAACCATACTGTTCTTCTGTCTGCTCTTTTTCTCTCTCTGGATGTGAGTTTAGCCCAGGGCTCTTCTCCTTCTTCGTTTTCTTCTTTTCTTCTCTGTGTGGTGCTTTTAAAAGCATTACTGGATAATAAGAGAGGATTGGCATTGAAACTCTCAAAACCCTTTTGTGTACTTAGTTGTACTTAGTAGTAATTACTCCCAGATTGGGGGTCTAAACCTACCTTTTTGTCCGCTTCTCTTTTAGCTCCTTTTAATATTGTCCCACTACATGCAAAGTCTCGAGTACATCAGTACAAATAAGGATTGTTGTTAGAGACAATATAACTAGCATGCCAGTAATGTGTATTATTATTATTATTATTATTATTATTATTATGATTATTATTATTATTGTTGTTTGTGGAGCTCCTGATATGGCTTGGATGGATGTTCCTTGTCCTGTCTGGTGTCCGTGCATAAACCCAATAAAGTTGCTGCATTGCTGAGTTGGTGCTGATTGGCTGTTATGTATCGCTGACTTGCATAATGACAGGTCTTTAAAAAAACAGATTTATCATTAAAAACGAAACCCAAAAATGGAGGTTCATAGACCACCACTCAGACTCGCACAAAATTTTTTTTAAAAAACAATCTGAATCAAGTAGGCAGGCAAACTTGTAGGTAGATAAATATTTGTGGAGCAAACAACGAAATCAGAAGTTTGACAGAACATGAACCTGTTAAACGGATAATTAATCTAAAGAGATGGGTGATACAAATGAAAGTGAGAATCAGGTAGTGAAAGGAAAGGCAGTGAAAAGCAAACCCAGGTCTACTCTACTTATCAGTAGAGTCATCTATCAGGACCTCTGCTTTTAGGCACTGCCTTTTGGTACTTGTTTTGGTACTCTTAAGTATAGAGATTGCGCAGGATGGTGACGTAATGATTTGCACATCCGCCTCTCAGCATGAAGGCCCTGGGTTCATGTCCCGAGCCATGCATGTTCTCCCCATGCTTGTGTGGGTACAAAGACATGCACATTAGGCTAATTGGCTGTTCCAAATTGCCCCTATGTGTGATCATTGAATGGTTGTGTGTGTGTGTGTGTTGGCCCTGTAATGGTCTGGCGAGCTATTCAGGGTGTACCCCGCCTTCGCCCGTTGTGGGACTGAGTGAATATAATAATTTTCTGAGCTGTTTTGTTACAATTTTAAAACCAAGAAACATAAAAGAAAGTCGAAACATTTGTCTAAAGCTTTAAACCTTTAAAAATATATGTATAATTTTTTAAAATGTGGTGATACATGACTCACCGTACAAAAGAATAGTGACGCGTGACTTTTTTCTCCATCACTATTATTTACATTGTACTATACTTCTACTCTGCTTCATCAGAACTTGATTGAGATGGTGTATCTGCAGTGTGTAGATTCTTTATTCCCTCACTGAGTAACCGTTCAAGTATCATGATTTCTTCAGTCTGACCTGGAGCACGTCCAGCATGATTGATATACAGTCTGTCAGGTTATTATGAAGCGTGTCGTCTGAGGAATTGGCATGACCCGGCTTTGATACTCCTCACTTCTCAATGAGTGTATAAAAGAGGAGAAGCAGCTGTACAGGTCTGAAGTGGTTTCCATGGAGCACTTTGCTTGTTCGGGGGAACAGTCTTGCTCTTTGCCCTGCAAAGCATGGGATGAGAAAAGAGCCATGGAATACATTTGTTTACTCAAGTGATTGCCCTGCTAGTTTTAACAGGGCATTATGTGCAAGTGTAGACATTCAAAGGGAACGCCTTTGTGTGTTTGTGCGTGCACGTATGTTTGTGTGGGTTTTAACTTTTTGAAGTAGTTTGAACAATGAATCAAAATAAAAAGGCCGGACAGAAAGAAAAGGGCTGCTTACCAGAGAGCTGTGCACTTGCTTTGAACGTGACTAGCGTCATTTGCGGCAGTCGTCTTTCTTTCTAGGTTGAAAAAATCACTGGTGTTGTTGACTGATCTGTATTATTTACACTCCACCATTAACACCCTTGATCCGCTGTTTGAGTGTGCAGTTTACCATTAAATCTTCCTAAAAGCCCTCGGCTTTAATGTCATTCAGTTTTGCAGAATGGTGTTGCGGAGCACTTCAACAAAAGTGTAGCACCTTTTTTTTCTTTCACAAATGATTACCAGCCTGTGTTTATATACAGTACACAGAGGGTGATTTGTTTTAAGTTGTTGTTGTTTTTTTAACCTGCTTTCCATACGGTCTGCTTTTGTTGTTGAAATGATTTGGAGAAATTATTTCCAAAATTGGACTTTCCGAGGCCGCTGCTCTCTGCTAGCTGCTGACAACGTGTGTCTTTCAGGAGACTGATGTTGAGAGGAGACAGTTCTGAGAATATAATGGTGATAATAATGACTGCTACTTTCCTAATGGGTAAACGGAGCTGTTCCGAGGTGGCGAGGTTAAACAGATGCAAAGTAGCGTAATTGCTTCCAGCTTTCTCCCCTGTGTGTGTGTGTGTGTGTGTGTGTGTGTGTGTGTGTGTGTGTGTGTGTGTGTGTGTGTGTGTGTGTGTG
>JBCNYH010000004.1:30049260-30063318 GCA_039654325.1 Tandanus tandanus
GTCCCGTTTAGAAATGTTAAAGTACAAATGTAATTATTGACATGCACATGAGATGTTAATGCAGGTATAATGCATTTTATTCTTTGTTAAAATATATACAAATATGCTGAAGAAATCGCACACACATTTATACATTCATTTCTCTTAAACGGGTTATAATGTCTGTGACGTCTTGAGACTTCTATAAAATGAGATTTTTTTGCAGCAAGCCTAGCCCATAAATGTAGCTATGCAGGTTTGTTTACATTAGAAACCTGCTGGGCTGTACTACGTCATCCTGGTTCCAATATGGTGGCGTGAAATCGCGAGTTTTTCATCCAATGGCCGTTCCAGTATATGATACAGTTCAATGGTACTAACCATAACGCCACTCTGCCATCCTCACATGATATCAACATACCTCAATATTCTATTTCCATGTTTCAGTTGTGTTACTAGGAAGAAGAAGGTATAATGGATCACAGAGACTTGGTCAGAATAGCTAAACTTCAGTTTCATATAGATATGCATTGTGTAATTTGTATTTAATTATAATTTTATTTGTTGCCTAATTTTATTTTATATTTGTGTAGAAATGTGGACTCAAGGAAGGGGGAGATTGTTTGGGGGTTTTCATTTCTCTTGATTTGGGTGGGGCGGCACGGTGGCGTCTTGGTTAACACTTCCACCTCACAGAATGATTCCCGGGCTCAGGCGTTTCTGTGTGGAGTTTGCATGTACTCCTTGTGCTTGTGTGGGTTTCCTCCTGGAACTCCGGTTTCCTCCCAAGGTCCAAAAACATGCACATTAGGCTAACTGGCTGTTTCAAATTGCTCCTAGGTGTGGATGTGAATTGTTGTGTGAGTGTTGCCCTGTGATGGTCTGGTGCGCTGTTCAGGGTGTACCAGTGTTGGCTGAGATAGGCACCAACCACAATCCTAGTAGCATTAAGCAGTTCAGCAAATGAGTGAGTAATTTAGGTGGATTCTGATTTGCCCTAAAGGATTAAATAACGTCGTCTGAATCTGAATCAGTGGCTCAATGGTTAGAACTGTGACCCCACAGCAAGAAGGTTCCAGGTTTGAAACTTGTCCAAGGGTCTTTCTGTGTGGAGTTTGCATTCTCATTGTGCATTTGTGGGTCTCCACCTGGTGCTCCGGTTTCCTCTCACAGTCCAAAGACAGGCACATTAGGTCAACTAGGTACTTTAAATTGCCCCTAGGTGTGAGTGTGAGTGTGAATGGTTGTTTGCGTCTCTGATAACCCTGCGATAGATTGGCGACCTTTTCCGGGTGTAACCCCGCCTTTTGCCTGAAGTCAAGTGGGATTGGCTCCAGCTTCCTCCGAGACCTTGATGGATAAGCGGTACAAATTATGGACGGATGGATATGGATGCACTCTCAGATTTGCCTGTCCTGATTGCTCATTCATTCATTTAATTTTACTCACTCTCTCACTCATTTGCCGAAATGCTTACTCCTGCTAGGGTCGCGGGGAGGCTGGAGCCTATCTCAGCCAGCAATGGGTGAAGGTGGGGTACAGCCTGAACAGTTTGTCAGACCACTGCAGGGCCTCATTCAATTTTAATGAACAGTTAGGGTCACAGTGGATCCAGAGCCCATCCCTGGATCAGTAGTCAGCAGTACACCTCGGATGGAATTGCAGCCCTTCACTGTGTATTGTGCACACAAACACACACACACACACACACACACACACCCTGAAGCATTTTTTACAGCATAATACCAAATGTGCACAGAGAGACCGAAGGATCTACAGTGTGGATTTTTCCTTCTTATAGTGATCTTTTGTGGGATCTCACTGGGAGGTGATTTATGAACACACCCTTGTGTGGTTGGAGGCCTGTGGTTGCAGGTTCGAGTGGTAGCAGTCTGGCAGTGATGATGCTCACAATGTTCAAACAGTCATTAACAAGGCCGAGGATCCCCATTAGGAATTAGCCCAGAGCAATGGGAGAGAGATAAATGCTAACACTAAACAGGTGTGGCACGTACAAACGTGTCAGACCCAAAAACTCACACAAGTGCTTAGCATTTAACGATTGCTGAGTAACACGATCGCAGTGCATAAATTACTTTGACGATCTGCTTGGCTTCCTAAAAAAGTGTTAAGGTATTTGTTTTTTAATGCCTTTAAATACTTTTCGCTTTTGAGTACTTATAAAGCACAGCTGTTTTCCAGTGCTAGATCACAGTACTGATGACATTGTCCTCAAACTGTCTGTTGTCTCCTGCTTGTATGAACAACATTAAGCAAGTCAGAGTTGATATAAATGCAGTAATAAGTGCCCAGAGGGATCCGAGAATAGTGTAATAGCAGGCGCCTTGCAATAGGAGAAGAGAGACGAGACGGAGAAAAGAAAAAGAAGAAGAAAAGAAAAAAGTCAGCCTCATTACACTCAGTTCTGCGTTCTTCTGCAAAGGTCGGCATGTCAAGGCTTGTCCTTCCTGCTGTGAAAAGGTGTGTGACCTGTCTTCTTTCATGGCTAGTTCCCAAATGTCTCTATACTTTTTATACACATGAATATACTTCATATGGCAAGATGTAAATATTTCCACACTTCAGCTGTCATTGTTAGTACATATTTATGAAATAAGGACTAAGACTTGATTGGAAAATTCGTCCAAAATTCTTTTATCTCAGCTTTTACAGGAACTGCTATATAGTTCCTGATAACCCAATGAATGCGGTGGACAAATTTAGTCTAAAGGAAACTTAATATGTTACATGAATTCATTTGGCAATCCATTCTATTCAAAGTGACCTACAGTAGGATGAAATACAGTACAATGCAGTTTTAAGGGCCTTGCACACGGAGTTCTCTGATGGTCATGAGATTTAAACACACACCCTTTTAAGTTCTTCATTTGATTTCGGATGCTTTGTGTTCAGGGCAGCATGGTGGTGTAGTGGTTAGCATCACGTCCGCCTCACAGAAAAAAGGTACTGGGTTTGAGTCCTGGGCTCAGCCATTTCTGTGTGGAGTTTGCATGTTCTCCCAGTGCTTGTGTGGGATTCCTCTGGGTACTCCAGTTTCCTCCCACAGTCCAAAGACATGCACATTAGGCTAATAGGCTGTTTGATATTGAGCCTAGGTGTGAGTATGAGTGTGAGTGGTTGTGTGTGTGTGTGTGTGTGTGTGTGTGTGTGTGTGTGTGTGTGTGTGTGTGCGTGTGTTGCCTTGTGATGGTCTGGTGAGCTGCTCAGGGTGTACCCCGCCTTCGCCCAGTGTTGGCTGATATAGTTGTATATAGGGTGCTATGAGGTAGAAGTGATAACCACTATGCCATCGTAATGCCATGTATGTATGTAGCACTGTATAATTGTAATACATAATAATAATTAATTCAAATAATAATAATAATAATAATAAAATCCACATATGATATTCCTGCGATACTCAGTTGACGTACTGTTGCTGTATGTACATTACATACCATACATTTGCTCAACCACGCCCGAGCACGGGACCTTCTTGCTGTGAGGAGGACACACTAACCACTACACCACTGTGGCGCCCCTTCGCACCACAGACCAAAGAAATAGATCTCATGTCAAGAATTACCTATAAGAGCGGAAATATTTTGAACACGTTCAGAACTCCAGGACTCGGACCTACAACGGCATTTTCCGTCACACAACAGGTGAATTTTATAAAATACACGAATTGTGTCATTTGTGTCAAAAATTTGTGCCCAAAGTTTTGTTGTGGACCTGTTGTGTGATGTATTTAAAAGTGGCTTTAATTAAAGATAAAGCTAATTTAATTTAGAAAAATCATTCGTAGTTAGCGTAGTTCAACTAGCATTACATTATGGGCATATTTATAGGGTAAATTAGAGTTACCCCTCATCAAACATGGCATAAATCAACAGCTTATCACTCTCTAGAAACCTTTAAATCAAACCCTAATATATATTCAGCATTAATAAGTTCGGTGTCTTGGCAGGTTGTAGCCCCATCGTTGGCACGCTTTGAGCGCTACACTGTTGGCTTGTTTTTTGGGATTTTCTAATGTCTCTCTGCCAGAAAGGTAGACTTACCTCAGGGGAATTTTCAGCTTTGGCTACATATGATGAGGTAAGATGGCTGTCCAGTCTTTCTGTTAGAAAAGCAGGTACTGTACATGTCAATGCCATCACTGTTAACAGTTAACGACTGGAGACTGCTCTGTTTGCTGTGAGGACGCAAGCAAGAGACGCCTGGATTGCAGCTGACTGTACCCACTATATAACACGTCAAAGAGGCGTTTTTATTTTGTTTTGACTAGACAAATATTTGTGAGTCCATTATGGGGCTACACCTACATACACAAGGCTTAGGAGACAGTAGGAGTTTGTTTGCTTCCTTTTCATCTTTTCGCTCCCTTCCCTCACCTTGTCCCTCCCTTCTTCTCTCTCTCTCTAGATCTCTTCCCCTCTTTTCTTGCTTTCTCTCTCTCTTGATCTCTCTCTCTCCCTCTCGATCTCTCTCTCTTGCTCTCTCTGTCTGTCTGTCTGTCTCTCTCTATCTGTTTCTTTATCTATTTGTCTCTCTCTCTCACTCACACAGAGTTTTTAATATCAAAGTGCACTGTCTGACAACGCTAAAGGAGGAACAAGGGAGCTTTTGTTGAAACTGGCCAGAAACGACAAGAGCTTGTCAACCCTTGTTTGGCAAGAACGGAAGATGTACGTTTTTAAAAAAAAAAAAATAAAAATTGAGGAGGCAGGATGGAAAGAGACCAGTCTGTCACACAAAAGAGATTTTTTTCTTTCCCTCCAGCTGCTAGTGGCACAGGTTTGAAACTGAATAACTTAATTTCCCCTCATCAGGTCAGACAACAGAAGGCTAACAAAGATCTCCTGTATTTTTAATTTTTTTTACTGCAACTTCCTTGTCACTTTGTCATTTTCAACATCCTAATTTCTAGTAGCTGGAAGATAGTACTACTTTCCTATATATCATTTTGATGAAGGGAAGCAGGGTTCTCTCCAGTAGTTAACTCCCATATATTTCACATGAAAAGGGTACTCATAACTAGATTACACTCGTTTAAACTCTGTATAGTCAGGGGAAAAAACAAAACATCAAGCCTGCGTCACTGATGTGCCTAGCCCCGGGATGTGGTTTGTATTGTTCTGTAGTTTACTCAGGAACTTAGAAAATTGGGATCAGGGTTTGAAGTTGTCAGAAGCAAAAATAGAGTAAAATAAATCACTTTCTGTTTTCTAAAGCTATCTCCTCCCGCCATGTAACATGTGTAATAAACAACCTCTCACTCACTCACTTGCCGAACCTCTTAAGGTGGCGGGGAGGCTCGAGCCTATCTCAGTCGGCCGACACTGAGCAAAAGTGTGGTACACCCTGAACAGCTCGCCAGTCCAGCACAGTTTTAACAGCCAATTAGCCTAAACCTTTAAAAAAAAAATTAAAAAAGGGGAAAAAAAAGAGCTGCACACGCTAATTTTTTCTTGGAGAGCCTTTAGCCTTTATCTTAGCACGTAATCTCCATTGCATTGTTGCTCCAGTTGGTCAGGTCGAGGCTCAGCAACATTAATGTGGCAATAAAATGAAGTCAGCTGATGAGCTGAATGTACTGAATGAGCAGGTTATCACATCAATAGTCTTTTCCTTCCTTGATGGCACAGATATTAAATAATGAAAGAGTGGTTCAGGGAGCATGAGGAATCGATTTCACATATGTATTGGCACCCCAGAGTCCTGACTGTCACGCGGGGGACAAGCTGAGTAGGACCCAAATGCAGGACAACAGAGGTAGAGTGGGGGTGAAAAAAACTGAGGTCTTTATTAAAGCTCCAAAGCAAGCAAAAATACGAAGAAAAAGCAGAAGGAGGTTCAATACTACTGGAAGGCTGGATACTTTGCTAATGCTGAGCAGGCAGGAGAACAGGTAATCCACAAGAATCCAGAGCTGGTGTAGTCAGAATCACAGGTAGCGACAATGTCAACGAACCAACACTGGGGAGAGTTTTGCTGGAGTATAAGTAGGGTTCTAGATAAGCAACAGTGTGTGGAGATAATTGGAAGCAGGGGAGGAGGCAAGGCCACGCCCGGAGCCTGGAGAAGCACATGGAAAAAACAGGAAAACAAAAACACACAAGAGCTCCCCTTCTGGTGAGATATGCAGGATCATGACACTGACCTTAACCCTAGTGAAAGTTTTCGGGATGTGCTGGAGAAGACTTTATGGAGTGGTTCCATTTTTCCCCTCATCAATTCTTGGTTTATTTTTCCATTTTAAAGTGTGGTAGTGATTACGCCACCTGCTCCAGGTGACTGTGACAAACCGTGAGTGTCCATCATTTTGATTCAAGCATTATCCACTCTGAATAATATTTTTTAATCCCCAGATAGCAGACCAATCAGATTGAGCCATTCCCGTGTAGCATAAAGCAATTCTGCATCAACTGAATATAAGATAAAACTAATAAACAACAGAACAACTTCGATTCTTTTCAAAATGTACCCATGATTCTGGAGGCTAATGTAATACCAGATAACGTTCTGTATTTATAAAGGTCATGTGTTATTTTTAATTAAAGTTCATAACTCCTTAACTGATAAAAATCCGAGGTTAGTAGTCATTTCTCAGCATTGCTGCAATCATGATTTATTTAAAGATCAAGAACTTGTTGAATCGCATCCAAACACTTATCAGATATCTCATCACCTTAACTCCTGGCAGTGGGAACATAGCTTTAACTTTGGCACATTTCATAATAAATATCATGATGGAGTGTGGAAATATGTGTGAATCACTCACGAAGCTTCTCGTTGTGAAAGCTGCAAAAGAAACATTTTCAGCAATGCTGATAAAGTACACAGACCTGGATCACGGTGGTGATGTAAAAAGTGAACAGCTGAGAGCTTTGAAGAGCCGCCAGTGTGGATCTCCATCATCCCATTTACATAGGTGAAGAAGAGTCATAGCAGGCGCAGGAAGGTCGGACGGGGCGGATCATCCAGGATGCCAATATTGGATTATCCTCCAGATAGAATCTGTGACTATGTAAAAAATTTGCCATGTACATGACACAAGTAAATGCTACATGTTTAAAGAAAAATTAAATCGTGGCTACAAGTGCAGCGTGCAATTAGTGATGCTAATAATTTTAACACACTTCAAAGCGCTAAGAAACGAACAGAAACCTGATTTAAACCTGTTTATATAGAGTCTAAGGGCAGTTTATGGGCATTAATAAACATTTAAGATATGCTATATACCATGAATTTAAAACGATACTTATTACACTAGTAGGGACTGGTGGTGTAGTGGTTAGGGAGCTGGGCTCATGACATAGAGGGTGTAGAATTGAACCCCTGTTAGACCCCCATCGTGCTAAGGTCATCACCACAAGTGTGTCCCACTCACTGAGGTCATCACCACTAAAAATACTACAATGGACTAGCATCCCATCCAGGAGTTGAACTCCTTTCCTACAGAAACCGGCATAAGTTCTAGCCTGATAAGCCACTGGGCCTCAGGTGTAAAAACCCAAAGCCCTTTACACTAATGAGGAACAACGTCTTTCAGCAGCCCGGTAGAGTAGTGGTTAGCAGGCCAGGACTCAAGTAGACATGCTAACCACTATGCTACCGTGCCTTTTGCATGTTCTCCTAGTGTGGGTTTCCTCCGGGTACTCTGGTTTCCTCCTACAGTCCAAAGACATGGCTTAGTGTGAGTGAGAATGTTGGCCCTGCGATGGTCTGATGAGCTGTTCAGGGTGTACATTGCCTTCACCCAGTGTTGGCTGAGGTAGGCTCCAGAGTCAGCTGGAATGGGCTTCAGCTTGCCTACGACTCTAAATAGGATAAGGTGGTATGAATAACGAATGAATGAACTTCCTTTAGATGAAAACTCTAAAGGAGTTTCAGTGAAACATGATTTCCTTTCTTCTTCAGTATGGAAAATAAGTCAAATGAATTGCAATCACACATACATTAAGCATCAATTGACATTAGTTAAAAAAAAAAAAAGCCAATTTTTATTCCTTCAACATCTAGATAATAAGCATCCAGACATATGACCTTACAACTTTTTTAATTTTGTTAGTAAATAATATATTGATTTAGGCACTGCCTAAGAGCAGAGCTCCCCATAAAGCCTTTGCGAGTTGTGTTTATTTATTATGTTATTCCTAGATGGGTTTCAATGTCCTTGACAAACATCGTCATGCAATTGAGTGATACATAACAGCCAATCAGCATCAACATAGCAAGGCACACATACAGGACAACCATCCAAAATGAAGGCACAAACAGGGAACGGACACAGGATGGTCATGGGACAGCCACCCAAGCCATATTCCATGACTATGTCCACAGACATGAGATGGACATGGGACGGACATGGGTCCCAAGCCATATTCCATGACTAATGTGCTCCGCGCAGCTGCGCTATCAGGTTCAGAGAGCTGTAGTGAATTATTGTTGCATTTTGTTTAAGAATCAAACAGGGTGGGTAGAATGGAGGCATAGTGGTTAGTATGACAGCCTCACAGCAAGAAGGTCCTGGGTTCGAGCCCTGGGCTGTGCAAGGGCATTTCTGTGTGGAGTATGCATGTTCTTCCTGCTTGCATGGGTTTACTCACGGTACTCCGGTTTCTTCCTACAGTTCAAAAACATGCACATTAGGCTAATTGGCTATTCCAAATTGCCCCTAGGTGTGAGTGTGAGTGTAAGTGTGAATGTGAATGTTTGTGCGTGTGTGTTGCCGTGCAAAAGATTAGCAAGCTGTTCAGCCTCCATGCAACCCTGGCAGGATTACCTGATTCAGCAAATGAATTAATCAATCAAACAGGGGCCAAAAACAGTGCAGTGTAATTAGTTAAATTTTTTTCTTCTTTTTTTTTTTTTTACCTGATCAGGAGCTCAGTGGATCCCAGGCCCATCCCAGGACCACAGGGTGTAAAACAGGAATAAGCTGTGCATGGATGGGACACCAGTTCATTGTAGGATACTCAAATTCACACTGGAGCAAATTGCATATAATTAAACAAGCTACCACTATACTTGTACATTTGGAAGGTGGGAGGAAACCGGTGAACCCTGAAGAAATTTACATGGAGACAATGACACCTTACGAAGCGATCACAGACACAGAATTGAAGCTTGAACCAGAGACACTGGAGACTGAAAAGCGAAATAGGTGCACATGGAAAAGTAAAGAAGAAGCTGCTGAGAGGATAAGGTCTTATGGTTCTCACGGCTACTTCTCTGCTGCTGCTCATGTTGAACGGTGACCAATTTTTCTTCTTTTCTTCTTCTTCTTTACTCTAAATAAACGTATCAATGGTTTAAACTCATAAGATGTCTTAGTGCAGGAAGAAAACCACAAGAGTGGTCTTATTGAATTTCACACAAATGTAGCCAGAGGATACGGCAAGATACAATTTTATGTATAATTATGTCGAAGGGGGGAAAAAAAGCGTTAAAATCAATTTCTGTGGGAAGCAGAAATATTATGCAAGAGTCTTATGTTTTCACAATGACTTATTTGTCTTTACTCTGTGGCTTAGTGTAATAGCTTTTCGGTTAATTAATTCATAAACTATTCTCAACTGTATTTCTTTTTTTTCTTTCTTTCTTTCTTTCTTTCTTTTTTTTTTTTTTGCTTTAAATAAAAAAAGCAGTCACACAGCTTCCTCTGAAAACAAACAGAGCCTGAAATAATTCTTTGTGCCCAAGGCTAGTTTATGACTGAGTTCATATTAGGCCATGTTGTCTCTCAAAAAAACACCCTGACCCCTTCGAGCTCTCACCTTTCCATTCTTCATCACTTATTTACTGCTCCTCTTTCTCTCTCTGTCTCTCCTTTTCTTCTCTTTTTGTTCCATTTTCTTTCAGATGCACTCATCTTCCGGACTCATCGAATCTCTCTGTTCCCATCGTGTGCATGTTTATATATGAAACGTGGCTTTCTCTCATTAGCACCACTTCCTGATATAAGAAACCTATCATTCTCCAAGAGTCAGCATTTACTGTAATAAAACATATAGCTGGATCACTTACTTTGATGGCTATAGTTTAATTACACCATAAGGAAATATTTGTAGCGGAGCTCACGAACGAAGCACCAAAGTCAGGGAATATGGCTTGGATGGTTGCCCTGTGTCTGTCCCATCACCCCGTGTGCCCACCACAGGAAACCCAATAAGACTGCCTTGTCACAGAGTAGATGCTGATTGGCTGTCACAATATATATTGCTGACTTTTATGACGACGGGCAGCAATAAGAAACAGATTTATTAATAACAAAACTGAAACCCCCCCCAAAAAAGAGGCTCATACACCACCACTCAGACTTGCACAGAATAAAAGAACACAACCTTACTCAGGTAAGCAGATGAACTTGCAGGTAAATAAATGTTCATGGAGAAAACACCGAAATCAGAAGCTTAACAGAAAATCTCTATATTTTGTAATGTAGTCATTACTGTTCTGTGGCTCGTTTTGTATTAAAGATTACAATTCAGATCTTTTTATTATAGCGGTTAGGTTTATGTATGGGTACAGAGTCTGCATAGCTTTCTAAAAACGTTTAAAAATTGCCCAGGGGGATAAAAACGTTCCAGATTTAAGCTCTTTACTTTGTTGTAGGGTCCCGGATACATCTAAAGCTGCTGTGGGTCTTCAAGGGAGCAGGGTTATTCTGGCCTGGCTTTGTAATAGACTTCTGTAACTGTGTAAGTGAAGCATGTAGGTGGAGAGGGCCGTCTATCTGATGACAAGCTATATACTGACAAAACGATGAACTGTGAGGCTCCCATTTCCAGTGGAGACTACAGGACTGCCTCCAGGCAGTGCACTTAAGCAAATGAGAGGAGTCTGGCGACTGTAAGTGGCTTCAGCCTGAGGCAACGCAACCTGATTGGTTTTTAGTTGAATTACCTGTTTTTTTCATATGTTGAACTGTTCAACTCAGGATAATAACATGATAAGGGTGTTATTATTATTATTATTATTATTATTAATAATAATAATAATAATAATAATAATAATAATAATAATAATAATAATAATAATAATAATAATAATAATAATAATAACAACAACAACAACAACAACAACAACAACAATAATAATAATAATAATAATAATAATAATAATGAAAATAATAATAATAATAAAAGTGTACTTTCTCTACAGCTTTTCAATCCCCTTTCAGTCTTTTTCTTCTTCTTCTTCTTGGAACCTCTCCTGGCCCTATAACACATCCACAAATAAACACCCTGCTGCCGAAGGTTTTCCAAACAGAAAAGATAAAGGCTAAGACAAGAATGCAGAGCATTACAATCCCCCTCCCCCAGCCCCCACTCTACATCACCACCACTACTACCACAACTATCGCACTTCTTTCTCTCCCTCTGTCTTTTCCTCTTCGATTCTTTCTTCCCCTCACGCTCTCAGTGCACCACCCCCTCTCCCCAACCCCCTAGAATTCCCCCCACACACTCACATACACTTCCCCGCCGCCGCCTCCTGGCCAACTCCCTCCTTGGCCTCCCCAAGGGGATCGGATGTTCTCAGCAGTTATAAGCAAGCAAAGCTGGCGGCCGGCAGACGGGCTGGCTCCACAGCAGCCTGGGCACACAGACAATGCCAGACCTTCTGTCATGAGGCTCGCTTTCACAGAGGTCAGCTAAAGCAGCCCGTAGGCCATAGCACAGACACACACATATATACACATATACAAATATAAACACACACACACACACACACACACACACACACACACACACACACACACACACATTTCCACTCATATTATACATGGTACATCATACACAAACAGAAGGAAAAGATTTTGCATGCCTCAAAGGCTGACTTTGCATACACATGAAGAGTACTCCATTCAGTTTGTTAAACTGCCTAGAACATTTTCCTAATATGTAAAATTAATTTTTACATGATTTTTATTTTTTGGCGGCACTCTGACGTAGTGATTTGCACGTCTGCCTCACAGCAAGAAAGTCCTGGGTTTGATTCCCGCGCTCTTGGTAAATCTGTGTAGAGTTTGCATGTCCTCATCATGCTTGCGTGGGTTTCCTCCAGGTACTACGGTTTCCTCCAACAGTCCAAAGACATGCACATTAAGATAACTGGCTGTTTCAAATTGACCCTGGGTGTGAGAGTGAATGGATGTGTGTGTGTGTGTGTGTGTGTGTGTGTGTGTGTGTGTGTGTGTGTGTGTGTGTGTGTGTGTGTGAGTGTGTTGCCCTGTGAGGGATTCTCGAGCTGTTTTAAGGTTTTACTTGCCTTTGCTCAGAGTTAGTCTCTGCAACCCTAGTAGGATTAAGCTATTTGACAAATGAATGTGTGAGTAACTATTCTTTTTTTTTTTTTTTTTTTAAGGAATATGGTTTATTGATAGTGCCATTTTTAGCCAGGGCCATTTATCCAGAACCATGATCCAGAAGTTCTGTTATGTTGTATTTTTGTGAGATGACATAAATAAAATTTAAAGGGCTAATATTAAATGTACGTGGTTCAATGTGTTGCCAAAGTCTATAATTTGTACATAATTAATGCATGTAAGGACAGGATCCTACACTCGACTAGCCGCTAGTCACAAGCGAATATTTAAAAGCTCATTAAGAAGTAAATGGTGCAACATGCCACAGTGCAAAAGAGTGAAAGAGAATAGACACATCTGGAGAAAAGAGGCAAAAATTATCATTATTATTATCATCGTTCATTTTCTGAAGCTGCTTAATCCTAATGAGGGTCACGGGGAGGCTGGCGCCCATCTCAGCCGACTCTGGGCGAGGGCAGAGTACACCCTGGACAGCTCGCCAGGCCATCGCAGGGCCAACGCACATACAACCATTCACACTCACACTCACACCTAGGGGTGATTTGGAACAGCCAATCAGCCTACTGTGCATGTGGGAGGAAACTGGAGTACCCAGAGGAAACCTACGCAAACACAGGGAGAACATGCAAACTCTACACAGAAACGCCCCGAGCACAGGAATCGAACCCAGGACCTTCTTGCTGTGACGTGCTTGATGTGCTAACCTCAGCGCCACCATGCCACCTTATTATTATTATTATTTTTTTTTTATTATTGTTGTTGTTGTTGTTGTTATTCTTATTGCAAATAAAAAACAGTGAATTTAAAATAGAGGATAAAGAAGGAGGTGAAATTGTGCACAGAATTAGAGACATAGAGAGGAGAAAGGGGTCACTGTTGGCCTGCAGGTTGCAAATGACCATAGAAGAGACGAACATTTTTCACTCTCCGTCTTATGAAAAGTTCTTTTGAGCATGAAAGTGAAAGGAGGATTAGAGAGAGAGGTGAAGAGAAAGAAAGAGCATTGCATTCCTTATCCACACCTCATGCATTCATCTATCACCCTCGCCATCTATTCACCCTCTCTCTCGCACAGCGGAGTCCATATGCACTTTCACAAAAGGGCAAGCACACCACACTTTTCTTCTCGATTTTTTTTTTCTTTTCTTCTTTTCAGTCGCTCTCCTGCCTGTAACAGTGTTGTGGGTAAAGAGTGCTGTCTGAATCCAGTCTTAACTCAAAACACAAAACTGAAACACTTTCTCACTCAATTGCTGAAATGCTTTCACCTATTCGGGTCACGGGGAGGCTGGAGGCCTATTTCAGCCATCACTGGGAGAAAGTGAGAGAGCTGAGCAGCTCACCAGACCATCACAGGGCCACGAAAGGCTGGTGCAGGAAGAAATCTATATGTGGGCGTGTTTATTTAGGAGTCACACACACACACACACACACACACACACACACACACTTTTAGTCCTTGCAAACACATCTGTGCTCTGTGGATCATGTGATTTCTGTTGTAATCCCTGCAAGTACAAGTGATCCTGTTTGGCTAACATTCCCTGCTGCACCCTGCTCTCTCCCCTACTGCACACACTACACATCCATCCATCTATCCATTCATCCCTCCATCATCGCTCATCTGTTTTCCATCAGTCATTCATTACTCTTTCCTTCCATACATCAAGCCTTTCCTTTTCCTAGAACATCTCTCTCTCTCTCTCTCTCTCTCTCTCTCTCTCTCTCTCTCTCTCTCT
>JBCNYH010000004.1:30091269-30112919 GCA_039654325.1 Tandanus tandanus
ATTTAATTTATTATTATTAAACATTTTCTTAGAATAGACCATGTCAGTGCTTGCGGTTCATATTAAAGTTTCTGGCATGTCTGAGATTTTGGTCTGCTGTGATGCAACGTGAGCAGTTTCACACTTCAATTTCCCATCCGACTTCCGTTTTCTTGTAATTAACAAGAAATACAGCACAGATGTGAATACAATCTAGAGCAACCACATAGAACACTGTTAAAAAATAAAATAATAATAATAATTGCCACACTATATAATGTATTGATAAATAGCTATTGTTTGTACAGAGAGAAATAGCTAAGAAATAGCTATAATAATCCTGCTTACAGACAATCCATTTCTTTTTGCTTGTTTGTTTTTTGTTTCCGTACAGATTAAAACATCAAAAATTTGCAGTGTCATAAAAGTGACCAATTATTATTTACACAGTAGGCGAGATGGATATTGCTGATTAGCCTGAGGTGAAAAAAAGCATGAGGGCACTGTTTAATTCACCGACATCCTCCGAACCCGAGGCGGTTGGTTTTAGTATGTACTACACAAGGAATAAAAGCAATCTAAATCAAGGTTTTTTTAGATTCTGAGAACAACTCCTCCTGAACTGTTGGATGGATTTTGATAAAACTTAACACAGTTGTAGTGTACCACCTAAAGATGTGCATGAAGTAAAATAATTCTAGTCTGATGTTTTGAAGCGGAGATGATTCAACTTTATTATTTTTTTATAAACCACCCATAGTCATCCAAGACCGTTAGATCACGCTGCAAGCGGGGGTCTTCTGTTCAGTTCTAGTGCTAGTTTATTTTTTACATATTTTAACCATGACAGAGGTGGATCAGGTGAGCTCTGCATGCTCTGAGCAGTGTAGCTAATGTAAATAAAAAGTGTGGCAAAAGAAGTAGATTTTATTGCTCACCACATGGAAACCTAACCCTGGGTTTACACCAGGGCACGATGTCCATGATCTCCAGGATTTGAAGGAATTCCAGGGGGAATTCGAAGTAGGGTTGTGATATTGAATCGTGATGATCTTGAGGGAACTTGGCAGATTCGTGATGATCTTGAGGGAACTTGGCAGATTCGTGATGATCTTGAGGGAACTTGGCGGATTCGTGATGATCTTGAGGAAACTTGGCGGATTCGTGATGGTCTTGAGGGGACTTGGGGGATTCGTGATGGTCTTGAGGGAACTTGGCGGATTCGTGATGGTCTTGAGGGAACTTGGCGGATTCGTGATGATTGCGCTGATTGTGGCAACATTTCTGACTAAAAAATTTTTCCGTGATTATTATAGCGTATTACGATTTGGCGCAGGTCGTGATAAAATGTGGGAATTGTTGTAGAGCTTACCAGACCGTAACAGAGTGTAACAGACCTTAATGCACCACCGTAGGGGATTTTGCTGAACTTGGCAACACGATTCCTTCAAGTTTCATTTTCCTGGATGCAAACTGACTCCTTTTTTTTTTTTTTTTACCCCAATCATGCTCCAGATGCGGTCATAAATCGTGGTGCTCCACACCTTTTTGAATCGTGTCGATTGCGGCTATTGTGCCCCGGTGTAAACCCAGGGTAACTAAACTGTGCTCTGTAACTGTGCTCTGTTTTTAAACTCATTCATTTGTGTTTTAATATATACTACACAAACACTAGGAAAGAAAATTTAAATTAGTAATAAATTAATTTTAATGGTTTATTTTTTCATTTGTGAACATGATCATGATGTCATTGCCTGCTTCAAGTGACCGTGACAAACAGGGAGTGGCTGTTGTTTTGAGTAGTATGATCCACTTGGGACAATATACTTTAATCCCCCAATAGCAGACCAATCAGATTGCATTTCCCATGTAGTATATTCATCATTCATTCATTTTCTGAACCGCTTAATCCTAATTAGGGTCGCGGGGAGGCTGGCGCCCATCTCAGCCGACTCTGGGCGAGTACACCCTGGACAGCTCACCAGGCCATTGCAGGGCCCGTGTAATGTATATTAAATATCATTAATATTCCTTTGTAGATGACTAAAAATTCACTCTATAGCTTCATTGAGGGACAAAACAGTCAAAATTTCAAGCATAATATAATAGGGGTGCCGGAAAAAAATCGATTCATGTCTGAATCGCGATTCTTATTTATTAGCATTCTGAATCGAGCCCACATCTTACTCCATCACCCGGAGCTAAAAGAAACAGAGCAGCAGGCAAGACCAACTCCTGACCAACGCACACTCCATCACTTCAATAAACTCCCAACCAACTCTGAACGAGCAAAGCGGATCAGTACATCTACAAAACCAGTTGTGTAGTAATATCGTTTCTTTCTTTCTTATAGAAGAGTTGTTCCTATCTTATAGAAGAATGTAGTTACTCGTGAAATTGGCACCCTTTGTTTGTAATGGTTATGAATCAAAAATCGGTGTGAATCGAATCGTCACCCCAAAAATCGGAATCGAATTGAATCGTGAGTTGTTGTTGATGTTAGATTCACATCCCTATAATGTAATAGGCTATGTGATGTATTTTTTGATAATATATTATGTGTAGTATCATAATACAGCAATAAAAAGATAACTTCTGGAACACAATTTTTATCATATGTTTGAAGAGCGTACTGAATATGATTAACATTAAGGACTCGTATGTGATCTTATGTAACAGGACGGACATTTTTTGAGGGGGTAAAAAGAAGGGTTATCTCAATGCCATGCTCACAAGACAACAGCATCTTAAATGCTGTAGTTTATTTCCACTGGCACTGCGATTCACCCCATCACATGAGGACAGATGTTACATGAAAATCATTCCCTTTTTCTCAAACTGTTTATCGGTAATATTATCAAGCAGGGATACAAAAAAATGCTACCTTTCAGACACACATTGTATTATTTAAGAAAAACTAAAATAATCAGAGTTGCCTGTCACGTAGTTTGCCATGAAAATCTAGTATTTACACAATGTGAATGGAATGTCCATTTTTTACTGCTTCCTCGCTCATGTGATGGCTGTACGAAATCGTGGAAAAAATACTGAGTGCTGAAATTATCATTATCTGTTCAACATCCATGTAAATGAAAAATATGAATTATGATTAAATATCACAAGAATTATTTAAGTCGTGCTTTCAAAGCTTAGGTATTACAATAAACCAACAGGCAAATTTACAGTCAGTTGTGTTGTTAGTTAAGTTTAGTTCAGAGTTCTGTAGGTGTATTAGTTGATGGAAATGCTGTGAAGAATTAAATATAAAAAAAATAGTTTGTTTTTAATTCTAAAATACTTTTAATTTAAAAAAGCATTAGATAGACGTTTTAGATTTTTATTCCCAGCTGTGTTCTATGTTCTGTTATTTATTTTTTTTAACCACAGTTTTGTTCTGCTTTTTGAAAATGTGATATTGAGGTTTGCTAACGGTTTGACCACACTTCCTGTTCATATGAGATCTGCGTATAGAGGAAACCGACGGTTGCTTGTTTATAAACTGCACTTCATGTGTATTAACTGTTCACTCAGTGTTTCCCGTCATTCTGCTTTTCCAGACACTTTTAAATGTGTTTGGTCAGTTTGTTATGAACACGTGTGAATGTGGGTGTCTGACTTTGGAACATAGTGTTGTTGTGATGTAGTTTTCGAATCCATGGTGATTATCTCCTTAGAGATAGAAGACACAAGCAGGAATCTCACAGGCAGCTTTCAAAAATAAAAAGCATGCAGATGTACCTGTTGTATCTGCGGATTAGTTTGTTTTATTGATATAAATAATTAAGAAAGACGCACAAAAAACACAGGGATTTTTTCTTTTTCTTTTTATGAGGCTATAAATTGCATCCAGTTTGGATGAAGTCTCCTTGTGGCTGATCCAAAAACATTTGGTAGCAAAATAAATGCCAGGTTCAAATTCTTTTAAAGTCACGCTTTACACGGAACAAAAAAAACGTGCTCAAAAACTATAAAATAAAATATTTATACACTCATTTTGCCACCAGTTAAAAATGGTTGTCCAGCACACATTTAAAAATTTTCACAGCACTTTAAGTAGACACCCTGCGTTTGTTGTTAAAGTAGCTGTACATCTAACCTACAAACAACAAGTACACATAATTGTACTCTCCACACAGCAGTATGTGTTTGCGTGGCGTGTGGCATGGTTGCTCAGAGGCCAGGAATGCGGCATGGGCCCTGGGGACGGCGTGGGTTGCAGTTTGGTTGGTGGTTTAGCCTGTGAGCTTGGGGTTAGGGGAGGAAGAGCGTACAAACCATGAACACTAGTGCAGCAGCAACCGACATGCAGCATGGCGGGATCTCAGGCTGTGTTTGTGTGTGTTTGAGAGGGAGAGAAGAATGGCTGCATGTTTTAAGTGCTGTGAAATACAGAGCAGAGAGTCCAGCTCAGGAAGTGACCAGCTGCTCTGAGTTTACTGAGGTCGAGCATCTTCCAGGCATCTCTTACGCCGTGTTTTCCCGTCTAAGCCTCATTTTAAAAACATCATCCAGCAGCTCTTCAACTCTTTTGGACAGCAGAAGCATGCATGGTCAGTGGTTAGTGAATTTGCGCACCGCAGCACAGATGAGGAAATGCGACTGGTTGAGCTGTGGATAGAAATTTCATTGGCCGCTGGTGTGCAGCGGAAAGCTGTGAGGTCACTGGTCAAACACACTTCCTGAAATTGCTCTCCACTAGCTTTTGAGTCTGCCTTCATAAACCACAGTTCCATCCATCTGTTCGTCTGAGTGTCTACTGAGGCTCGCTGCTGGTCTCAGACTAGAGATGTTTACGTTCTGCTTCCTGCAACGTATTAAATATGTATTTAAAACCAAGGTGGCAGAGTGGCGTTGTGGTTAGCACATCTGCCTCACAGCCAGAAGGTCCTGGGTTTGAGTCTCGTTGCGTTTTCTGTGCTGGTTTTATCTGGGTACTCCGGTTTCCTCCCACAGTCCAAGTACATGCACATTAGGCTAATCAGCTTTTTCAAATTGCCTCTTGGTGTGAGTGAGAATGTTTGTGTGTGTGTTGCCCTGCGTTGGATTGGTGAGCTGTTCACGGTGTACCCCGTCTTCACTCGCTTTCGGCTGAGATAGGCTCCAGCCTCCTCGCGACCCTATTGGAATAAGTGGTTCAGCAAATGAGTGAGATGAGAGTGAGAGAGTCTTTAAATCTTGGCACATGTAGGACTTAAACAGTTTGATCAGTCCAGAGCTGAATGTGAAGCAGTGTGAGTTTGTAGATGGGGGCAGGGTTGATGCTCTTGGTTTTGACTTTGAGCTGAATGGGGGTGTGCTGTGTGTCTAGGCCGGCCGGGGGGTTACTGCTCATGCACCACTCTAAACAGAAAACGAATTGTAGACTGCTGAGTGACTAGAAGACCTCAGACGTCGCCTTTGTCTAGAGGGACCCAGCTACACAATAGAGGCTGCCGGCCTTCTCTTTCAGTCCACATTTTCGTAGACGGGCCAGTCAACAGCTCTTTGTGTTTCATGGTGAATGAATTGTGTGCCTTCAGTACGGAGATGAACTGAAAGCAGTGTGGTTTAAAGTTTGAAAATGTCCAGCAAGGATTTCTTACTCCAAATTGAAAAGTTTTATTTTCTTTTCAAGATAAAATATGAAATAAAATGAAATAATAATAAGAAACTTTTGTGTCTGTGAGGCACTGGGTTTCAGAGTGCTATATCTCAAGCACAGCTTTTGTACCGAATGTTTTTCGTGACGTGGTGATTATTTAACATTGAAAACCCAGCACACACAGGAGACTCGAGCTGCCTGGAACTGGAGATTCTGTTGCCGGCGACTGAATATCCTGAATTAAGCCTCGTGTTCGGCGACGAGCAACTGGATATTTTGTTGCAGACAACAAGCTCCAAATGTTTAGTTGTTTTTAATTTCAAGCAATTTGAGATCCAGACACTGAGTTGCCGGCAACTGAATTTACTCGTGCGTGGGCAAAGCGGATATTCAAATCCTCAACCAGGTCAGTGTGAACCAATCAGTGCTGATATAGAAGTCATGGTAGACAAAACAGCAGGTCTGTTAGGAAACAACTTTTTATATTCGATATTGTCAAGGACAACAAAAATTTATTTATTGATGTTTATTCTTTTCCTTCCCCTTATTTAGTCGTATCCAAGTCCCTCCCTAACTGCTGTGCATGCATATTTGGGGGTGACCAAACACACTCGGAGGGAGAGCGTTCTCTGCCCCCTCATACGAGTGAGCTCACAGACGTCCATGATTGGCTGGTGATCGTTATGAGTGACATGGAAGTGAGTGTATGCCATCCTTCCCTCCCGAGAGAATTTGCATGGACTCCCGGTTACAGAGGCTGCAGCAATATCCAGGTTGATAGTTGTACACCTTGTCGATGCGCCTCTCAGGGGCCACTATTATTGTTAGTTCATTGGGACCTATGGGAGTGGGAATTGTCCGTCTGTCCGTCACACTTTAGTTTCCGGATATTTACTTGCCGGGCACTGAAGCTGGAGCTTTCAAACTTGGTATGCTGGCTCATTACTATGAGTACTAGGCTGAGTTTGTGTGTGAGTGACCTCCACCTACTTTTCATGGTCACAGAGCTTAAACTGTAAATAAGGTTCCAGACATTTACTTGCTGTGTGCTGGAGCTGGGGCTTTTAAACTTGGAATGCTTGTTGGCATATTATGAAATAGTCCTTTAGGCAGGAGCGTCTGGACCCCTGTGGTCTATTTTATCATTATTATTATTATTATAATTATTAACAGAATAATGAAGGTAAAGGCCTTTGAGGAAATCTCCAGCATTGTTGGATTGACGGGTACATAAAAATAAGATCTGCAGTTGTTTCCTTTATCTTCTATCACTCATGCAATACACAGTCATTATTTATTATAATGGATTTCTAGTTTAGTTTTTGTCTTTGTATAATAACATGAGTACCGTGCCTACACTATTTCAGCCATGTGACTGTCTCATATGACCCTGAAGCACAAAAATGAGAGACTGGAGTTGCTTGTGTTTGGATAAACCCGATTCGGGATGTTCTGTTGCCGGTAACAGAATCTCCAGTTTCAGGCATGAGTCTCCTGTGTGCGCAGGTCTTAAGGAAGTAGTGTCGATTGTAACTGCTTGAGCTCAGAGGAAGGAACCTCTATCCCCAGGGAGTGTATTATTTTTGTATAACAGCACAGTCTGTCACGTGTTACACCTTAGATGATTCATTGCAGCGACTCACTGTATGGATTAAGGTCATTGATTCCAAATGAACAGTGAGCTGAAAATGAGCTGAGGAGAGAAACGGGGTCTTCAACTCTCTTTCCTTATATAGATTTCTAAATGTAGACGTTTCTTCCAAGTAAGCTCATGATTGGCTCAATTAGGGAACTTGGCACCTTGTGCCTTGGCTCATGAGGCTTGAAGGTGCGAGCGTATGCCCACGCAAGTGTGTTGCTTGGCAGGTGCAGGAAATCCATATTGTTATTCCTCATATGTGGAAGTCCTCTAAGAGGACTATAAAAATGGTTAGATATTGAGAACAATATTGGTCTACTAGTATTCAACCCATCCATAGTGAGCACACGTACATAAACAGGGGTCCTCCCCCTGACACCACACATTTTCCCTGCCGATTTGGGAATCGAACCAGCAACTTTTCAGTCCCTAATGCACTTCTCTAATTGTTAGGCAACAACTGCTCCCATTTTTGTTTGTTATCCTTTAAGATGAGGGAAGTTGGTGAATTTTGGGTTGGTGGGTGTGAGGGCTGTGTTGATCCTCTCTGCCTCTTCTCTCACCGATTTCAGTCCCACACATCCTTCCATGATCTCTGAGGCTCTTGAGAAGTGAGAAAATCCTGATCTGTATTGAGAACTGCGTTAAGATAATTGAAGTCTTTTGGAGGGCCTGTTGTTGGTGACCAACTCTCACAGCACTCCATTCTCTCACACCAAGTGACCTTTTAGCGAGCAGCTGTTTGTTCCACTCAATTTATCTAACTGAAAGAAGGGTGAGAGAAAGCCTTCTGCTCTCCAGCTTGAATGCAAGTCACATTTTTTGAACATGTTCCGATCAGATAATTGAAAATGACACAATCATTATTAAAAGCAGAAATCTGTGAGAGCTTTTTGGCAGGATCATCTCGATGATTGCATTTTCTGAGATGGTCGCTCGTTACTTTACATGCTGCTGCTGTCAGATATCATTATCAAGAAATAAAAGTCCCCACGCTGTTTAAGAATGATTGGGGTTTATTATTAGTTATTGGTTCTGACAAGATTTTTATTTATCATAAGTATATTACATTTATTATTCTTGATGAGGAGTCACACCATTTGCATCAGACTTGATGAAGTCACTTTGGGGGGCGGGGGTGTCACCCACAGAAATACAGTTTTAAAAAAAAAACTGTTTATTTTGTAGTAGCTAGAACTGTGCAATAGGACCATAATTTTATATGTGCATATGAATCATGTGATCTACACTATTTTCTGTAAACTCAAGGAATAAAATAAATAAATAAACATTAAAAAAAAAAAATTATAATTCAGGAATTTATATCATAAACTCTCTCACTAGCTCATATGTCAAATTGCTTAATCCTAATAGGGTCAAACTAGGTTCAGGATTTTCGTTTTGCATTTATCACCCTGATTTGATCTTTTTGTTTGTAAATGTGCAGCACTCTGCTTTTTCACTACTCATTCTATTGCTTTACACTGTGCGCCAGAACTCGTGACCTGCATTCATGTGACAGAAGTGGTGCCGTTGTGAGATTGTAAATGGACCCCCACCCCAAATCATTTAGTATTATATGATAATTATTCTAAATAGTAATCAGAATATATTTACAATAAAGAACACATCATTTTGTACAAAATATTTTTATGTATGGTCATTTTTAATATACATGTTAATCCTAATTTTGTTGTGAAACTGTAAAAAAAATTATTTTTAGGATAGAAAATAGGGGGGTCCATTTCCAGTAAGGGGGTCCACATTCCGCTATAGAATATGGACCATATTACAATGCTGTAAATGTAGTCCCTTCAGCGTGTTCTGGGTCTCTTCCTGGTTGGACATGCCCGAAACACCACACCAGGGAGGCGTTCAGGAGGCATTCTAATCAGATGCCCGAGCCACCTCAACTGGCTCTTCTCATCGCAGAGGAGCAGCGGTTCTACTCCGAGCTCCTCCCGGATGGCCGAGCTTCTCATTCTATCTCTGAGGGAGATTGTATCTGCAATCTTGTTCTTTCGGTCTCTACCCAAAGCTCATGATCATAGGTCATCCCCTACCCCTTTAATTCTTTTATCACTCTTTAATAATGCTGCTTTATATATTTAGCTTGCCGTCGTTTGGAGATTGGAAAAGTCCACTAGAGAACTTTTTCAGTGTATTGATTCTGTAAAGTTCTATCCTGAAATGACATGTTTAAAGGCCATTTTTCAAAAATCAGATACGTGAGAGGCTGTAAAGTCCATGTAGAATAATGATATGTTCCATCTGTCTTAGGTCCCTGGATGGGCGTCTGCAGGTGTCTCACAGAAAAGGCCTACCTCACGTAATCTACTGCCGACTATGGCGCTGGCCTGACCTGCAGTCACATCATGAGCTGCGTGCTATAGATCAGTGTGAGTTTGCTTTCCACATGAAGAAGGATGAGGTGTGTGTCAACCCCTACCATTACCAGCGGGTGGAGACACCAGGTGAGTTCTCTTAGCAGGAATGGGAATGGAACACAACCAGTTAGTCTTTTCTTGATTTGCCCTTATTTACTCTGTGTGTGTGTGTGTGTGTGTGAGTAGTTCTGCCTCCAGTGCTGGTTCCCCGACACACTGATATCCCTACTGAGTTTCCCCCACTGGATGACTACAGCCATTCTATCCCTGAAAACACCAACTTTCCTGCAGGCATAGAGCCTCTGATTAACTATATACCCGGTGAGTACCAAGTGAGGAGAAATATCATAGTTCTACATACATGCACTCAAGACATCGGGATTGGAGCACAGGTGGTCTTTACTTCTGTACTGGTGGGTGTGGCAGATAGGAAGCTTGCAGAACATGTTTATGAAAATTGGAATGTACAGGGTGATCTCACAGCAATGTGCAATGTATTGACTTCATTCATTCATCAGTAGCTGATTTTATCCTGATCAGGGTTACTGCAGCTTAAAATTTACACCACTCAGCCAGAACATTATGAACATTATCAGCACTGAGAGATGAAGAAAACAGTAAGAGTTTTGTGGGCTGTTTCTTTCATGTTCAAAATTAATAATTATAGCGGTTTTTTTTTGTTTTTGTTTTTTTTTTTATCTAAAGACATGTACTCCAGAGAAATTAGTAAACACTTGGAGAAAGTCTTTTATCTCTGCAAGGGCAGTTAAACAGGTTTTTTAAATGGTAATATTTCTCAGTTGTTGATTTGTGAAGAAATGGGGATTTAACCTAAAAATTTATTGGATGACAAGAGACATGAATATTAAGAATCAAAAGATTTCAGTGAGGAACGATACACAAATCACTTTGTTGCTGAACTACACGAGAATTGCCTCATGAGAGGAAAGTGATTCAATTTGCGAATGAAGTGGCATCGACTCTTGTTGCCTGAAGGTGCGCTCGCACAATACCCATCGTGAATCATGTTTCAGTGTTAGTCCGATGTTTCAGTTGATTTTGTTCCGATGTTTCATCCAGTGTTTTTTCCGATCTATGCCAATGTTGCTCCCATTTTTTTTCCAAATTTTATGCCGCCGCTGATCACAGACTGATCACTACCAATGTGTACCGATGTGTACCTATCTTACTCAGACCACCTTCCCATGTTTCCCCAATGTACTCTGAACACAAAAAACACCAAATCTTTTAAAACTCCCAAGAAATTTCACTCTTACCTGTAGTTTTAATTCGTGTCGTCAGATGTTTTCCAATGCGCTCCGATTTTCTTCGGTTTCCTCCGATGTAACATCAGAATATAATCGGGATCATGATCGGTGTTGTGTGGCGCACCTTTAATCACTCTATTACATGGTTCCCACTTTAAAATCTTTGAGTGAAACTGTGAGAAGAACTGAGCGGGTTCCCTTCACAGTAGTTCCGGGAGAACTTTTTATAATCGATATCTTGTATTAATTGATTTTATTTCGGTTCCTATCATAATAATTAGCTTATTATTATTATCATTATTACTGTCAAGCGGCAGGTATAGAATGAAGACTCTTGTGCGTAGTATGTATGTCTGTGCTCTTGTGCATCATGAATCAGGAAAAGATAAACTTATGTAAATATATACTCAACTGACACCGTTTTAAAAACATGGACCCAAGCATTGCATTTCTGACAAATTATCCTTTCAAGATTTTTGTATGTAGTTGTAAAGAGCATAGCAATAATGAGCTGCTATTCTGTGTTGATGCAGGCAGAACAATTAAACCCTTGTTTGTTGTTTTCATATTGAAAATGTTTTGGGGAAGTCAGCGTTTGGTGGCATCTGTCAACCAACAGTATCTTTTAAGCCCTGATTGGTTATCGCTCGAATCACATAGCCTGAAAGATCAGATCAAGTTGAACTCCGTACCCGCCTACTTCACGTCGCTTGCCTCTCATCACTTATTTTGCAGGCATTCAGTGACTTTGCCTGGTCGCTTGTCACATGTTTGCATCCTGTGTGGCCCCATTGTTATGAATGTATGGTCTTACGAACCATCGAATATCAGGTCGATGCATTACCATATTTTCAAATGTACAGAGTTTTGCTCTGCGTGCTTTGCGTGTGGGGAGCTCGGCTACTTAAAGGTTTGTTTAGATTTTGGGAAATTGAGCCATGTAATAGCAGGTATGTATGATCAACATTTATGAGATTGCTTCTGAGCACTTGGGGTCGATAAATCAGCAGTCTCTGGAGTTGCTAAAATGTATATGTATTGTTGGTGTAACATATAAGTCAAGTACAAATAATGAAATAACAACTCACTGAAGAGTAGTGAAGTATTCCGTGGAAAAACCTTAACTAGTTACATACCAGTCAGTGCTCATGAGCTTTATTAAAATGTAATGAAGATGTAAAGATGCTAAACCCATGTTACCAGAATGTGTATTACATCATAACCATAGCACCTCTACATGAGAATGCAATGCACGGGAGTATCTGCTTGCTATCTAGTTGACAAACTATGGCTGTCACTTTCAACGTTCTTTATTACTCCCTCCATCTTGCAGGCATGCACAGATGCACATGGTTACCCGGGTTACAGAAACTCAAATCAGGCTTGAATCCTGTTTAAGTTTTCTACTTTCATGTCTATTCAATCTGATGGACTCAAATTAGATTCTGATGAAATTAGTTAGTGCTGAGGTTATTGGGTTACATTGTGAACCAAATTGTTTATGGCTATTAGCCTAATATTAGCTTGTAAAATTGCCTGTCATTACTGCGGCGGATACTGTATGTAGCTATCTACCTACCCCAAGCAGGAGAAGGCACTTAAAAAAAAAAACAAAGTTAACAAGAACCAATTCATTTACCAGATGGTCTGATTAACTGATGGTCAAAAACATGCACATGGTTTTTATTTATTGATATGGTTTTAGAAAGGTCTAAAGAGATGAAGTTCTATTCATTGATGTGTGTAGGCAAGTCAAACAATTTACAGTAATAAAGATGAATAAATAACAATTCCTTTGTCGGTCTCCTGATGAAACCTGCTATCCCCATTTTTGGTCAAAATAAGATTATGTATGAATATAAATTAAGGTAACCCTCTGCATCCACTTGAAAAAGCTGATGGCTCCATCTAGCTATTTGGGGTAAATTCACAAATATAGATATGTTACTGTATGATCATTAATTACACTTTCATTCTGTTATTTTTGCCATTCCTGAAAAAAGAAAAAAAAAAAAAGAGATAGAAATAATCAATTATTAAATAAGCAAAAAAAAAAAAAAAAAAAAAAAGCATAATTCCTCCTAAACTTTCAATGGAAGATAAAAAATTATAGGAAAATTTTAAGAAAAAACCCTCATATGATGAAGCAGTAAATTTTATAAAGTAGAGTGTCAGTGTTTGTTTTACCAGTAAAGTGTTTAAAAATGTAAGACACTCACTGACTCAACCGCTTAATATTTCAGCCGACACTGGGTGAAGGCGGGTACACCCTGAACAGGTCGCCAGACCATCGCAAGCCAACACACACACAACCAATTCACACTCCTACCTGGGGTCAATTTGAGACAATCAGTTAGCCTAATATGCATAGGGAGAATATGCAAACTCCACACAGAAACACCCTCGCCGAGCCTGGGATTTGAACCCAGGAGCTTCTTGCTGTGATGTGGATGTGCTAACCACTACACCACCGTGTTGCCCTTAATCCAATACAGATTATTAATATTAAGTTAATAATAAAATAATGTTTAGTAATTTTGAATATTGCAGAGTTATACACTTGATTTGATGCCAGTCTGTTGCAGATGTTTAATAGCTGTATGTTATAATGACTGTGATTAAATAGATTTTTTTTTACTGTAGGGGAAAACCAGTATTTGCATTAAAGTATTCTGTTAAAAATGTGAAGAGGAACTGTATGATGCTTTTGCATAATCCTAATCAGTAATGGTAAAATACACACTGTAGAATATATACTGTAGAAATGCCTGTAGTTTAAAACATGAATGAAATTACTTTGATTCACACAAGCATTACATTTGTGCATATAAGAAAGCACAAATTTATCAGTAGTTTGAGAGGAGATGATCAGCCACGTGGCACTTTTAGCTAAGAAATCACTTTGGCTCTAAACAGCACTTTCCTGAAATTGCACAATAATGTGAAACTCTGGGGGGAAAAAAAACCCAACAACCCCATTTTCATACACGATTCTGAAGAAAAGAAGGTTAGTTTTTGATGTGGTCTGTCTGTCCGGCTCTCAAGACCAATCCGATCACCATGAAACTTGGCATGATGTAGCATGAACTCAGGACGAACCAGTTTAATTTTGGAGTCACTGTCTGGATTCACAAATTTACTTTCACTTTCATTAATGACATTTGCCATATATTTATATATTATATATATTATATATATATATACTTATAGTTCACTTATAGTAACACAATTTAGCCCATGTAGAAATATGATGGTGCCTTTGGTACATCTTCCTTGGTGTCTTTTGAGAACAAGCCCATATTTCACCAGGTTTGAGAACTGTTCATTAAATAGTGGAATTTACTTTCAAATATTACCAGGGAATCATTTGTCAGGGGAAAAAAATCTTGTCACACTATGAAAAAAAAATAAATAAATACTCTCACTCACTCACTCATTTGCCGAACTGTTTACACCCTGCTAGGGTCACAGGGAGGCTGTGCCCATCTCAGTGACACCAGTCGAAGGCGAGGTACACCCATAACAGCTCGTCAGTCCATTGCAGGGCCTACACACATACCATTCACACTCACACCCAGGAGTGATTTGAAACAGCCAATTAGCATAATGTCCATGATAACATTTCATGACATGACAGGCACATCCTGTTAGAAGTTTCTATGGTAACGCAACCATAATGTATATCTACCATAACAAAGCCCACCAATTGTGATGTAGTGATGTCGCACTCATTGAAAATGTTACACTTACTGGCTCATTAATATAAATATAATTTATTAAATAAATAAGCCAGTATGTGTAACAATTTCAATGAGTTAGTGAAGGGAGAGGCAGTCGTAAGCCCGTTATTCCAGAGTGTAGGAGATGAGAGGCGAAGGTTGAACACCGCTTGCGATGATCTTGGATCTTGCAGCAGGCGACTCTTGGTTGTCTAGGTTTCAGCGTAGTTTGCTCAATGTAGTCTGGTCAGCAAGCACAAGAGAGTGGTCTTCGCACTTATATAGTTAATATAGAAGTTAACTATATAACTGGAGATGGACTGCAGACAGACAAACACACACAATTTCCTGCGGAACAAAAATCGCCTCGTCAGAGTGCCTTCCGCGTTGCCATAGAAACTTCTAACAGGATGTGCCTGTCACGTCACTGAGCTACGTGGAAGGCACTCTGACGAGGCGATTTTTGTTCCGCAGGAAATTGTGTGTGTTTGTCTGTCTGCAGTCCATGTGGTATGTTATTACATTTGCGGGAGCTATATACTGTTCATATTATTATTACTAGACATTTGAGAGCTTACGGAAATTGTACTGAAGTAATATTATGATGGTCATTACATTTACATAGACAGGAACTTTTCAATAGGTCTAACGCCGGGATCTAATTAGATAATTAGAAGTTCAACTTCGTCTTCAGGTTAGACAGAGTTTTGGAAGAGGTACGTTTTTAAATTTGAATTTCTCCACTAATAACATAGTAACTAATGTCATGACACGTCATTCAGTTAACATGACGTTAATCCCTATTATACAACAACAAGGAACTGACATTATATATGCCAGTTGGTGCCACATGAAAGGTGAGTGAACACGTATGTACACTTCACTAGTTATTTTATATTGTGGGAGGAAACCAGAGTACCCGGAGGAAACCCACACAAGCACATTGAGAAAATGCAAACTCCACGTGAATTTCTTGCGGTAGCCTTTCTCAGAGTAACTGACGTCAGTGGTTTCAACTTGGGAACAGCAGTTTTGTGGTGGTGTGCCAGTGTTCCAGTCCTTTTTCAAGTGAACTGCATGATACAGGTTCTAGATTCGACACTGCCATGATTCACCAGTGCCAGCAATCTCCTATGATATACATGTTTGCAAATAATTCTAATAGTTTTGAATATGTATCCAGACGTGCAAAGAGACTGCACTGAGGGCCCGTCTCAAGTTTTTAATAGTGAATATATTTGGTGATGGATGTGCAGAATGATACCGTGTGTGTAATTGGTGTGCTTTTTTTTCCAGAAACACCGCCTCCAGGGTATCTCAGTGAAGATGGTGAAAGCAATGATCAGCAGAATCGCAGCATGGACACAGGTCAGAGCTTCCTCTCTCTCTTCCTTATGTCATTCTGAAGAAAATATACTTGTATTACAACCCCAATTCCAAAAATGTTGGGATGCTGTGTGTCATGAAAACAATACCAAATGTAATGATTTGCAGATCTCATAAACCCATATTTTATTAACAGAATGGCATAGAAAACAAAAACTTAAAAAAATATTAATAGTAATAAAAAATGTTAGCTCATGTTGAATTTGATGGCAGAAACATCTCAAAGTTGAGTCGGGGCAACAAAAGGCTGGAAGAGTAAGTGGTACTAAAAAGAAACGGCAAGAAGAACATTATGCAACTTATTTGATTAATTAGCAACAGGTTAGTAACAGGATTGGGTATAAAAAGAGCCTTTGGGCAAAGGTTTCCTAAGTCTTCCAAAAAACCTGCATTACAAATTGTCTAATAATTTCAGAATAATGTTCCTCAACATACAATTGCAATGACTTTAATTATCTCATCACCAACAGTACATAATATCATCTAAATGTTCTGAGAGTCTGGAGGAATCTCTGTAGACAGTTGACAAGGCCAAACTTCAATATTGGATGCCTGTGATCTTCAGGCCCTCAGTCTCCACTGCATGGGCTCAGGAACACTTCCAGAAATCCTTGTGTGATCACTGTTTAATTGATAATTTTTTGCATGTTTCTGTTGCAGGTTCCCCAAACTTATCACCTAACCCTGTTTCCCCTGCAAGTAGCAATCCTGGTAAGAATCACCAACAGCCACTTATTATTTTGAGTGCACATATTATAGCTTAAGACCTTAAATTAGGTCTGACTACCAAGAAGTTAATTCTGTGTGATCACTTTACTGTTTGTGTTCTAACCAAAATTCTGCATTGTTCCTTTTAAACTGGCTTCTCTGAGGGTATAAATTAGATGCACTGTGTGGAAGAATGCTATATGGCGGCTGTGCCTGCGATGTGGATACCACTCGGCGCAATGTGGTATCCTCTTCGCAGAGTGTCTCATTGGTTCGGTGGCAAAGGATTGCTAAGACATTCGTAGGTGCACTCTGTTACAAGTTGTATGATGGCCGTTGGCTCACAAGGACTTAATATGCCCTTTGATAGGTCTTGTTTTTCATCCTGCTGGGTGTCATACCACCCTTATGCTGGTGGGGGGAGCCTGTTTAGACCTGTAGCTGACCACCCGTCCGTGTAGCAGGTTGTACTGGGTTACTCTGCTACCAGTATCAGGATCAGGATCAGTTATTTACTATTAACTGACCTGATCTGACTGCGTGGAAGAATGTTATATCTACGCTGTACAGAGACCGGACATAAGTAAATAGACACCCAAAATTTCAGAATGAATATTTGCTGCTCGGCTGTAATAGCCCATTTGATGAAGATGGCGCATAACAGTTTTTGAACTGGTTTGGATGTCTTCTGCAATGTCTGCGGCCTTGGAACCGGGATTTTTCTCCACTGCTCGCTTCACAGAGCAAAGGCATCTTTCTGATGGTCCAGGTTGACCTGGTCGTGGATCCGTGGTGGTCTTACCTTCACTGTTGAACTTTCTACCGTTGACTGAGGAATATTGTACTCACAGTTAAAAGCTGACCTGGGAGGCTTCCTGGGCGGTAGCCATGACTCTGAGCGTTTGTGGGTCAGAGTTAACCTATCAATAGCACTGTCAGTTTATTTGTGTATTGGGCAATGAGTGTTGGGGAAATGTAATAACTTGGATGAATGTTTGTTTTGCTGCTCAGTTCTTAGTTACTGATTTTAGATGACATCAGAACTGGATGTTCTCTAGAAAATTGGAACACAGTGAGACACCTCTTGATCTTAATGTTTGTATTATAAAAACTGTGTGTTTTGTGTGTGGCTCTGTTAGTGCATGGAGGATGTTGTGTGGGTGGTGAAAGAGCTCAGAGAGGTCAGTGCTCATGAGGTCATATACTACAAGGCTTTGCCTCTTTGCTGTAAGTGGAAATCTCATATGAAAGGAGTGTTTGTTTCGGTCCTGTTTTGTGTTGTGAGGCAGCCCAGGCGATACGTGGCGGTGATTATATCCTGCCTTGGCATTATTCAACATCTATAGTGAGCTACTGAGCCTGTTTCTTTACCTGTCACAGGTGTTCACAGGACCTGCACTATATCGAGTCTGGATATTCTCTTGCGTGTTTATGTAATTTGATGCAATGTAAATTTTTCTATGATTGTAATTTTCTTTCCTTCCTGCCCAATTCTATATCTGGTGGTCACATGTTTGTTCCTCTACAGTATAAGTGTGTGACATGTAAAACTTTTGAACTTGAGAGCCTTATTCAAAGTGATTTGTCTCATTTATAAAGCTGAGCAGTTGAGGGTTAAGGGCCTCACACACTCTTCACTCACGCATTCTTTACTCTCTCACTTTTCACTCTCTCACTCTCGCACTCCTTACACTTCACTCTCACACTCTTCATTCGCACTCCTTACGCCCTCTTCACTCACTCCTCACTTTCACCCTTCACTCACTCACTCATCACTGACTAATTCTTCACTCTTTCACACTTCACTCATGCACTCACTCTTCACGCGCGCACTATTCACACGTGCACTCTTCACTCACTCTGTACTTACTTTTCGCTCACTCTACTCACTCACCCACTCTTCACTCACTCTTCACTCACTCACTTATTTGCTGAAACTCTTAATCCTACCAGGGACGCAGGGAGAGTGCCGCCTATCTCATCCGATATTGGGCAAAGGCGGAGTACACCCTGAACAGCTCGCCAAACCATCTTATGGAAACACACACAACCATTCTCACTCACACCCACAACTAGTCAATTTAAAATAGCCAATTAGCCTAACGTGCATGTCTTTGGACTATGGGAGGAAACTGGCATACCGGGAAGAAACCCATGCAAGCATGTGAACATGCAAACTCTACACAGGAACACCTGAGCCCAGGACTGGAACCCAGGACCACCTTGCTTTGAGGCAGATGTGCTAACCACTATTCCACCCTGCTGTCCGGGCCTTACTCAGGGGCCCAGTAATAGCAGCTTGGCAGTGCTGGGATTTAAACTCAGGACCTTCCAGTCAAAGGTCCAGCATCTTAACCACCGACCCCAGTGGGTTTCTATACTTCCTTTTTCCACTTCTTTCTTTCTTATTCTTGTTTTCTTCTTTTCTTTTTCTGTTGATGTACATGTGTGTCTTAGACCTGCAACCTGTAACATATTGTGAGTCAGCATTCTGGTGCTCCATCTCATACTACGAGCTGAACCAGCGGGTAGGGGAGATATTCCATGCCTCACAGCCTTCGCTCACTGTGGATGGTTTCACAGATCCATCCAACGCTGAGAGATTCTGCCTGGGTTTGCTGTCCAATGTGAACCGCAATACCGCTGTGGAGCTCACACGCAGACATATTGGTAGGACACCTCCGCATTTATACCTCCGTTGAGAATTGAATTTTGTACACACACCTGTACTTGTGAAATGTGAGCAGAGATAAGGTTAGATGTAACTTTTTCCTTTCTTCTTTCTCTCTAAGGTCGGGGAGTACGGCTGTACTACATAGGTGGGGAAGTGTTTGCAGAGTGTCTGAGTGACAATGCCATCTTTGTTCAGAGTCCTAATTGCAACCAGCGCTATGGCTGGCACCCTGCCACCGTGTGTAAGATTCCTCCAGGTGAGTCAAGTGCGTACAAAACACACAGCACGCCTTGTGTCAGCAAGCTGTGATTGATGGCATACACTCCAGTGTGCAGGCCGTTGATGAATCATTCGTGCATGCTCAGACGTGTGTGTTTGTATACTTTTTTCCTTCCAGGCTGTAATCTAAAGATCTTCAATAACCAGGAGTTTGCAGCTCTGTTGGCTCAGTCGGTGAATCAGGGATTTGAAGCGGTTTATCAGTTGACCCGCATGTGCACAATCCGCATGAGCTTTGTCAAAGGCTGGGGAGCAGAATACAGGTGAACACACACACACACACACACACGGTAGGTTATAATGGTGTTCGGTTTAGATGAGTTTGGTACTGAGAGTCAGCAGACCCCTCGACTGCAACGAGAGACTTGAAAGATGAATCTTCTTGTGAAATCCTTCCAACTCCTTCATTTGCATCACAGCCGAAGTCACTGAGGTCATAGCTGAGGGGATTGTGTACGGTTTGACTCAAAAGACGTGTGTGGTCATTGCCCGAGATCAGCTCAAAGCTTGTAAATTACAGCCTTCATCATGAAGAAACATGTTCATCTATCTCTCCCTCCCACCATTACAGGATAGTCCTGCACTCCTAATCTCTCACGTACTTCCCTTCACCTTTAACACACACATACTCACTCACATACACTTTAACTGCATTACCCTCAACTTTACCTTTCTCTCTCTCTTGCTCCTTGCCTCTCAGCATGTATCTTTCTTGGGGAGATAATTCAATCAGCAGAGGTTGAAACATCTTCATGTCTGTGGTTTGTCACCAGGAAGATTTGAATATGACCCAGAAAGATATGCTGTTAGGCCAAAGTATACTCTTTCAGACTAACAGATTATTTATAGCATAATAAGCAGTGTTTTTTGTTTTGTGAACTTGGAGAGAAAATGCAGGACAAGCTAGTGAACAAATGTATGCTTATAAAATGCCTATTAAACAAGCTTGTCTTGCAGACTCAGTTTAAGCATTTCACATTGTGTGTACCTACAAACGCATAAAAAGTAAGAGGGTCATCCATTTATAAATTAACCCAAAGGGCACTCCTAGTGTAAGGTACCTCCACCACACAGCATGGTGAATGTAGCAGATAGTAGCTTTTATGATACCCTGGTACAGATTTTAATTACCCATGTGCTCGTCTTACAGTATGTTCTAAAGTACGTGTATGTGACTAAATTCGTCGTAATGTTTTTTGGCTGGGCTTTGACCTTTCAGTCACTCAAGGTCAGAGTTAGTTATCTCATTTGGAAGTCCATATATGGTTTTCTATTAGTGTTCCTTAGTAACGGCATTTCTGTCTGTGACCTTGCTCTGACCTTCACCATTGACCTTGGGTTTCCAAAGTCAAATCATCTCTGGGACTTTGGAAAGGCAATGTTCCCACCAAGTTTGATGAAAATCCTTCAGCCAGTGTGGTCAGGGTTTTGTTCGCAAACAGACTGACAGACAAATCTGTCGATAATTGTATAAGCAGATTAATATATTTCAGACCTAGCTGTGGAATGATCGTAATCCACCTCCAGGTGGACCTAACCCTCTGCGAACCACTTACATCGTGTTATTCACTAATTAATTTCTTTTCAATTATTAATTAATCATAATCATCATAATATATAAAAAGCTTATACTGTATACTCTGACTCCTTTCTCTCCAGGCGCCAGACTGTAACCAGCACCCCCTGTTGGATAGAGCTACACTTAAATGGTCCCCTGCAATGGCTAGACAAGGTGCTCACCCAGATGGGCTCCCCGAGCATCCGCTGCTCCAGTGTGTCATAGGAGACCCAGTACCACTGGCTTCCACAACCAGGAACACCAACCATCTGCATACTAAACCAGAAAACATGACAAGGCTGGACAACAGACACCCTCATAAATGTTTCCTTTCAGTTTTCACTCCGATGCTCACTGGTCCAGTCATTTTTACACACACACACACACACACACACACACACACACACACACACACACACACACACACACACAGTTTTGCGCACTTTCTATTGCTGATACCTATACAGTATGG
>JBCNYH010000004.1:30145749-30156360 GCA_039654325.1 Tandanus tandanus
TTATTGAGTGAGTGAGTGAATGAGTGAGTTTTGTGAGTGAGTGAGTTATTGAGTGAGTTATTGAGTGAGTGAGTGAAGGAGTGAGTGAGTTATTGAGTGAGTGAGTGAGTGAGTGAGTGAGTGAATGAGTGAGTGAGTTATTGAGTGAGTGAGTGAAGGAGTGAGTGAGTTATTGAGTGAGTGAGTGAATGAGTGAGTTTTGTGAGTGAGTGAGTTATTGAGTGAATGAGTGAGTTTTGTGAGTGAGTTATTGAGTGAGTGAGTGAAGGAGTGAGTGAGTTATTGAGTGAGTGAGTGAATGAGTGAGTTTTGTGAGTGAGTGAGTTATTGAGTGAATGAGTGAGTTTTGTGAGTGAGTTATTGAGTGAGTGAGTGAAGGAGTGAGTGAGTTATTGAGTGAGTTTTGTGAGTGAGTGAGTGAAGGAGTGAGTGAGTGAATGAGTGAGTTTTGTGAGTGAGTGAGTTATTGAGTGAGTGAGTTATTGAGTGAGTGAGTTATTGAGTGAGTGAGTGAAGGAGTGAGTGAGTTATTGAGTGAGTTTTGTGAGTGAGTGAGTTATTGAGTGAGTGAGTCAGTTTGATCTTGTGGTTTGTCATTGAAGAGACACCACAATAGATATCATATGAATTCTTCATTCAATTTTATTCTTCAAAGATTAGAAATGCTGTCAGCTTCTATCCATCAGTGGCTTAAAACATGTTTTAATCAGTGAAATGAGCGTGGTTAATCACTTTATATTGCTCTTATTGGCATCTTATAATTACTAATGTTTACTGTGTCAGGACCAGCCTCAGGGTTTACATGTAGTAAATTATGTAAAGACTTACTTCTGCATAGATCTTCACAAATCAATGACTTTCTACCTTCAGCCTTGCGTTCCGCTAATGCTATTTTTATTTATTTACATTTTCACAATTGATGTACAGATCTGTGTAAGAGTATTAAACCAGTTTTTTTTTTCTGTATTGTTTACTAGTAAAGTAATTTTATTTACATTCAATTAACACAAGCAGAGTAAAACTTGCTGAAACATAAACATAACATCATTGGTAAGCTGCAAGATGCCATATTGGGATATTTATCTGTAAAAATAATGAAAATCTTCTTTGCCTCTATAACATATTTTAGTATCTCTACCAGAAGGTAATGTTTTCACCTGTGTTGGTTTGTTAATTTGTTTGTAGTTTTAGTGTCTTTGTGTGCAAGTTATGCACAGATCTGGATCATTTTTCTTCTATAGTAGTGTGTGGTACAAATAACAAACCATTAAATTTTTTTTTTAAATTAAATTTCATTATAACTATGCAAACCTATAATAATCCATTTGTGCCTGGTGGACGTACCTTACATTCTATGAGAACCCATCCATCCATCCATTTTGTGAACCACTTATTCCTAATTAGGGTCACGGGGAGGCTGGTGCCCATCTCAGCCGACTCTGGGAGCGAGGGCAGAGTACACCCTGGACAGCTTGCCAGGCCATCGCAGGGCAGAAACACGCTGATGGCAATGCAGCCTACTCTTGACGAAAGTGCCTAGCCAGCACTTCCTCAGTGTCAGGGAAGGTCGAATTGACCCAAGTGCTGCCGACTTCTGCACTTTTAAGGAGAGCTACTGTCTAAGTTGGAGTACTTTGCTAGAGGCACCATGGCATCTGGAGCAGCTGCTGTGCCAGTTTGCCGTGCCTTATGCGCTGGTGTGTGGCAGTCGAGTGGTGAGCTATAGTGGGGCAAGCATGAGTGCCTCCTCTCTGCTCTGGAGAGCAGAGAGGAGGAGCTGGAGCTGATGAAGCAGCATGGGCAGTGCTACAGGGGTGAAGATGGCCGCCAAGTGGCTGCTGTGCGCATCCAGGCCTGCTGAAGGTGCTACCGCACTCGAATTGACTACTTGCACAAACAGAAACGCAAGTGGGTGGCCAGAACTATTGCCATTTCCTGGCTATTGCATGCCCCATTGAGCCACGTGAGGATGTGCCTGCAAGCCACCCGTCTCTGTCATGTCGAGAACTGCCACCGCAGAGCAAAGGTAGGAGTTTAAATCCTTTAGTCTTGATTTCAGCATGCAATCACCATGGCATTGTTTGGACAAACTTACGCAACATCACAGCATTTATTTCTGTCCAGAGTTGGGTGTATTTTTTACTGACATCTTGAATTGATGACGGGAAAATTTAACCACTCCATTAAGTCTTCTCCAGCACATCCCAAAGACTTTCAATAGGGTTAAGGTCAGGACTCTGTGGTGCCAGTTCATGAGTGGAAATGATTCCCTGAACCACTCTTTCACTACAGGGAGCTAACAAAAGTAAATACACCCCTCATTACTGAGTATTATCTGTGAAACTCATCTTATTAAACTTGTTAATATATTAATATTTATTTATTTTTGATTACAATATATTAATTGTTTATAGCAATTAGCTATTCTGTGAACATCAGGCACAAAATATCTGATTTTCTGATTTTTAAACAGGGTGTATGGTGGGTCAGTCTGAGGGTGGACTTATCCAGCTCAGGTTGACCTGGGCTCTCTGACAAGGGTCTCAGGGCTGTCTGACAGGGGTCTCAGGGCTCTCAGGACTTTCAGGGAGACTGTTGAAAATAATTCCTGTTGTAAGCTAATTGATGTTGCCGAGGAACTTCAAGTGAGTCCGAGTCGTCATTCATTCATTCATTCATTCATTCATTCATTCATTCCGAGTCCGAGTCCTGATGTGATGAATCTCCATCAACTGTGCTACTATGTCTATATGACTATATCTATGCATAAACCTTTCAAAAATGAGGGTGTCCATTTACTTTTGATACATCACTGTATTTAAGACCCAATGTTATATCTGTGCCATCAGGGAAGGAAAAGTTCACTGATGTGATAATCTGGTCATTCAGTACGTTCAGGTTGTCAGTGGACTTTATTTTTTTTCCTCATAATGTTGCTGAGCCTCGACCTGACCAATTGAAGCACCAGTTCCTTGGCGATTACATGCTGTAATCAAGTGTAAGGGCCAAAATATTAGAGTGTGGGACATTTTTTCAGCCTGCCAGTATATATTTATCTACTTAATATTAATATACTCACATTTGATACAGTATTATGTGCTTATCATGAAAATAGTGGCATTAATGTTGTGTAGATGTTATATTTTGAGCTAAGCAGTATTTCTCAAGTTGAGTAAGATTAAATAAATATTGAAAGCAAGAAACTTGAGTTGTAATAAATGCAGTTTCTTAATAGAAACACTCACTCACTCATATGACAAACCACTTAATCCCATCAGGGTTGCGGGGAGGCCGGAGCCTATTTCAGCTGACACTGGGTGAGGGCGGGGTACACCCTTGAACAGCCCGCGAGACACACACATAATCATTAACACTCACATTCACAGCTAGGGGCAATCTGGAACAGCTAATTAGCCTGTTGTGCATGTCTTTGGACTGACAGAGGAAACCGGAGCACCCAGAGGGAACTCACGCAAGCACGAGGAGGACATGAAACTCCACACAGTACTGCCTGAGCCTCGAACTCAGGACCTTCTTGCTGTAAAGCGTTAGCAGGCCGACGTGCTAACAACTACACCATTGTGCCACCTAGAAACAGTCAAAGCTTGTTTAATAAAATTCTGTTATATTCTGTATGTGACTTCCTGCCCTAGCTTGGTTATTGTAGAGAGCTTAAAACGCACTATAAATCCATGCTAATTTTTTTCCCGCCTGTACCACTGATTAAACAAGATTATTACAAATTGATTTGGTGTAGAGATACCCATGCTGGAAACAATGGGATTTCAGGTGCCTCTCATATTCACATGGCAAGCATCAGCATATCCAGTTGTTGGAGCAGATGTTTTCCTGTGCCATCATCCCCGTAACATCTTTATTAATTAGGACGCACACTTTCATTTGTTCATACCAACACTCTACCATCTCGTCTGTAAGAGCAGACAAGAGTGTGTACGTGTTTTCACCCTTTAAGCAGTCAAACTGTGTTAATTAAGCCTTAATCTACCCCTGGCAGAAAGCATCATGTAACCTGCTAATTGAATTAATAGAGGGAAGATGTTTTGAAACATGTGCTTAGCAGATTTAATGAATGGGATTGATGCTTGGTTTGGCAAAGCAGAACCCAGAGAGAAAGAAGAGTGTAATTTGCTGTCTGCTTGTTGCTTATAATGGGCCAGCGATGTGTGTGTGTGTGTGTGTGTGTGTGTGTGTGTGTGTGTGTGTGTTGCTTTTTCCTGGTTAATCTTCTGTTGTATATTTTGCATTGAACAGTATTTGGCCACCAACTGGAACCACATCATTTCCAAAAGGACCATTATTCATATGCTCTCATTAGGTACTGCTTTAACTTTGGGAGTTTTACATATCCTCCTCATGTCCAGCTGGGTTTCTCTCTCACCTCCTATATGTATGTAATGCATACTTCCACCTCATGCCCAGAGTTCTTGGAATAGACTACAGATCCACTGTGACAGTGACCAGGTTAAAGCTCTTATTAAAAAATCATTCATTCATTCATTTGCCAAACCACGTAAATCTATTTGGGTTGTGGGGAGGCTGGAGCCTATCTCAGCCAACACTGGGAGAAGGCGGGTTGCACCCTAAAAAGCTCGCCAAGGCAACACACTCAACCATTCACACTACACTCACACCTAGGAGCAATTTGGAACAGCCAATTAGCCTAATGTGCATGTCTTTGGACTGTGGGAGGAAACCGGAGTACCCGGAGGAAACCCACGCAAGCACAGAGAGAACATGCAAACTCCACGCAGAAACACCTGAGCCCGGGAATCAAACCCAGGACCTTTTTGCTGTGAGGCAGACATGCTAACCACTACGCCATCATGCTGCCTACTAAAGATTCAGTTCAATTCAATTGTATTTGTATAGCGGTTTTTACAGTTGACATTGCTGCAAAGCACCTCGACATTGCAAGCGAGCACATGTGGTTATGCATTTAATATAGTGCGGCACTTTGGCATCGTGGTTAGCACGTCTGCCCCACAGCAAGAAGGTCCTGGGTTCGATTCCCGGGCTCAGGTGTTTCTGTGTGGAGTTTGCATGTTCTCTCTGTGCTTGCATGGGTTTCCTCCGGGTACTCCGGTTTCCTCCCACAGTCCAAAGACATGCACATTAGGCTAATTGGCTGTTCCAAATTGCCCCTAGGTGTGGCTGAGTGTGAATTAAACCAAACCAAGACTTAAACCCAGAACCCTGCTGCTGTGAAGCAGACATGCTAACCCCTACACCACTGTACCGCCCCTAAAAGAGAAGATGAAGTATTTAATTAGGAGTACTGTCTTAAGGAATGTGGGTTATAAACATCAGTTACTACATCTCAGTTTTAGATTTAGATAATTTAGATAATCTTAAATCATGCTTTGGTATCTCAAAATATTATTTTTGTGTATTGCACCCAGTAGACTTATTTCAGCAGTTAAATTTATTTATGCTGTAACCTGCAATCAGTGAGCAGATACAAATAATAAAGGGAGGAATGCGAATAGTAATTAGCAGCAGATGGAGTGGTGTATTTACACTGGGGGTGGCTGAGGAGAGTGCTGTGTGAGCTGGGATAATTAAGAAGTTGAACCCTATTGTTTTTATTGCCACACTCTGATAGTTCGGCTGCATTTAATCATTCTATTACCTTTATGTGCTTTAAGTAGAGTAGAGCCGTCTGTTTCAAAATCTGTGTTCTAACTCACTCACACTGATTATGGCAGATAAGAATGCGGAGGTGATCTATGTGTGTCCGGTGCAGTTGGGAGAGGACTTGCTTCACTACTATACTCATCTGCTTGGCTTGAATGGACATGAAGGGCAATTCCACCATATTTGATGTGTCATTTTCACAAAAGATAATACAAAAAAGACCTATCGCTTTTATTCCAAACAGAATTTAATTATACAAATTCACTGAAATTTTAAAGACATGAACATCAGAATAAATACTTGTAGGAAAATTGTGAGCTTGAAATTTAAGTGACTTAAAGTGGTTTCACCAAAATTGTAACTGACTTGTCATTCATGTAACATTAACTTAATTATAAATACAAAATATACAAAATATAAATCCTCAATTCTATGAACCTTATGAGAGCACATCACTTAAGTTTTGAACAAACAATTAACTGATAACAAGGAATTCATTGGTCCAATAAAATACAAAACTCATTTAACATTATTATAATGAGAATAATTAACTAGCATAACTGATGTGGCATTACAGTGTAACTGATGTGGCATTACCGATTTTATATCATTATACAAATGAAGTTTTAAGCTCCAAGATGGCCGCCAGTCATGTGACATACATCCGCAGCAAATATTTGTGATTAAAAATTACAAAAATCCCTAAAAAAAACTCTAACAGGGCGGCATGGTGGTGCAGTGGTTAGCACGTTCGCCTTACAGCAAGAAGCATCCGGGTTCGATTTTCAGGCTTGGGGCGTTTCTGTGTAGGGTTTGCATGTTCTCCCTGTGCTTGCGTGGGTTTTCTTCCACAGTCCAAAAACACAGTAGGCTAATTGGCAGTCCCAGATCACCCCTAGGTGTGAGTGTGAATGGTTGTGTGTGTCTGCGATGGCCTGGGGAGCTGTCCAGGGTGTACCCCGCCCTCGCCCAGAGTTGGCTGAGATAGGCCGCGACCCCTGCGACCCTAATTAGGATTTAGCGGTTCAGAAAATGAATGAAAATTCTAACAATATTTCTTTTTAATTACTAATTATATTTATTATCACAAGTGAACATTCATTCATTCATTTTCTGAACCGCTTAATCCTAATTAGGGTTGCGGGGAGGCTGGCGCCCATCTCAGCTGACTCTGGGACTCGGAGAGCTCGCCAAACTGTCGCAGGGCAGAAACACGCTGATGACAATGCTGCATACTGTTTTTGAAATGGTTCCTTTACATGCCTCTTACCACAGACAGTGAGTGACATGGCTGGCCTTTGATAACCCAGTTTGCTGCACTGGGGACAACCCGATAGTGGGGCTTAAACACCTGACCTTCGGATAAGTAATCCAGCACTCTACCACCAGGCCACCACTGCCCCATCACAAGAGAGTGGAGAGACAGGAACTCCTGCACCCTCGAGTAATGCCAAAAGATTCACCATCCTCACACCTGAGGCACATCAGCACTTTTCAGTAATGTATTAACACACATACTGTACACACAGGGCTTGTGTATAAAGCAGTAGGAAAGATGTCCAACAAGCCAACACGCATGCACGCACGCACGCCCACACACACACACACACACACACACACACACACACACACACACACACAAAACGTCTGTACAAAAACCATCTTTGGTCAGAATGATTCTTTCTGAAGTTCAGATTAAAAAATATATAATATTTCACTTGGATCATATTAGTGAGTGCTTCCACGGTAGTAATGATGTTATTAACCTGTAGGGGGTGCCTTTGAGGCATCTTGTTTTGGTGTAGTGCTCAGTATACTTATGGCCCCCCTCAGTTATGTGCGCTTGGTGATGAAAAGTTTGTTTTTCTCATATTTATCTGAGTGGAATGTTTTACATGCATCTATCCTTTTATTATCATTTTATAGGTTCTTATGAAATGTGTATAAATAAATAAGGGCATTAGATTAAAAAGTGAATTATTAATGAACTGCAGCTATGGCTTTTACTCAGGTTAAAGGTTACCTCTTGTTGTTTTAATTGCTCCAGCAAATCACTGTAATCGTGTGCAATAGCTGGTATTATAATGTACAGCACAATCCAATATCTAATACCAGTGGGCTCAGAACGTGATTAAACAAAAGGCTGCTTAGCAGGCTAGGTCTCGTGTACATTCGATCCAGCTCTGCATGTTTACTGCATATCAATACAGTGTAAGTTACCCTGCCCACTTTAACACAGGAGCCAGCACTATAGCCTTACTTACTGCCTGCCATTAACTCGAAGCTAAACACGAGTACCAGTCTGTCCTCCTCGCTTTTCTCTATCGATTGCCCGGCATGGCGGCATGTGTAAACTCTGCCAGACCTGTCAGTAGGATGAATCACTGCTCGCTGATGCCAGTGACAGAAGGGAGAACTCCGTATGGATCAAATAAATACAGATGTGGAGTAATTAGTGTGAGTCCCAAGGAGCCCATCGCTTAGCATGCAGAAAAGATGGGCTGGAGGGAGTGCACAATCCAGAGCCTCCCCTTTGCTGTCTTTTGTCAATTGAACCTGCTGGAGTACAGGAGAGGTCATGACCCCTCCGGCTGCTCCTAATGGGCCCGGTGCGTGCATATACACTAATAAATTATAGCTGCAGACAAAAGGGAGACCTCGGAGGCAGGAACAGAAAGGACAGTTATTTATGTCCAGAAAGCTTTGTAGAGGAGTTTTGTGCACAAAGAGATTTAGATGAAATCTATGCAGTATTAATTGATTTCATGTTTTATGAGAACATAAATAGTTTGTGCATTTGTATATTTCTAGTTGACCTCAGTAAACACTCACTCACTCATTTACCGAATCACTTAATCCTACTAAGGTAATGGGGAGGCTGGAGCCTATCTTAGCCGACACTGGGTGAAGGCAGGGTACACCCTGAGCAACTCCCCAGACCATTGCAGGGCCAAACACACACAACCGTTCATATTCACATCAACACCCAGGGGCAATTTGGAACAGCCAATTAGCTTAATGTGCATGTCTTTGGAATGGGACTGTGGGAGGAAACCGGAGTACCGAGAGGAAACTCATGGGGAGAACATGCACACTCCTCACAGAAACGCCCTGAGCACGGGCAAGGGAATCGAAACCCGGACCTTCTTGCTGTGAGGTGGACGTGCTAACCACTACGCCTCTACACAGCTTTCTATTTAACAGTGTCTCACTTAATCACCTTTCTAGACATTTTCAAACTTCTTAATTCTGCTACACCACCCCATTGTTATACTAGCTATAAAACTATATATTGTTCCCCACTAGCTTCCTATAGCTGCCTGTATCAGATTTCCTTTAAACACTGCACCACGCTTCCTTTAATCTCCTAGCACTGCTCGACTGGTGCCATGATCTCTTACGGTACAAGGGAGGCATACATCAAGACTCTTCTGTGCTCTGACAGCTAGGTGGTGGAATCAACTTCCCCTAGATGTCCAAACAGATGAGTCTTTGGCTAAAAGAACCACCTCTTTATGTGTATCTATTTATTAATGGATACTTCAAAGTGGTTAGCATAGTCACCTCGCAGCGAGAGGGTCCTGAGTTCGAGCCCCATGCACGGTGAGGATGTTTCTGTGTCGTGTTTGTATGTTCTTCCCTTGAGGGTTTTCTCAGGGTACTCCAGTTTCTTTCCACAGTTCAAAGATATACACATTAGGCTAATTGGGTATTCTAAATCCCCTCTAGGTGTAAATGTTTGTGTAAAAGTTTGTGTGTCTGTGTTGCCCTGTGATGGGTTGGCGAGCTGTTCAGGGCATACCCTGCCCTTACCAGTGACCCTAATAAAGGATAAAGCAGTTCAGAAAGGAAATGACTTCAAAACATTTATGTAGGTTGTTCTGGATCTGCCAAATGTCATACATATAAAAAGCGAATAGTTACATACCATTTCTTTTCTTACAGAGTCACTGCATGTGTGTGTCCACATTGCTGAAGTACAGCCCACACACACTGTGCGGTATTAAGAATCTGATTCAGGGGAAACAGGCGTATTTAGTCAGTGGTATTCCCCACATGGACGATCTGGCTGTGGCTGATGAGTTAGGTGTGCCAGTCCTAGGCTCAGAGCCTTCTGTAGCACAGCTCTATGGCAATAAGGAGAATCTTCAGCAGCAGTGGGGTTAGCATGCCCCAGAACAAGCTGACAAGCTGACATGTACTACATATAGTTCCTTTCCTTTGATTTTTTTGAATGCTGTGTTAAAATGTTTTGGCTTGTAGATTGGCGTACAACACCTTATGAATAAACATGCAGTTAATCCGAAGACTTGAGCTTATAGAACTAATATGTGTGACATTTTTGTGTCTTAGTGCAGCCTAGGTCCCCTGTTTAGTAGAAATTTTTATAATTAATTCATAGTATTGAAGTGGTTAGCACGTCCACCTTACAAGAAGGTCTTGGGTTCGAGACCTGGGCTCGGGCTTTTCTGAGTGGAGTTTGCATGCTCTCCTCATGCTTGGGTGGGTTTCCTCCGGGTAGTCTGCTTTCCTCCCACAGTCCAAAGATATGCACATTAGGCTAATTGGCTGTTCCAAATTCTCCCTAGGTGTGAGTTTGAGTGTGAATGGCTGTGTGTGTGTGTGTGTGTGTGTGTGTGTGTGTGTGTTGCCCTGAGAACTGTTCAGGGTGTACCCTGCCTTTGTCCAGTGCCGGCTGAGATAGGCTCCAACCTCCCTGCGACCCAAGTAGGATTAAGCGGTTTGGCAAATGAGTGAGTAAATTCACTTTTACTTTTACTTCATTACAGAACACCATATATTTGCCGAGCTGCTTAATCATATTACGGTCACGAGGAGGCTGGAGCCTATCTCAGCCAACTCTCAAATCTCTCAGGGCTAACACACGTGCACACACACACACACACACACACACACACACACACACACACACACACACACACACACACACACACA
>JBCNYH010000004.1:30157083-30170036 GCA_039654325.1 Tandanus tandanus
CACACACACACACACACACACACACACACACACACACACACACACACACAACCATTCACACTCACACATAGGGGCAAATTGAAACAGCCATTTAGCCTAATGGGCATGTCTTTGGTCTGTGGAAGGAAACTGGAGTACCCAGAGGAAACCCGTGCAAGCACACGGAGAACATGCAAACTCCACACAGAAACGCCCTCACCAAGTCTGGGACTCGAACCGAGAACCTTCTTGCTGTGAGGTGAATGTGCTAACCACTATGCCACTGTGCCACCCACATAGGAAACAGATTATGGATTAACATTATACTTTAATTTGTGAAGCCACTGTGTATATCCTGCTACATGAGTGTTTTGCCCAGCTGCTGACAGATCATTTCGAGGTGCAGCGTTGGCTGTTTAAGAAAGATGACGAGTTTGGTGGCCATGTCACAATCTACTGCAATGTCAGTCGTATGAGTTTCTGACCCTGGGCTTTGCTGGAGTATCAGTGTTACGGAGCAGAGATCTGGAAGATGGCATGGACTCAGGTGAGAACCCGACATCCTTCTGTGTTCCAGATTGGTACACTGACCCTCTTCTAGGCCTCCCTGCTAGACTTACTTTAGAGCTACAATCATGGCAGTGCTTGCGCTATTAGGGTTTCTCATTGACTCATGGAGCATTTTGCCTGGTGTTAGTTTTCCTGTTGTATGTAGAACATGCTCTTATCTCACTATTATAGTCCAGACCAAGGTTAGACTTTAAAATAACATTTTGATGAATATGAACTGCCTAATGAGAACTTGTCAAGGATGTTTGAGCCGAACAAAGCATTGTTGGGAATGGTTGGGTGTTAGCATATTTTATTGTATTCTAATTCCCATCAATATAAACACATTTGCTAAGCAGCTAAACATTGATTTGATATATCTCTAATGCTATGTGTAGCTCCCTTGGCTGCCGCTCTTTATCCCTCAAAGGCTTATAATGAGTCTTTTGATTTTCTGTCATGCATTAATTACTATTCTTTACCATTGAACTGTAAGCATTGTGTAAACAAATTACAAGGTTATCATCATATAGGCATGTTTTTAAAAAATTCTTATTATAGGCTTTTCTCTTTAAATGGAGGCGGTTTAGTGCCCTACCTCTCAGCAATTAGCTCAGTCTTTAATTCACGCGAGGGCCGAGTAAGGGGATGTAATTGTGGCAGCATTGACGCTGTTAATTACAGGGGTAAGCGGTTGAGGCCCAGCCAAGTTTCATTATGGCAAAAGCAAGTGAAGGAGGTTTAAATGAAGAGGGGGGAGCCCTTCACCAGCTGGGGTCCCTTAGAGAGGCAAGGGAGTTGGGGCCTGATGAGCTGGCCCTACACCCTTAGGGCTCTATGGCCATATGGAAGCAAGCGTTGGCCTTTATTCCTCCACTCCAGCCTTTTAATCAATGGCAAGCCCTGCTAACAGCACCAACATCGTAAGGGGTAACTCTGGTGTGTCATCCATTTTCTATAGATCTGGATTCATATGCTGCTGTTAATTCACTAGTTCCAGTTTAAGTGCCTCTCATGCCGTGAACATGAGTTTTGCCAAATGTGAACAGTTATGGTTACAGTGGGGTTATTTGCATACTGTTTATAATAGACTGCTTGCTCCTCCGCATTTTATCTTTATGACTGCAAACCAATAAAATTTAAGCGCCGATGCTGAAATATTACAGATCAGGATGATCAGTCTAAGTTTTTAATTGCAGGGGTGTTCTGAGGAATAATGGGTAAATACTGCCTTCTGTTCACTGACTGATGGGACTGGTATATATAAACTCTTCTGCTCAAGCATATGCCTACACCCAAATACACTGAGAACACAGACCATTATGGTGATCTTTCTAGGCTGCAATTACTAAATCGCAGTGACACCGCATGTATTTACTGTTTGTTGCATGCATTCATCAAATATAGTCTCTTAGGAAATATTTTTTAGTACTGTGGACCGAATAATATTCTGTCAGACTTGCCTGTGATGAACCATGTGGAGATCTGCTATTCTCCAGACTGTGTGCATATTGTGTAATTATTGATTGTGCTTTAATGCAAGGGTAATAACAGATACCAGAACTCATGTGGTCCTTTAAAAACCTATCAGTCATTGTCAGCCTGAGGCAAGTCGGACAACACACCTGGAGGGTATATAATAAAAGACTTAGGCATTTTAGGATGAAGGGTTCCTGGAAGGTCCATGTCCTGAGGCATGGTATCCCAGCCTTGATTCTTTCAGCCCTTTTAGAAAAGAGGAGCTAAAGATGTATGGCTCTCACGCCATTCAATGGCTGGATGAGCACAAACATACTATATGTTAGACATTACACACTTTCACATACTGTTGTCTCATGGGTCATTACACACAGTGTGAAATTATGCTTAATAGCATCAACAGATGGGCAGTCTAATAATAGTTTATTCTGGCAAAGGTTAGAAACACAAGTTTTAATCGGATTGTTGGATGAGGCTTTTTACACATTTTAATTTGTGTTAAACACAAGTGAAAGCTCAAAGAATTACATTTTTAGTTAAAGGAAATTGATTGACTTAACCACGGACAAGAGCTGACTCATCAAACCACCCCTAATTCAAACGCAACATGCACTTCACACACCGAAGTACCTACGTGGACTTCCCTTATGGACTTGCCCCATGTGACACCACTCACTCACCCCAGCTCAGGCCCCATTCCATATTTGGTAAAGACAGCGATACACAGCGATACACTTGCTGCAAAGATTTTTGGCACAACACCATACTGTAATCGTCGCTGCAAGCTGACTCGCCTTAATTATTCATCTTCTAGGGTTGAGAGTTTTTAAATCCAGGTCAAAAATATTAAAGTGGAAAATCATCACCAATGACATGTTACATGGGAATTGATTTTAGTTGCATGGAAAATACTCATTGCATGTTGACTGTGTAACGTCGGCTTAAAGGACTCTTTCGACATGACCTTGTAGGTTCCAATTCATTTAGTCGATTAAAAAAATTGTTGACATGGAAGGGGCCCATTTAGTGAATAGCCGATTTGATTTATCTTCCATTATCAGTTCATTTTGGCTTAATACAAAGGTTTCCTGATGATACCACCCAATCTCAAGGGCTTAATATCTCTTATTCACCAGTTCTACATCTTGTTTTGGTTGTGTGCCTGTTAACAACAACAATAAAAACAAGAACTTTATATTTTATTCCATTTTATTCTCATTTTAAGAGATAACACTGTATTCCATGTTTAGTTAATATTCCTGATAAGTGAACTGTCACCTTTAAGGAACCAAAGAATTAATTTTGAATTCATTCATTTTCTGAACCGCTTAATCCTAATTAGGGTCGCTGGCAGGGTACACCCTGGACAGCTTGCCAGGCCATCGCAGGGCAGAAACACGCTGGTGGCAATGCAGCCTACTCTTTATGAACGACAGCAGTGGTTCTTTTACATGCCTCTCACCACAGACAGTGAAAGACTGATAACCCAGTTAGCTGCACTGGGGGGAAAGCAGTGACAAACTGGTGATAGTGGGGCTTGAACCCCAACCTTCGGATCAGTAATTCAGCACCCTACCACCGGGCCACCACTGATTTTGAATGACCAATTCCCTTTACTCACTCATTCGTTTTCCGAACCACTTAATCCTACTTTTAGGGTCGCTCGGAGGCTGGAGCCTATGGCGGGATACACCCTGAACAGCTCGCCAGACCATCGAAGGGCATCACACCAACCATTCACACTCACACTCATACCTAGGGGCCAACATGGAAGAGCCAATTGATCTAAAGGTTGAGGGTTCAATCACCTGAACTACCATGCTGCCAATGTTGGGCCGTTGAGCAAGGTCCTTAACCCTAAATTGCTCAGTTGTATAAAAATAATTGATAAACGTAAGTCGCTCTGGATAAAAGTGTCTGCCAAATGCTGTGAATAACTTCCAATTAGCCTAATGTGCATGTCTTTGGACCGTGGGAGGAAACCGGAGTACCCGGAAGAAACCCATGCAAAGCACAGGGAGAACATTTACACTTCAAGCCTGGTAATTGAACCCAGAACCTTCTTGCTGTGAGGCAGACATGCTAACCACTACGCCACTGTGCCGTCCCCATTTCCTTTTAATTAATAAAATATTTGTGTCTGTCGAGACCTTTCAGAGGTATTTTATCTAAAATGAAGCTTTATTATACATTCATTCATTCATTTTCTGAACCGCCGAATCTTAATTAGGGTCGCGGGGAGGCTGGCGCCCATCTCAGCCGACTCTGGGCGAGGGCAGAGTACACCCTGGACAGCTCGCCAGATCATCACAGCTCAGAAACACGCTGACGGCAATGCAGCCTACTCTTTACGAAAGTCAGCAATGGTTCTTTAACATGCCTCTCACCACAAACAGTGAAAGACTTTGATAACCCAGTTAGCTGCACTGGGGGGACAGCAATGACAACCCGGTGATAGTGGGGCTTGAACCCCCGACCTGCCTCTTACCACAGACAGTGAGAGACATGGCTGGCCTTTGATAACCCAGTTAGCTGCACTGGGGCGCTTTATAATACAGATTAGTGTTATTTTAGTGTTGTACATGTTTCCATGCCTCTTAAAAGTTCTTCCAAAAATCAACAGCTCTCTGTAATCCACACAAAAGAAAAACATGAGATAAAAAAATGTCAGTGCCCTTCATGTCCTCAGTTCTGCTGCTGTATGTTTCACAGAAGAGGAAGTCCTTTAAAAAAATGTTGTTCTATAATGGAAAACTGAAACAGCAATCAGTTTACATCATTTTATTCGTCTGCTGTCAGATTGCTTATCTTTATGTGAAAGCCAAGCAAGATTCGAAGCTTCTCAGGCAGCACAGCCTGCAGTTTAAGTCCAAATAAAGGATGGCAGAAAAATTCCTCCTTTCTTCCTTCTACCCTGTTGTTCGTGTGAAAGTGCAGATTCTCGGATTGCGTGTGCTCTTCTGGGGGGTGGGGTTGGGGTGGGGGTGTGTGGGTGTTCGCTTCCTCGCACGCTTTTTGACGCACCATTGTGTGCTTTATGACTTGTGACAGGGTGAAATCACTGTGCAGTGATTGACCCTGGTTCTTACAGTACTTGAATATGATGATGGCTGTTTCATGACTGGAATATCAAACTCCTCATCTCTCATCCTGCACCACTGCTCCATGGAGTTAGTTGTAACACATTTGCTTTATAAACTATGTGCATAAAACTGAAATGTAAAAGAATTTATGACGGAAGATGTTTGCATTATGCTCAACGTCTCACGATATTATTCCAAACCTCCTGCTGCTACTTCATTTATCACGCAGGATTTAATAAATAAGGTTATGCCTTTAAAATGTATTAAATGTCTTTTGCTACCCAGTAGGAAGTTCCTTCTTTCTTTCTTTCTTTCTTTCTTTCTTTCTTTCTTTCTTTTCTTTCTTTCTTTTCTTTGATCTGAGTGAACTGAAATATAAAAGTTCAAGCTGAAATGTAATGTCTTCTGTTCATCTGAGTTTTATGGAACAATATGCCTTGAAGTAATCAGGTTTTAACAACCACTCACAGAAAGTCAAAGCGTGCACTTAACAACATAATCAAGTGCCACAGCTGATATGGCATCTTCTAGTTAGTGAAACAAGAGATATATTGATCAGTGACTGCCCATGATTGATCCACTGATTGATCGGCTTGCTTAGGCATTTATCAGCTTGTTCGTGGCCTAAGTTCTTGGTGGCAGGTGCAATCAGAGGGCGGTCAGTTTAAGCCATTATGCAACTGTTGTGTCAAGCGACTCTGACTGGCTGTCAATCACCACTTCTCCTCCCAAATCGGTGCATTATTTATTAGTAGTTACACTACAACCTATCGTGTTGTTTCATTTCATTTATACTAGACTCCTGAATGGCGTAGTGGTTAGCATGTCCGCCTCACAGCAAGAAGGTCCAGGGCTCGAGTCCCGAGCTTTCTGTGTGGAGTTTGCATGTTCTTCCCATTTTTGCATAGGTTTCCTCCAGGTACTCCGGTTTCCTCCAGCAGTCCAAAAACATGCACATTAGGCTAACTGGCTGTTCCAAATTGACACTAGGTGTGAGTGTGAGTGGCTGTGTGAGTGTTGGTCCTGTGATGGCCTGGCGAGCCATTCAGGATATACCCAACTTTCGCCCAGTGTCGGCCCTGTGTCCCTAGTAGGATTAAGCGGTTCGGTTCTGTTATCCACTCATGCTAAGCCTCCTGACACGTCCTGCTATCTAAGCTGGAGCTTCTTCCTGGAACACCTTCTCATGGTACTAGCCTTCTCATATCAACCTCAGGTACCACTGAACCTTCACCATGTCTTTCTGTGATGGTTTCTGTCATCTCTCTGGTGGTATAATTCCGTCATCTCTCAGGTGGTGCTTACCCTCCTTCAGATAGTGTGACCTGTATGACAGTGGATCTGCTGGTGGAGCCAGGTGAAGGTGTATGCATGTCCTCGTGTGGAGATCAGATACCAGGTTGAGTAAGTTGAATGTACCACAGGCTTCTGTTTGCCCGGCTGTCCTGTACTCCATCTGCATGCGGATAGGCAAAGCCTGCGAGGAGCCGCACATCCTGGGCCATTTCCTACTGGACATGGTCATCTTCCTGGAGCCAGGCTCATTGAAACAGCAGGTCAAAGATGCCCATTCAGACTAGAGCTTTGTATTATAATGGCTCTTTTAAAGCACAGTTATGACTGTTGATTTATTTATTTATTTATTTATTTTCAGACATAAGAGCACTCAGAGACACAGTGATGAATCAATATCACCAGTAGATTCACAAGTCAGTGAAATAAGTCTTATTTGAAAGCTCTTGAAATGAGGTCAAACATGTGGCTCAATTGAGTTAGTGCCTTTTTACTGCCGTCTTGGCTCTCACCTTACTGCTATCAGTGCTCAGTCTACTGTGTTAGGAAAGAGATGTTACTGGATAGATGGATGGCTCCTGGAGGGTTTCCTCCCATCTAATAAACTGTCAGGTCTTATTGTGTCAATAAACTAATTCCCCGTTTAGGGCCTTGGCCCCTGACCTTGTAATGCCTCAACCATGTGCTGGTTTGTGTCTTGTCTAGTCGTAGTCTCAGATCATCAGACATAGCATGCTCTACCTGCCTGTGTTACTAACAAAGGAAAAAAATAAGCAATTATTGAATGAGGCAAAGTGTGATATGGAGACTTATTCAGATCGGGTTGGTGTTATTATTATCTGTTGGTACAGAAGGCTAAATAAGTCTCCACTCATACAAAGGGCAAATTCTATAATTGTTTTATTATTCATTTAAAATATTTATTTCAAGTTTGGAGGAAAGTGCATCGTAGCCAGTGTGAGTCAGCCGGAAGTACCACTAGCTATAGCATGCTATTCCCTGCTAACACCGTTTCTGATTCATTCTAAATAAATTCCATGAAAAATATGTAACATAATATGGATTAAAATATTTGACTGTATGGATGTTCGGGTTTCATGACTAGCAGTGGGATAGTACTCAGTAGGGTCCCTGTTGGCTGTCATCTTCTTCTCTGCCAAAGAGATGCCCTGAGGTGTACCATACAGTGGTTAACACGTTTGGGTTCGATTTCTGAGCTCAGGTGTTTTTGTGTGGAGTTTGCATGTTCTCCCCATGCTTGCGTGGGCTTCCTCTGGGTACTCCGGTTTCCTCCCACAGTCCAAAAATATGCACAGTAGACTAATTGGCCCTTCCAAATTGCCCCTAGAGGTGAGTGTGAATTGTTGCATGGTTTTGGCCCTACGGTGGCCTGGCGAGCTGTTCAGGGTGTAACCCGCCCTCACCCAGAGTCGGCTGAGATGGGCGCCAGCCTCCCCATGACCCTGGGATAGGATTAAGCAGCTGCGAAAATGAATGAATGAATGAATGAATGAATGAAACAACAAAACCATTTCTTTGGACACACAACGAGACATAACCCATTTCAGACTCAGCTATTGGAAGGGAGGATGAATGGCAAAAGAAGGAGAGGAAGACCACGCAGACAGTGGATAATCAACATCACGTTTTGGAACAATAACCCATATACAGACTGCAAAAGACATGCGAAAGACTGCACATTCTGGAGGGAAATGACATCCAACCTTCGGCAAGAAGATGGAACCTGATGGTGATGAAGATGATGATAGACATATTTTTGATTTTCAATAATTGTCAATAATTTTTTCCACCAAATATGACTTTATTGGCTTGTTGCGAGTAGCACGCCTTTAGTGTTGAAAGCGGGCAGCCATTTTCTCACTCGCTTAAGATAGGTAGACTATACTCTACTGACAGCACTGTTGGTGGCTAAACTTTTCACGACTGTCGTGGTCATTGCTACTCATTCTCAGATCTGGTTTACAAAAGTATAAATAGTGATAAATAGTGAAATAAATTGAAATGAAGTTTTGACAGCACAGGCCCACAGTGCTTTTGTGTAAACTTTACTAGCTAACTAAACAAGATGGTGAACAGGTGGACCCGTCTTCCGCAGGGTGTAGCCCACCTATCTTATATGATATCTATGAGGAGGAACATTGGTGTGTGCAAGTCTTGCAATAATCATTCAACTTACTCAATATCACTAAAAGATAAATCTGTGAAGAATACCATGAACTAGCAGATGGCTTTCCACCAATCAGAAACGAGAAAATATTTTGAATGAATAATAATGTGTTTTATTGTTTTAATTGTCATGGAATAACTGAAGAGTTTATTTTGAATTGTCATTTATAATTAATTCATGATATTCACTCACTCATTTGCCGAACAGCTTAATCCTATTATGGTGCCTATCTCAGCGACACTGGGCGAGGTGCACCCTGAACAGCTTACCAGTGTGTTGCAGGGCCAATAGACACGCGCGCGCACACACACACACACACACACACACACACACACACACACTTTCTCTCTCTCTCCCTCTCTATTCACACTCACATCCACACTAAAAAGCAATTTGGAGCATCCAATTAGCTTAATGTGCATGTCTTTGGACTGTGGGAGGAACCCGGAGGAAACCAGAGGAAATCCAAGCAAGCATGGGGAGAACATGCACACTCCACACAGAAATGCATGTACCTGGGACTCAAACCGAGGACCTTTGACACTCTATCGCTCTAATACATGATATTATTAGTTATTAACACGTTACATTATAATTTAACCAGTGTTAAATGCTGTAAGTATGAATTACGCATTTTGCACATGATATTTGACGAAGCTCGTGTTACCACTTGTAACGCTTGAGTTCCATTTTTCTGATTTCTGACTTTTTTTTTTCTTCTTTAAGGATTGCACATATTTACACTGTATGATAAAAATACTGATCTAGGCATTGTGATCATTAGAAGTAAACTACTGGTTGGTATTTTAATAGCAGTTAGCACAAGCTAATTCATTGGCTGTTGAACTGTGTGGTCGATACTAACCGTGATCATTATAGTGCATGATAATTATCAGGGGTTGTTCCATCAATTAAATATTCTGAATGATTTAAAATGCACTGATATTGGATCTGCTGACAGAGCTTAGACTTGCGATAGTCTGGTGTCATTGTTCCTCACTGGAGACAGCTTAACCTTTTCTGCCACTAGAGGGAGAAGTATTGCACTCTCATTTAATTGTGTGCATTTAAATAAATGCCTCGAAAGCCTTCTGCTACTTCCTAAATGTTTGTAAGGCCTGTTGAGAGATGAAAAGGCTGGTGGTATAAAACGCCAAGGCAGTGGTGTGTGGACTGCCCTTGTGGAGCACATAGAGCAGGGGGAGCTCCTTGATTTGATCTCCTCCAGTGTTAAAGGCATTAGAGATGCGGTGGGGAAAAGACATTTACTCAGTGCTGATGGATCCAAAAACCCCTGGAGAAGGCCTCTGCGGTCCATAGCATCCTGCAGGGTGGGCTGCTATAATACACACATCCGTTAGAGGATTTTATTATCGTGGTATTTTTGTGCTGTGTAAATATTTGCTATTTTAACAGTGCATTACACTATGAATGCAATTACGTATAGGATATGAGAGTGTTGATGAAATGAACAGACACTGTGCACCAGTTAATGTTTGACATTATAGTATTAATTCTCTGCAATGTTCTCTGCAATGCAAACCACACCGAGCAAGCTGACCCCCACCTCTGTGCGTGAAAATGAATCAGAGATAATATGGAACTGAAATTCTGTGAAAATGAGCCCCCCCCCATTTTCTGATTGACTAGTCCAGTGAAATATTATCATGCTAAAATGCACAGAGTAAATTTGATTCTCCGAAGGAAGGAAGGAATTCAGACAGAGAATTACAGGCATTACAGTCCCATTTCTGTCAACATGCAAGTGGTTGGGGGTGGTGGGGGTGGTGGTGTGGGCCCGGCCGGAGCAAACCTGTCTCTTTTTGAACATCAATTTACATTCAAACCTGTTGCTAAAAGCCGGTGTATTTTTTAAAGGGATTCAAAGGGGTGGGGGAGTGGGGTGGTGCACATGTGTTTGCCCTTGTAGGCCTGCTTCACATTGTGTATAAGGGGAGGCTCAGCTGCAGGATTGCAGTTTTTAATGAAAGCAAAGAGGCTATAGAAAACAGGTACAATCTGGGCGTATATATCAGACGCCTTTGTGGAAGCTGACAATGAGGCAGGCTCGGGTGATTCTTACAGACTGGCTAAATAGCTCTCTGGAGCCTAGCCCATCACGCAAACCCCCAGTATTAACTGTGGTCAGGAGACATGCCTGGATCGATTCAGAACAAAACCTAGGTCCTTCTTTCAGCATACTTGCTCACTCTGTCTGCCCACTGTCATGTTCGGTGCTGCACTCGAAGCTGGAAATGGATCTTAATCTTACTTATTTTTCTTTTTTTTTTTTACTTTGCACCGAGTAACAGAATTGATGAGATGCAGGAAGTCTATTTGTACAAGAATAACAATGTTTTAAAATGTTCATTTATTCATTTTCTGAACCCCATCCATCCATTTTCTGAACCGCTTAATCCTAATTAGGGTCGCGGGGAGGCTGGCGCCCCTCTCACCTGACTCTGGGCGAGGGCAGAGTACACCCTGGACAGCTTGCCAGGCCATCGCAGGGCTGTTTTAAAATGTAATCAGTTTAAATAATTAAACATTTGACAGAATTCAAATGCCGCATTGACATATGATTCATTATGAGTGTTCATTCTAACAGTCTTCCTCCATGAAATATACAACAATACCTTGTATATAGGACAAATTATTCTTTAATGACAGTCACATGCAGAACACATACTCCACACAGACACAGACAGTCTCCCGTACAGTGGAGATCCACATCCACAGAGTGGCACGAATTTGGGGTTCTGCTTATGGAATGAGAGATCGGATGCAGTAAGATGCGATCCAGCTCTAGTGAACCCCGATTAAAAGCACTGGGGGCAGAGTTCAGGAGCTGGGCTGCCATTTGCATTCCCTGGCAGGAGCGTTTAGCTTGACAAATAGAGACGACGGCAGAGGCTGCCAACTGCCACTTAGTTATTAACAACTCTTTCACTGGTGATTTATTCCCCACTGTTTAAAAAGGGGCATAGCTATTAGTTTATTATCAGGGAAAATTAGCCCTGTTTAAGAATAAGGCCACGATGGGGCTTGACCCCTTAATATCCTTATAATGATGCCATTAACCATACAGATGTGGAGAGAGTAGCCCATCAGGCGGTACACACACTGTTATACAGACTCATGCTACGCTCTCTCTTCTTCTGTCTCTCTGTCGCTCACTCGAACATGCGCACAGTGGGGGGGGGGGGGGTGTTAATGGTCTGCAGCTCACACATAAACTAACCCTTTCACAACATTAATATGGGCCAGTGGTTCTTTGATGTGGAATCCATGAGGCACGGTCTGGACATCGGGGATTTATTTGTGAAAAACAAAACAAACAAACAAACAAATAAATAATTGATAATTATCAAAAGGTATTACATTTATTACTGATGCTCATAGAGTAATATAAAGATTTAGGCACTGCCTAAAAGCGGGGTTCCAAAAAAATTAACTTTCAATCAGCTTTCAATGTGAATTCATTTGACGACGCCATCGATAATGTAATGTCATGTAACCATGACATTAGGACCGCCCCCTCCCCTAATGTCATGTAACCATGACATTAGGACCGCCCCCTCCCCAAAGTTTTGATATTGTCTGAAAGTGTTACGCTATAGAGATAAGATTTCTTTAATGGAAACCCAGTATCACCACAGGGTAGCAAGATGACATGCCGCTGGATAGGTTTACTTCCATAAGCACGTTATACACACCAGAAACGTCATACGCTACCTCAGTGTGATTGGGTTAAAAGCCTTTATATTCAAATGAGTTATACATTGTGCGGCAGTAATAGTTTATTTTGCCAGCTAAAAAAAACGGTGATACCTACTGCACACAGCACATAGAATTCTGTTTACGTTATTAAAAAGTGTATTTTATTTTATGGCTTAAAACAAGTAACAGTTTGGAGAGGAAGATAAAGTTACTATCACTCAGACTTTCATTCTCATCTCCACGGTTATATACTGGCTAGAGAAATATCACCACAGGGTTCCCATGTGTACACATATGAATGGATGGATGGATGGATTTATGGACAGACACACACAAAAAAATTCGATCGACGCTGTACCATTTTCTCTTATGTATGATACTCCACGGAGCTCTGCTTTAAGCCTGTATGGGGATCACTTAAGATTAATCCAAACAAAAAAATCATTCCAAAGCATGTCTATAGTACAAATAATGTCAAATAAAAAGTTGAGGCCAAAAATGGTCCATGGCACTAATAAACATTCTGAATACTATAGTACACATTTATACACATGTACATTGCTTTTTATTATATATTTATATAACACTATATATGTTTTTTATATACATACTGTCTATATTTCATATATTCATGTCAATTTCATATATTCATGTCAATCATT
>JBCNYH010000004.1:30171491-30183319 GCA_039654325.1 Tandanus tandanus
TATGTAAAGCTGCTTTATGACAATGTCAATTGTAAAAAGCGCTATACAAATAAAACTGAATTGAATTGAATTGAATTGAATAGATGTGGGCTGATGATCTGGATCTAGGCTACAGTAACCAGCTGGCTATGACTCCGATCATGCTCTATATGACAGGTGGAACACTGATCTACAACGCAGCTCGTCTGCATGTTCCTTCTCCAGTCTGAAACAACAAGCACATCGCACTGCAGAGAGCTTCACCAGCGAATGCTGTACTGCTCAAATACACTCGTCCTCTCTTTTTTTAAAATTAGCTTCCTGTTTAATAATAAACAAATCCATTTCAGAATTGTATCAAGTGATCAGATAAATGATGCTGTTATTGGAGTTCATCAAGTGACCTCGGCATAAAGTAGCTAAACCTTGTTGAACTGAAGAAAGAATTTATACATCCGCTGTTTGGGTTGTTAAACGTGGCTGTGTGGCGCAGGAATGTAATTATCCAGCATCTGTTGCCAGTGAGTGGACTAGAGAGCAATAACAGTCCTCTCAACAGGATATCATCTCTATATATCACTGCATGTATAAAGATTGATCAGCTGAAGGTTTGTTGTTTTATTTTTGTTAAATACAACTAAACGCTGTAATTATGCTTTGGACCTGATTGGTGTTTAGATGTTAAATTCATTATCATTTTGATAGATGAGCCTAAATAATCAACCCATTAATAATTCATACAGCATTCATTATGCATGTGTATGCATGCCTGAGCACCTCATCAACCTGATGCCGGCCCCCTAAACAATAGACTTGCTTTATTAGCAGCAAGCCCAAGTTTACGCTTGTTAATCTGAGACTTGTATTATTTTATCAAGCGTTCATTTAGTTTGTGTATGCCTGTGTGTGTGTGCATGTGTGTGTGAGAGAGAAACTCGTTGTATCTCCTGCTCTTGGTTAATAGCTCTAGCTTTGGCCATCACTTAGGGCCTGAATATTACAAACACAATTAAATCCTAGCTGGAAAGTCTCTTTATTGTTGGATGAGGACAGTGCCTTTGACAGCTCAAAGCACAGCTCTATTGGAAAGAATTGCATAGCCTCTCTAGAGCACGCCAAGGACACTGCTAGAACCTTACCTCTGTCAGAGAGAATATGCTTCATGCCTGCTCAGGGTCCCCAGAGTACTACCTCTCTCTACTACTCAGCTCCTGTAGCATGCTTTCAGAACCACCATTTAGTTGCTCTTGCTGTAAACATGGTTGTCTTTAAGAGGACAATTCTGTGTCCTCTGTTGTTATTTTAACTAATAATCCAGGACTTCTCACTCTCACTCATTTGCTGAGCCGCTTAATCCTGCTACTAGGGTATATTATTTCTATTGCTAATAGGGTCTTGGGGAAGCTGGGGAAGCTTGGGGAACATTGGGCGTGGGCGGGGTACACCCTGAACAGCTCACCAGGCCATCGCAGGACAACACACACAACCATTCACGCTCATATCCACTAATAGGGGTAATTTGGAGCAGCCACTTAGCCTAATGTGCATGTTTTGGACTGTAGGAGGAAACCGGAGTTCTCAGAGGAAACCCACACAAGTAGGGGAGAACACGCAAACCCCACACAAATACACCCAAGCTTGGGATTCCACTACATCACCGTGCCGCCACAATTCAGGATTTTCTACCCCAAAATTCATATCCAGCGTCAGGAGAAATAAACACGTAGTCAAGTGAGAGTCCATGATATTATGCTTAGCGTATATTGTGTATCTTTTAATTGCAGGCGCAGTTTCAATGTGCATTTCAGAAATGGCACCATGGCTCAATTAATATCTCATTAATATCATGCAAACACATCTACGACAAAATGTGTTATTTACATGATGAGTGATTAGTACTAGTACTGGATTAGTGCTAAAGTGTTTCCCTTTGTGTTTGCATCTTCTCAGCCAGCACCAGCGACAAGTTGCTTGGCAGTGATAAGCAGCTGGCTCTTTCATCGCGGCCTCTCAATGGTCCACGACAGCACGTTCTTTCAGATGTGCAAGGCGCATGGCATCGGATATGACATCAGAGTAAATCCTTCGAGTTTTTTTAACCAGTACCAGTAATTACGGTGAATCAAGCAGCTGCTTTGTTAACTGCATTGCTATTGCTTTATAACATATTTCACATAAAGATTTTATTTCCAGTGTATGACTGACAGTGATGATAAAGTTTCAGGAAAGGGAAGTGCTCCATGACGGTACGAAGAGGAGCAGACTTGGCATTGTGTAAGTTACCCCAGATGCTCTCTGAGCCCTTAGTCATCCATTAACCAGTGTTCTGTATAGAGCCCATGGAAGTATCTTCCTTTTCATTTTCTTGTTCCTTTTGTGCTCATTCTGTCCTATCATTCACTGTATTTACAACTATCAGCTTCCTCCAAGGACTTCATTTAGCACCTACACATTTCACCGCAAATACCTCAAATGAAAAGTATAGTCTCACAATATACTGCCAGACACGATTAAACACATTCATCACTCCTATTCTATAGCTAACCACTCAAGCCCTGCTTTCTACCCTTATGTCTTTCCCTGAAGAACAACAGCCCTCTTTAGAGCCTGAGAGCTCTCATTAAGCTCCCAGCAGTCCCGGCAGTCAAACAAGGTGATTTTGTTTCTAGTTTTCCGTCTGATGGCAGTAGATGGGGATCATTAGTAAGCTCGTTTGTCTCTGCATCTCGTTAACAGAACAATCTCACCACATCTCCAGGGAGCACTGTTGACCTTTGCTCGCAACCTCACTGTCATTCATCAAGAAATATCAGCCCCGAATATGCAAGGAGAGACCAATTTTAAGGTGTGGTGGTAATGAACTAATGATTGTGTGCTTTTTTCCTTCGGAATTGTACCTCTCTTCTAAACATGTAACCTGTGGCATCCCTTGCACTCTACAATCATTCATTCATTCAACACTGTCCTGTCATGAGCCCAATGAAGTATTTTAGGCTGTTAGGAGAGTAAAGGAAACAGAGGTTTTGATTGGTACAACCAGCCACCAATTACAATCACATATTTGAATTAAATTTTATCCCTCTGGAAATGCTTTGCTTTTCAATTAGCTATTTAGAGTGATAAGAGCACTGTGAGATAATAACTAGACTCTCTCATAGCCTTGGGAACAATGAGTGGAGAAGTTGAAGCTGTTCCATTTACAATATTGTTTCTTAGAGCACACATCCTGAGTTCTGAGCATGTCTGTTTATGGTACTGTATGTTAACCATTCAGTTTAACAGGTGTATTATTCTTTCCTGTTCAAAAATAATAACTTTAAATAATATAAGACCATTTTTAAAGAGTTTTTTCAATGTAATAATGACCCTGTTTAATAAAATTAGCAGCGTATTTAAAGCTTAAATATGTGAGATCTGGAAAGGGCAGCATGCTGACGTAGTGATTAGCTCGTCCGCCTCACAGCAAGAACGTCCTGGGTTTCAATCCCGGGCTCGGCTCGGGCGTTTCTGTGTGAAGTTAGGAAACCCTAAAGGAAACCCACACAAGCACAAAGAGAACAAGCAAACTCCACACAGCTTGCTGTGATCGAGAGTGCTAAACACCATGGCCCCCATAATAATAATAATTATAATAATAATAATAATATCATTAATAATAATAATAATAAGCCATATCATTAATAATAATAATAATAATAATAAAATATATATTATTATTATTATTATTATTATTATTAATGATACTTTTATTGCCCTGCGATGGCCTGGCGAGCTGTCCAGGGTGTACTCTGCCTTTCCCCAGAGTCGGCTGAGATGGGCGCCAGCCTCCCCACGACCCTAATTAGGATTAAGCGGTTCAGAAAATGAATGAATAAATGAATGAATACTTTTATTATTGTAATAAATATTTAATATGTACTGAACTGTTTTTCAGCTGCTTAGAAATTATGTATAATATAGTTATTTGGGTATATTTAGGTGTGTGTGTGTGTGTGTGTGTGTGTGTGTGTTTGACAGACCTGATTAAGCTTATCAAGGAGGTGTTGTATGTAATCAAGAAAGAAAATGTACAGAACTTTTCTTCTTACACTCTTTTCTTCTTACAGAACTTTTCTTCTCTACATATTTTCTCCACGTTTGCATTAACTACTCTTAGTTATGATGAAATACATATACCATGTTTATTCCCCAGGATTTTCCATCTATCTCCATGAAGCTCAAGTACTGTTTGAATAATATATGAAGCTAAATTAAAAAAAAAAAAAAAAAATATTCAAATTAGTGAATTGCTTAAATGAATACCACATACTGCTGAATATGACCAACATATTTATTTGTGTCTTTAAAGCTTTGGGTTGATTTTAGTCGTGTGTGTGTGTGTGTGCTCTTATTTAAGGACAGGACTGTTGAATCTGCTTTATGTAATGCGTGGTTAGAACGTCACCCTCACAGCAAGATGGTCGAGTTGAAGTCCTGCAGGCTTGGGCGTTTCTGTGTGGAGTGTACATCTTTCCCCTGTGCTTGCGTGGGTTTCCTCCAGGTAATCTGGTTTCTGCCCACAGTCCAAAAACATGCATATTAGGCTAACTGGCTGTTCCAAATTGCTCCTAGGTGAGAGTGTGTGTGTGTGTGTTGGCCCTGTGATGGTCTGGTGAGCTGTTCACAGTGTACCCCACCTTCACCCAGGTGTCGGATGAGATAAGCTCCAGCCTCACCCTAGTAGGATTAAGTGGTTCAGCAAAAGAATGAGTGAGTGAGTGTAATCTTATTTGAGGACATTGTGGTTCATATATCAGATGCCTGCTAAAAACACCAACACCAACTGATACTAACTTACCTCGAGAAAGAATAATCAATAAATTAATAAATACGAATCATAACCTAATAACTGTTTTAAGAACAGCAATCTTCTGGGTAAATATATAAGAAATGTTGTTGAATTTAATCGGAACCGAAAGCTACGCTGTTGTTTCTAGTCGGACACTTTAGCGGTTGTACCTGATGCATGCTACAGTTAGCCAGCTTTCAGAAAAAGATTATTAAGGTCATGTAAGCGCCTATATACCTTCATTAAGGTTTTATTCAGGTTTCTATTAAGCGACGAAAATGTTTTGGTACTCGCTGTTTTTAGGCAGGCGTTATTAACAGGAAGTAGTAGTATTATTTTTACGGGTTGAAGTATTTTACTGGTGCTGTTGGTGCTCATCAGTTTCCCATGAAGGACTGCGCATGCGTTTGAGACTCATTGACTACCTCATTCTGCTGGGTTTGAACCTTTTAGATATAGATAGAGTGGAGTATTTGTATAATCAGAGATTGCTATGAGGGAAATAATTATAAATTGTGTATTAGAAGGGATTGTACATGCAATGCATCATGACATCATTATGGATTTTTGACCTGCCAGGGCAATGACAGGACTTCTGCGAATGATCCATGGCTGCTTCTTGAGGCTTTTACTCTTCCCAAGTACATTTCGGAGTAAGCGTTCCTGTCCAGCAGCCTCTGAGGTTCTGACCTGCCATCTTGTCCAGCGCAAGCTGCCACCCTGGACATCCTTCTGTGTGCGCTACAGTGCTGTAATCAATGACCAGTTCGGCTTGTCCAACTTCAACTGGCAGGTCCATGGTGCCAACTACCACATCCTCAGAACCGGAGCTTTTCCCTTCATCAAGTACCACTGTACCAAAGCACCACCACAGGACCTTGAGTTTGAAAACAAATTCTTTGGCATACTCAAAGTCATCAACTTGGGTTAGTTGACATTCCCCGTGAACGTGAATGAACTCAAGTTAACAAAAAACACCAGAGGTTGGATTTTAAGAATGCTGTATATGAGTGTTTGTGTATGGCTGAGTGTCTCATCCTCCTCCTTCTTGCTTGTAGGTATTCCATGTCTGGCGTATGGCCTAGGCTCATGGATGGTGGCTGGCGTAACAGAGACTGTGCACACGTCTGCTGGTCCAGTCACTGTTTATTTTGCATATAAAGAGGTAGAAGGTGCCCAGCACTAATGCTACACGGATTATCGCAGCATTGCGTCCTGGCTACGAAAATGATACCTGAAGACTGAAATGAAAGCAGTATATTTTTATTATATTTGACCTCAGACCAAGTAAATAAAGTGTTTTATTCTCACAGTTTAAAATACCTCTGATGAAGAATAGTGTACTTATGGTGAAGGTTTTCTTTACAAATTGCTGCAGGACCACTAATTAATGGTATAATGGAGCTAGTGTGCACTGTTTGTATAGAGAATTAGCTCAGAAGCGGTGCAGTCTGCTTGCTCGTCGCTTTTTTTGTGCCGTCCCCTGCCAATGCAGAATTTTAAATAACTACAGTTCATTTATTTAAAGTCAAATTAGTGCTCACTCTCTTCTCGACGTATTGACAATGGGAAGCAAGAGGGGTTGTTGAGAGGACAGGCTTGATAAAATGGTTTTTAATTACCATAGAGTAAGTGTGGCCTTCATGCAGTATCCCCTCCCCTTCCCTCCCCTCCCGCAGTCACGCTTGAGCCCTTTGATTTCTGATAATGTGCTCTGCTGACTTGATGCCGCTCTAGTTCTTTGCTGCAGAATTTAAGCCTGTACATTCCCTCTGAGATTGAGTTTGACATACTGATACATTGATTCATTCTGCCCCCTTAAAGCATTCTGCTGAGTCCATTTATCAGACTCCTTGATTTTCCCTGGTCTTGTTGCCCCCTTTTAGTCACAAATAGGCTCAGGTAATAATTTCTTGTATTATTTGCAAATCAATGCAACCTGTCACCTTTTATTTTAGGACATAGTCATTTTAAGACTTCTTCAAGACCCAGTGTGTAATTCTGATGGTTCTCTGTCTTCAAGTGCCATCACTACCAAGATTATTAAATTTTTTATGTTAACATATTGAACTTTTCCCTCATGATCTTCTAAATAAAATACAGAGGCACAAATTAAAAAAATTAAAAAATAGAAATGTAACACACAGGCAGTGGAGCAGCTGCTGTCCTGTACCTTTTAGTGTTTTCCCTGCCAACTTTAAGTAATCAGCTAATTATCATCCTTTCCTGAGCTGGAGTGAGCAGGAAACATGTGCTGAACAGGAATGCCCCAGGACTAGGTTTGAAAACTGCTAAAATACATCAGGAATAAATCCTGATCTGTGTGTTTTATTGTCTGTGCTTTATCTGTACCGCTTATCCATCAGCGGAGTCAGTATCCGAACCCAGCTGACTTTTGTTGAGAGGCGGGGTCCACCCTGAACAGGTCTCCAGTCTATCACAGACCTAACACAGAGACAGACACTTTAGACTAGCTAGTTAGACTATATCTCTGGGTGATATGGTTTCGTCTAAGTCTACGTATTTTTGGTCTGTGGGATGAAACTGGAGCACCCAGAGAAAACCCACGGGGAGAACACGCAGACTGCCACCCACCTTAGTGGTTTATTCCTCTTCTATCAGCAAATCGCCAAATGGATACAATTCTTTATTAATTAATGAATGATGTCATTATTAAATGTTTATATTTTCATTCAGTGATGCAGAAAGTCCATGATACAAGTTAGTTCCTGTTATAGTTGGTTGTCTCACTCACTCACTGCTTAATTCTACTAGGGCGGAGCCTATACTGGGCAGCAGACACTGGGCGAAGGCGGGGTACAACCTGACCATCGCAGGGCGAGGACACACGCACAACAATTTGCACTCACACTCACACCTGGGGACAATTTGGAACAGCCAATTAGCGTAATGTGAATGTCTTTGGACTGTGGGAGGAAACTAGAGTATCTGGAGGAAACCCACGCAAGCACAGGGTAAACTCCACACAGAAATGCCCTTGCCGAGTCTGGGACTCGAACCCAGGACCTTCCTGCTGTGAGGCGGATGTGTTAACCACTACACCACCGTGCCACCCTGTAGTTTGTCGTAACAGCTATAAACAGTCATTCTGTCACCAGGTCCCATTTTCTCTTCTGTTAAAGTAAAAAGAAAATGTGTGTCACTTATTATGCTACCTGGAATGTGATAAGTGCAAAATCCTCTGTCCTGAAGACTCCTGTGGCAGAAAACTTGCTAATCTTTACAAAGCCCTGTCACTCAAGGCACCTTCTATATTAAATAAAAGACTCCTTCAAGAAAACTTGTTAAGAAAAATCACTTCCTATTGGGATTAGATAATGTGGAACATCCACCATACAAGTTTTGTGAATATGTAGTTCGTATAGAAAGAGTTTGGTATTAAAGAACTCATCAGGGAACTGTTCACCCTTCAGATGCAGCTGTAAAAAAACAAAACTGCCTGCTTCTGTTAATCTGTATTGCTATAATGTTCCCTTCAGTACTTCTGTTACATTCGCCTCTGAAAGTCATGGAATGGCAAGGCCAGTGCTTTCATTTTTGATGTGCACTAAAGACATTTAGGTTTGAGAGCAAATCATGAATATAAGACGAGAGATCAGATATCAACTTCAACTTTCATTTCAAGCATTCATGTAGATATTTTTTTTAAAAATCACTTTTGTCGTCAAATGTACATGAATCTAATTTGAAAACCCCCTTTTCCTCCACATTTTCACTTGCACATTAATGAATGGCGTTGATGTAACAAATAGCATGATTTTACCTTGTTTGTGTACTACTTTAGTTAAACATTCCATTGTTTGGTGTCTGATGGCAGCAATCCACCAATCAGAATGTGTTTGAACCAAAAAGAATGCGACCTGAAGGGTGCCTTAACACACAGTCTTCACCCATTTCCACTGTTGCTTACAACTACTGAAGGGACACTTGCAAAAACTGACAAATTTAAGCTTCGTAAGTTGATTAAAGAACTTAATCCTAGGGATCATCTGCTCACTTCACCTACAGCAAAATGAGGAACCAGGTTTATAAAACATTTTGGGCATTTACAGACTATGTTTCACGAATGATATGTTACATTTTGACTGCAATCACATCAGTTTCATATACTGGATGGATTATAGTTCAAGTTTAGTGGATTAAAGTTTAAGGCACATATAATGACGATGGTTTACGACTGATTGGCTTATCGATAACAATGATACAATACGTATATATACACAAGCTGAGGAAAAGGATCAAGAAAAAAATGTGAGTTTCTGTTGATTCAATTCAGCATGTTTTTATTTACACACTTTTATTTGTGTATAAAAAATGAGTGATATTATATGAATGACAGTACTCATGCAGGAAACCTGGTGAATCAAAATTAACAGCAGCCACATTGTCATTTTTATTCCCAGTCGCTTGGACCAGCCCGAATGTCAACTTTAAATTACTTGTAAGCATGTGCATTACTCCACTAACACTAATTACCAACACCAGCTTGAGCATAATGTTCCACAATACTCAGTCAGCATTGATGTCATTCATGAAAGCATTTTGCTATGGTTTTGACCCATCCAATATTGAAAATGAACAATATTGGATGGGTCAAAACCATGGCAAAATACTGCCCAAAGTTGGCTGAGATGGGCGCCAGCCTCCCCCCGACCCTAATTAGGATTAAGCGGCTTAGAAAATGAATTAATGAAATGAACAATCATCTCGTTATGCCATTGAATGTTTTATGTTTTCGTGTCTTTTAGCTGTGAAAGGGTTAAAAGGGTTAATTTTTGCTGATGAATTTCTCAATTTAGAGTGAACCCTTTCCCTGCTCATCATTTTTTCACCATGTATATTTGTAATTAGTGCAGCAAGGGTTAATGTGCACTTATGTGCATTTTTTAAGGGGGAAAATGTACATTTTAACTCAGTTCCCATATACCAACATAAAAACACCTTTCCCTTGGCCACCTAAGTTTTTTTTTTTTTAGCAAAACTTATTCTTTAACCATTTTTCCAGGCTCAGCGCATGGCCTAATATGTGTATTAAACAACATAGAACATGGTACCTTTGTTAGCAGACCGTCCAAGTTTGGAAACACAGTCTTAATGTATATAGCTCTTATTATTATCTATTCTTTAAAAATCTTTTTTGAGTAAATTGGCATAAAAAAAATTCTGTCAACTTCAGACTTCATTCTGCTGCTACCATCACAAGTTAATTAAAAAAATAAATAAATAAATAGTGAGCCTGTTCCAGAAGCAGCTGTGCAAGCCTGAGCCATGACACTACCACCACCCTATATGACCAGAAAGCTCTTTTGGATCATGTGCTCCACACTGTGGCTTTTTACATCACCTGGATAAATTTTAATGTTATTTCCACAACATATGTGTCACAACTCTGTATTACTTTGTGAATTTCATTCAAGTTATTGCCTCTGTGTTTAACCCATCCAAAGTGAGCATTGCTGAATTGTGTGTGACTTCGGCACTGTTCGGGTATTTTCATGAATAAAAGTCAGTGGCGCATTTGGAAACTCACCCTGCAAGTTCTTGAACACTTTTGTACCCTGTTATTGGTGTAAAATTGAGAAATGAGTAATTACAGTTCTGTTTTGGCAGGAGAATACTTAAATAGTGATGTTTTTCAAAAACCGTGGGGTTGACCATGCATAGGGTATACTTTGTGCAGGACATGCCTTTAAATTTGAAAAAAGTAATAGATTTAAAAATAGTTAAAACCAGGTGATTTCAATTAATTGGGTGACAGTCATTAGATCTGTCAAAGTCTGACCTTCACGACACATGTTGTTGAAAGTGTATCATGACACAAACAAAGGAGACAGTTGCTCATTAGGCTGGAAAAAGGTTACAATACCATCTTTAAAGAGTTTGGATTCCACTGTCAGACACATGGAGGAATTCAAGACCATAGTTACTCTCCAGGAGTGGTCAACCAACAAAGATCAGTCCAAGAGCAAGGTGTATAATAATCCAGTAGGTATAAAAGGATCCCTGTGTAACTTCGTTCCCGAGTCTACCATCAGGAGCATGCTGAATAAAAGCAGTGTGCATGGCAGAGTTGCTCTCCAAAAAGAACATTGCTGCCCTTCTACGGGTGGTTAAAGGTTACATGAAAAGCTAAAAGGGTATTGGGGAAAAATTATGGATGGATGAGACCAACACAGGACTTTAGTTGCAAGTTTTTTGGAGTTGTTTGGAGAAGGAAAACACTGCATTCCGGAATAAGAACTTTATTCCATCTGTGAAACATGGTGGAGGTATTATCATTGGTTGGGCCTGTTTTGCTCCATCTGGGCCAGGACAGTTTGTCATCATTGATGTAACAATAAACTCTGAATTATACCAGTGAATTCAGGAAAATTTCAGGATATCTGTCTGTGAAACTAATCTCGAACGAGGGTGCATCATGCAGCAAGACAACGACCCTAATGATACAAGTCATTTTAACAAAGAATGGTTAAAGAAGATTAAATGTAAAGTTTTGAGTCCTGACCTTAATCTAATAGAAATATTGTGTGAGCAGTTCATGCAAGGAAACCCAGCAACATCCCAAAGTTGAAGCTGACCTGTATGGAGGAATGGACGTAAATCCCATCAAGTTGATGTGTAGAACTGATCATCAGTTACCACAAACATTTAGTTACAGTTATTACTGCAAAAGGGGGTCTGAAAGCAAAGGATCCCTTATTCTTACCTTTTACAGATATGTAAAAATGGATCATTTTACTCAATAAATAACCAAGTGTAATATTTTTGTCTTATTTGATTAATTGGGTTCTCTTTTAGGACTTTTAGGAAAATCTGATTCTTAAATCATATTTATGCAGAAAAATTTCTAAGAGGGTCACAAACTTTCAAGCACCACTGTATATAACTTGACTGGCTAGTTTTTCCAGTTCTCAGTGTTTATATATATATATATATATATATATTAGGGATGTGAATCGAACAACAACTCACGATTCAATTCGATTCCGATTTTTGGGGT
>JBCNYH010000004.1:30183419-30194415 GCA_039654325.1 Tandanus tandanus
GACATGGACACTCGGCAACCTGTTAACACACGACATGGACACTCGGCAACCTGTTAACACACGACATGGACACTCGGGAACCTGTTAACACACGACATGGACACTCGGGAACCTGTTAACACACGACATGGACACTCGGGAACCTGTTAACACAGACATGGACATTCGGGACGCTGAACACAGAGACTTGGACACTCGGGACCCTGTCAAGACAGACATGGACACTCGGGACCCTGTAAACACAGACGTGGACACTCGGGACCCTGTAAACACAGACGTGGACAGTAAGCATCATGTAAAAGAAAAAAAAAACAGTCATTCTCATTTTCCTCAAAAAATTTATTTGAGTCTTTCTCTTAAAAAAAGCTTAATCTGAACATTTCGGCAAGATCCAACAATTATTGTTTGACAGCTTTTTGAATTTTCAAATACTTTTTTCAGGTTATGTTTGTCCTTAAAATACCTTAGGAACCTAAACCCAAGCATGGACACTCAGGAATCTGTAAACACAGACGTGGCCACTCAGGAACCTGTCAACACATGACAATGACACTCAGGAACCTGTAACACACTCGGGACCCTGTAAACACAGACATGGACACTCGGGACCCTGTAAACACAGACATGGACTCTCGGGACCCTGGAAACACAGACATGGACACTCGGGAACCTGTAAACACACGACATGGACACTCGGGACCCTGTAAACACACGACAGGTGGAACATGTTTTGAAAATCTTATTTTTACATGTCCAAGAGGACAACTTTAACTTTGTGTTATTGTAACTTTCATTATTCTAATGAAAGATACCACTGCCATTAGGGATTACTGTTACTGAAAATTTGTTTATTTTCATCTTAACATTGTTTTTACTTACATATGGCAGAAAACACACTGAGGAACGAAAAACGTTTACTTGTTAGGGCGAATTTTGGTGATTTTTAAAATAGGTTCAGTATGGGTTAAAATTGTAAATTTTTAGCACAAGCCTTGTTGTGAGAAGGAAAAAAGTAGGTCACTTATCCATGGTTAAATAAAGTTTCAAACTAATGACTGATGGCAAACATTTACATAATAAATGAAAACAAAATACAGGGAATATATTTCCAAAAATCACCTGATTTATTCACAAGGGGATAATCCAAAAAAGTTATGCTTTAAAAAAATAATTTCAAATTTATAACTATAGCTATATAGTAATAAAAACAATAAAAATAAATAATCATAATAATGGGCATAATATGGTGTACCTGAGATGGGCTCCAGCGACCCTAATTAGGATTAAGCGGTTCAGAAAATGAATGGATGATAATAATAATGATAATTATATATTTAATATAATTATAATAATTAATAATAATAAATTGTAATACAATAATTTCATCTTCATCTTCTGCTTGTTCCGGGGTCGAGTCGGGACGGGGCAGTAGCCTAAGCAGTGAGGTCCAGACGTCCCTCTCCCCAGCCACTTTCTCCGGTTCTTACGGGGGGATGCCAAGGCGTTCCCAGACCAGCCGAGAGACATAGTCCCCGCAGTGTTTTCTGGGTCAACCTCGGGGTCTCTTCCCGGTTGGACATGCCCGAACCACAACAACAGGGAGGCGTTCGAGAGGCGTTCTAATCAGATGCCTGAGCCACCTCAACTGGCTCATCTCTACGCAGAGGAGCAGCGGTTCTACTCCAAGCTCTTCCCGGATGGCAGAACTTCTCACCCTATCTCTAAGGGAGAGCCCTGCCACCGTGTGAAGGAAGCTCATTTCAGCCGCTTGTATTCGCGATCTTGTTCTTTCGGTCACTACCCAAAGCTCGTGACCATAGGTGAGGGTTGGAATATAAATCAACTGGTAAATTGAGAGCTTAGCCTTCCGGGATGACGGACTGGTAAACAAGACCTCGAGATGCTTGAACTCTTCCACTTGGGGCAAGACCTCAAGAGTGCTGCGACAGGGACGAAAACCACATTGTTCCTCCTGAATCTGAGGTTCAACCATCGACCGGATTCTCCTCTACAGTACTCCTGAATAGACTTTCCCAGGTAGGCTAAGGAGTGTGATTCCACGATAGTTGGAACACACTCTCCGGTCCCCTTTCCACTACCCACCCCGGTTTGCCAATCCAGAGGTACGGCCCCCGATAACCACGCGATCTTGGAGAGACGTGTCAACCAAGACAACATCCAGAGCCTTGAGGTATTCAGGGCAGATCTCGTCCACCCCTGGAGCCCGGCCACCGAGGAACTTTTTAGCTACCTCGGCTACCTCTGCTTCAGTGATGGGCAGATGCCCCTCTGAAACCCCAAGCTCTTCCTCTTCCACAGAGGGCATGTTGGTGGGATTGAGGAGGTCCACGAAGTATTCCTTCCACCTCCCGACAACATCCCCAGTCGTGGTGAGCAGCTCCCCACTTCCACTGTAAACAGTGTTTTTGGAGTACTGCTTCCCCATCCTGAGGCGCCGCATGCTGCTCCAGAACCTTTTCGAGCCCAACCGATATAGTATTTTTCCAGGCCCTCACCGAACTCCTCTTACACCCGAGATTTTGTATCGGTGACAGTCCGGCTGCAGCACGTTTAGCCTTGGTTCCTGTCCTCTGCCTCGGGAGTCCCACATGCCAAAAGGATGCGATAGACCTCCTTCTTCAGCTGGACAGCCCCCCTCACTGCAGGGGTCCACCACCTGGTTTGGAGGTTGCTCCCACAACAGGCACCGATGACCCTCCGGCCACAGCTCTGGGCTGCCGCCTCAATAATGGAGACACGGAACATGGCCCATTCGGACTCTATGTCCCTGGCCTCCATTGGGATGTGGCTATAGCTCTGCCGGAGGTGTGAGTTGAAGGCTCTTCTGACAGGAGACTCCGGCAAACTTTCCCAGGAGACCCTAACTACACGTTTGGGTCTCCCATGACTGGAGGGCAGTCTCCCCCGCCATCGGAGCCAGCTCACCACCAGGTGGTGATCGGTTGACAGCTCGGCTGCTCTCTTCACCCGATTGTCCAGAACATGCAGCCGCAAGGGTGTCCTGGTGCTAAGTGCACTTATGGACACCCTTATGTTTGAACATGGTGTTTGTGATGGACAAACCGTGATGAGCACAGAAGTCCAACTACAAAACACCATTCGGGTTCAGATCGGAGAGGCCGTACCTACCAATCACACCCTTCCAGGTCACACTGTCATTTCCCACATGGGCGTTGAAGTTTCCCAGGATGACGAGGGAGTCCCCAGGGTGAGCACTCTTTAGTACACCCCCTAAGGACTCCAAAAAGGGTGGGTATTCTGAACTGTTATTTGGTGCATAAACACAAACAGTTAGGACCCATCCCCCCATCTGGAGGTGGAGGGAGGCCACCCTTTCGTCAACCGGGGAGAACCTCAACATGTGGGCAACTAGACGGGGGGCAACAAGGATGCCCACACCGGCTTGCTGCCTCTATCCATGAGCAAATCCAGATTGAAACAAGGTCCAACCCCTCTGAAAATGGGTGGTTCCAGAGCCCAAGCTATGTGTTGAAGTGAGCCTGACTATATCTAGTCGGTATCTCTTAACCTCGTGCACCAGCTCAAATTCCTTCCCCGCCAGAGAGGTGACATTCCATGCCCCAAAAGCCAGAGTCAGTAGCTGAGGATCAGTCCGGCAGAACCCACGCCTTCGGCTGCCACCCGGCTCACACTGCCCCCGACCCTTATATCCCCTCCCACAGGTGGTGGGTCCATGGGAGGGCGGACCCATGTCTCCTCTTTGGGCTGGGCCCAGCCAAGCTCTATGGGCAGAAGCCTGACCACCAGGCGCTTGCCTTCGAGCCCCTCCCCCAGCCCTGGCTCTGGGAGGGGGGACCTTGGGAACGTTATGGTAACGGTACGATAATGTTTAATAATTAAACATGGGTGTTTATTATCAATTTTGATATCACTGATAATGGAAAATCCCGTATATCAGCGAAGTGATTGTGGAAAATCCAAGTTGAATTAGTGATTTCGGGAAAAGTAAATAAAAAAATACATCACTTCACTGAGTAAACTGAATTGATGACTGCATAGCCTATATATATTTTCCATATTCACCTTTTTTCTCCCCACTAGAGCAGAAATCAAAGCGCAAATGTGCATTGCTCTCTAAAGCCAGTGTAACAGTTCTAAAATGTGCATTGCTCTCTAAATTCAGTGTAACAGGTCTGAAATGTGCATTGCTCTCTAAAGCCAGTGAACAGATCTGAAATGTGTGTTGCTCTTTAAAGTCAGTGTAACAGATCTAAAATATGCATTGCTTTCTAAAGCTGGTGTAACAGATCTGAAATATGCATTGCTCTCTAAAGCCAGTGTAACAGATCTGAAATGCGCATTGCTATTTAAAGACTGTGTAACCGATCTGAAATGCACATTGCTAGCCAGTGAACAGATCTGAAATGTGTGTTGCTCTCTAAAGCCTGTGTAACAGATCTGAAATATGCATTGCTCTCTAAACCTAGTGTAACATATCTGAAATTTTCATTGCTCTTTAAAGCTAGTGTAAAGGATCTGTAATATGCATTGCGCTCTAAAGCTAGTGTAACAGATCTAAAATGCGCATTGCTTTTTAAAGCTAGTGTAACAGATCTGAAATATGCATTGCTCTCTAATGCTAGTAGAACAGATCTGAAATATGCATTGCTCTCTAAAGCTAGTGTAACAGATCTGAAATGTGTCTTGCTATTTAAAGCCAGTGTAACAGATCTGAAATGCACATTGCTCTCTCTAAAGCCAGTGAACAGATCTAAAGTGCACCTTGCTCTCTAAAGCCAGTGAACAGATCTGAAATGCACATTTGCTCTGTCTGTTGTGAAAAGCAGCTTGAGCGGTAAGTACACTGACACCGCAACGACCAAATCTATTTTTAAAATATATAATACATGCACGGGATGGTGGGAGGCACGTTGTGTGTAGGAAATATGCAGATTTTATTCTTTTGAAAACGAAATAAAAGTGGTGAACAGATCTAAAAAATAATAATAGATTGTAGTAGAACAATTAAGCATTGAAAGGAAAGGGCAGGAAATCGGGAAACCCACTTCCTAATCATGACACTAATAATAATGCACCATAAATTACGCAGGATGGTAATCTTGATCTAATCTAGCCTCTAGATCAAGGTAACTTCTAGTACTTAGGCTTAACTTGTTGAGAGAAAACTGCTAAAAATAAAAACTAAGGATACAACACTAGACTTTACTTTACACTATGTGGAGAATGAGGCTAAAGTTCCGATGCGCATTTCTGCCTACACTCCTCTGCTAAGCCGAAGGGAGGATTGCGAACACATTGTTGCGAGCATAATGCGACAGGAAGGAAATGTTACTGTTTCAACACCTTACTGGTAGATCCAGTCGAAAACCAAGCTTGATGTATGTAAAAAATACACTCAAATGCTTTGTTCACTCTGTGTGTTCAGTTTCGGTGATAAATACTGGAGCCGGAAATAGTGGTAATAGCGTGCTTGTGTTCGCAAACTTTTTACGACCGGCCAGTAGGAGATCGGGATTTTTTTTTTATTAAGAATATAATTATTACTTTTTATCCATTCTAAGTCCACAAGTTGCATTAAAATGGATAAGTAGAACATATAGAACAGTTTAAGATTTACATTATAAGCAAAAATAGACGTGGCTGGGGAGAGGGACGTCTGGACCTCACTGCTTAGGCTGCTGCCCCCGCCACCCGACCCCGGATCAAGCGGAAGATGATGAATGAATGAATGAATGAGCAAAAATAGACTATTTGACTTAAGCTTACAGAAAAAAAAATGTGCAGTGAAAAATATTAAAAATATAAAAAAATATATGCATTTCTTTCCTTTGGAAATCCAGTAATAAATCCAAGTAAATGCTTCCTGTTACTTCACAAACGTAACAAAAAATAACTGAAGTAATTTTTTCAAAGCTCTTGCTGTCACAGCTTCAGGAATAGTGTACCAAAGGAACAAAATAAAAAACAGGACTCAATTCACTATCGTTGAAAACCAGAGGCTGTTACCTCCATTCAGCCCTAATATAACTTGTAAAACAACCATGAAACATTTTCATCGCACTGAAAAAAAAAAGATTTCATTGGATTTACTCAAATCAATAGTGGACATTGGTTGCACACACATTGTTTGCTTTGGCCACAACCTACAGCACTGTGTATTAGCACAGGAAACTGTGTTTATTAACACAAACTGTGCATGTTCAGGCTACACAAGTACTTTGTGTTGATACAAAATTATTGCAATTTGTGTAAATAAAGTAAATTATGCTCTGCAATCATTTCACTCCTACACAGTTTGTTCGCTGTATTTCAACACAATTCAGTCCCTTTTATTCCCACACTATTTGATCACTTAAATCTAATGTGTTATTTGAATATGTGAATTACATATTTTTCATAATGGTAAATGTTAACGTTCTCTAAATAAATTTATTCTTAAACATACCACTCTATCCAGTTTCATTCAAGTCTTCAATAAATAATGATTGCTGCTCATTGATGATGCATTTCACTTTTCAGGAGTCTCTATGTAGTTAACACATGATGATTTTAGCAGCATGTCACATAAATAAAACAATACTGAAAATAAGCCCAGCCAATACAACTATCAGAACAGCTGGCAGAATATTAATAAAGTTGGAAAAAATCTTAAACTGTAACATCAATATTGGTGGCAAGAAACCAGCCACTCTACTCACTCCAGTTTCTTGGATTATGTAATGATTGCTACTCACTGATTCATTTCACTTTTCAAGCTTTGGCCTTTCTTGAAAGTTGAGCTGCATCTAACGCCATTATTATTTTTCGGAAGATTTCAAAGGTGTAGCGGAGTCTTGGTGGATACCTCAGATTTAAGGTGTAGAAAAGTCCAAACAGCATGGTAGATGCAAGGGCCACATTATCGAGATCATGAGCACCACCACGCCTTCGACGATTACTCCCACATCATATATCAATATATGTCAGTAGTCACTGGAGGGAGTCTCTCTCGCAACATAGATTCCCTCTGTTGTTCCTTCAACGGCACAGTCATGTCCTGGTGATTGGAAAAGAATTTTGTTTTTTGGGATAGGTTCTTTATTTTTTACAAGCAAACACATTAAGACAGCATTTTTATGCCTCACAGACAAGTTCGACTATGTCCTCACAGACTAAGAAATGAATACTAGAATTTGAGTTTAGCTTTGAGAACCAGTCAAGTTACAGTTTGCCTCCATATGGATTCATATATGGAGTGAAGACATGGAGGAATCCTTTTATCTTAGACATGCCTATGAATTTTCTTATTCATCCAGGTCATAGTTATGACTAGTTAGACGAGTCAGGAAATTTGAAGGAATTCCATCCAAGTTAATGAGATATTACATTTCTCATATGTCGCAGTGATCTTGACTATTGACATAAGAAATGTCAGTTTATCCAACTAGATGTTTATATCCTAATAATATTACGCTTTCATAACTTATGATGTGTATCTTTTCAAAATGTTTTTTTTTTTTTTTTTTTTAATGTGGCAAAGGCACCACTTATGTTTGCACACACTTACCGTGTACTCCTGCACAAGGTCATCAGGATCCTCACTGAGGAAAATGCAGAGTCCTCCCTGTCAGTGTCATCCTGAAGGATTATAACAAACAACGTAGCAACACTTAACACAGATTGTCAAGAGCCGAGACGAAAATCATCAAAAAACTTAATGTTCTGCAATGTTTAACTTGTGAGGCTGGCACCTGCATTAACAATATGAAAACCAAATGAAATGCAGCCACCTCTGTTCACCTAAATGAAATGATCACTGTATGTAGAGCACTTAAACCAACCTAGTAGTCAACACTACCTATTATACACATTGATGTTCGATGAGGTTTGTATCTGTAGAGTGTTTCAATCTGCTATTCAAACTGCCCCTCTACAGACAAATGACTTGATAATCACTGGTCAGTGGTGGCTTTATGACAAAAAGTAACTAATAGTACACTAATCGATGTTATTACACTTGAAATGCATTATTAATCTAGGTCCTGTCAGCACAATAAGTAAACAGACAATGTACTAGCAATGCACTTTTAAATCTATTACAAGCCTTGCATAATGTATTTGCAATTTAAAACAGTCGTAAAAGTTCCTACTGTTATCCTGGCAGCCATGTTCTTGAGCTTCATGCCGTGCTGCCCCTTTTGCTTCTCAAACACCCTCAGACTTGCAGAGTGCATGTCAAGTTCCAAGCACGACTGTTCCATTGGCACAACTGTAGTTGTGATGCGCTTAAACTCAGAAACAACATGAAACCATTTAAAAAAAAAATTCTTTCAGAAAAACATTTCTTATATGAACTAGAATTACCACCTGGTGATAGGATGCCTCAGCACAGCAGTCAAAGTGTCGGTTATCATCCATCCAGAGTCACATAAAATTTATGTTCTGAACATAAATTATGTTCTGACTATGAAGGAATCATTTAATCTTGTCAGACGTTGTCTTAAATGTCTAATAAGAATGAATTCACAATGAGTGAATGAATTCTGAAACTATGGACTGAAGCAGGTTTAATGAGGTTACAGTGACCTTGAGAGTAGACATGAGTGCCAAATTTGGGAAACTGGGATTGCGATAATGTGTTCTGAAGAATGGGATGAAAATTAGGTTTCAGTGACCTAGATCTTTGACCTTCAAGATCATATCCCAATGCAATCCTAATATTTTCTTATACTAATCATGCTGCTGAAAGTCACATACATCGTCCATCTGTGTTATGCTTGAGGGCATTTATACATACTTCAGAACATCCCATATTTTAGATGTATGCGGTAGTTGGACAACTTGTATTTGAGGTTGGTCTTCCATCCCCCATAGCCAGTGTTTGAACCTTTTTCCACTAAACATGGGTGCCTCCTGATGAGTGACTCTGCAACTTGGTCAAATTCCCTGTCTGTGAGAGAGACTTTTGCTTGATTACCTCCTGAATCAACCCCTCTAGTATATCAGATTTCAGCTTTGGGTCAGGGATCAGCAGGGTTCCATGATTTTTCAGAGTTTCGTGGGCCTTCTCAAACTTCAATTCTGCATCATATGAAAAACAAGGAACAATGAATACATCAGGCCATGAAGATCGTGAAGAAATGGACTCTGGAGATGCGAGAATCACAGTACTGTCACCAGAATCAGATGTGGTGTCACAAGGAGGACTGGTGGATGAACAGGAAAAACTGATAGCATCTTGATCTGCACCAGCATCTTGAGGTCTTCAGGCTGTGTATATGACCTTGAGTGTTGCTTTGTGTTCTATTTCTTCTATGGAAGTTAAGTTCATAAAGGTGTTGTCAAAAAGCATGTCCATGAACTGCAGATGAAAGGGTTCCATTATTTTACATATGGTCCTTATTTCAGTCTCCAGTTCAGACACAGTCGAAGGCAGGCCAGCAGAAAACACCACCCTCTGGCCGATGTCTGGCCGCAGGATTACTCTGAGAATAGCTGAGGACATCATGGTTGTACTTCATTGTTTGTCAGGAGAGAATAAATGAACAATAATGACTAGGAATTAAGTTTTTTCTTCAAGAGGTATATGCAATGATCAAAATTTCATTTCCCCATCTCCTATTATTCATATATCAAGTTGAACATTGAAGCATTGCAGTGTGCAAGCTGTTTAACTTTTATAATTTTATAGGCAGCCAGGGGATACTCATCATTTAGTTCACATATTTCCACAAGAGCAAGCTTTCTTGTCGGACATGGAGTCAGCTCAAAGGCTCCATAATGCTCACAATACCACACACAGCAGTTCCAACATGAAAAACAGTCTCCAATGCAATATGCATATTTGATGGATTTCCACAAATTCAGGCAGGCCACCTTCAGACCCATGGACAACTACCATACCTATCCTGTAGTTTATTCCCTTGCTGCAAACATGTTTTGTAATGTGTGTGTGTCACATATATCTGGATCTTTCTTTTTAAAAGCTTGAGCTAGCTCTACCTTTAAAAAAAATCTAAAGAGACAGTAGATACATCCGAGACGTCCAGCACTGGTTTATCAATATTTGGTGAGGACAAGTGATACCCAATCATAAACTGATGTCCGACAGCCAGAGAAAGGGCAGCAGTCTTTTGTTAGAAAACAGCTTTTGATACCTTTGTCTATGGGCAGAAATTTTGCTCTCATGGTATGCAATGGACTTGTCAGTGTTTGCTGTAGCAACCACAAGCTCAACAGTCAGTTTTAGATCTAACAAGACCTGCCATGCTGGATCATGCTCTGGAATCTTAGGCCCAATTGGAAACGGGAGCAATTTTAACAGGCTCCAGAGGTTTTTTGGTCATTTCGACAGGTGCAGTTCTTTCGAAGAGCTCGTGGGCAATGTCCGGAGGGTAGCTAATGACAGCATGAAAATGAACAAGTTCTTTTGACTCAAACACTACTACCACTCTCTATGGCTTCTATGACATGAGTTTCATATATTTCCTTCATTCGGAGGTTGAAAGATCCTGCTTTAACCTCACGTAATCCAATGTCTAAAGTTGTCTGCAGCAATAGTCTGCTCGGTACGTGGTTAAAATGTTCTAACTCCAACAAAGCTCCTGCAAATGTGTACTCTATTACATTTGGATGGTCAACTGGGGCATCACCACTGCAGTCTGGTTGTGCATTCAAGTACGCCTCACCACTGTCATCATCAGAAGTGTTTTTTACAGATTCCAGGAGAACAACATTGGCTAATGTCACAACACCTGTTGATAAATATGAATTGTATGTATCCAAAGATAATCATTTGAAAGTTGCAACCTAAAAACATGCAGGTTACAACCTCATTTTTCTTCAGGTGTGAATAAATGTGAGCCCAGTAATTCCTTTCAGAGACAAGATCTTTGCAAGGACATAAATGGCAACTAAATATACAGCTCTCTGAATGATAACTATTCAAACTATTCAAATTAATTAAAAGAGCATTCCACATTCTAAAAGGTAAAAAAATTTTTGTGTGTGTATA
>JBCNYH010000004.1:30202523-30214578 GCA_039654325.1 Tandanus tandanus
CAAGGTCGGGGGTTCAAGCCCCACTATCAACGGGCTGTCACTGCTGTCCCCCCAGTGCAGCTAACTGGGTTATCAAAGGCCCGCCATGTCTCTTACCGTCTAATGGTGATTTTCGTCAAGAGTCAGTGTGTTTCTGCCCTGTGATGGCCCGGTGAGCTGTCCAGGGTGTACTCGGCTGAGATGGGTGCCAGCCTTACTGTGGTGCTAATTAGGGTTAAGAGAATGAATGAAAATCAGAAGTCCAAATATTTATCAAATTTTATTTGTATCATGTTTTTTTTTTCCAGCACGTATAACAAGATGACTCAAAATAAAGCACAAAGCAAAGCAAATTTTCTCAATCCTGCAGCTTGTTTACATGTATAAGAGTGCTGTCATTAGGACGTGGCCTATCTACCTTATATGATATCTATGTTCCGCCTCTCCTGCTCCTCCCAGAGAAAGCTACCAATAAAATAGATGTCCGCTCTCAAGACTAGAGGCATGCTTGCTTGCAACAAGCCGATAAAGTCACATCCTCACCATCAAATACTTTAATTCCATATCTTGTTCCATATTTTCGTGGAATTTGTCTAGAGTAATTCGGAAACTGCATTAGCAGGGAATAGCATGCAGCACTTCCGGGTGACTCACACCAGCTACGTTGCGCTTTCCTCTGGACCTGAAAATATTTTGAATGAATGTTAAAACAATTATAGAAATCTTTTTTTGTTTGATATGGAGAATTATTCAGATCTTTTGGGGAGGGGGAGGGGGGCCTTCGGCATTGGCAGATAAAACCCGATCGATCTGAATAATTCTCCATATCATACTTCACATCATTGAATTATTGCTTATTCAAATTACAATAAAAATATCTCACTTAGAGTCGCTGGGTTGCTGGGGCCCACGCACACAACCATTCCCACTCACAGCTAGGGGCAATTTGAAGCAGCCAATAAGTCTAATATGAACGTCTTTGGACTGTGGGAGGAAACCAGGGTACCTGGGGAGCCCGTGCAGGCATGCAGACTCCACACAGAAATGTCCAAGCCCAGGATTCGAACCCAGGGCCCTCTTCCTGTGAGGCAAAAGCACTAGCCACTATGCCATCGGGCCACCTACACTTAAAATGTTATAGTTTATTTAATTTGAAAAATATGTAATGTATTCACATCAAACAGCCAACCATTTAAGTTTCTTCCAATTAAATTAAAATCCACCAATCAGTAAATAAATTCCTAATGAAGTGCATTTTGATTGAGAATGTTGTCCTTTTATCATCCTGCAAAAAGAGAAGCTGGGAAAAAACAGTGCTGGAAAATAGATTTACTGAGACTGTTAGAAGCTTTAGTGATTTCAATGGATTATAATTGCTGACCTCACACCATTGAGGCTGGAATTACTTGGTTTTTTTTCCAGTTTGATACTGGGTGCTGGAAGTGGTTCTTGTGAAGAGGGGAAAAGCCATTAAAAATCTATTATAGCAGATCTTTTCACCCAGGGGGAAAGCCTTCTCATTACTAAGCAGATTGCTAGGGATGACAAGTGGCTATATATTTCTTTTATTATTTTCCTCTGCATTTCCTCTTTGTACCTTTTTGTGTGAAAATCACCAGTTCATAGATAGACTGGTGTGTGCCAGGATGAGGTGGTAGTGTTGGGTTACTGCCCTGGTCCTTACTCTATGTTTATTTCAGTGCTGTCTCAATATAGTTTAACTATTTTGAGAAAAACATCAACTTTTAAGCTTATTGTCGCTTTGGATTTGCTTTCAGCTGTTCTGACCATTAGGGGTGCATCCACATTTGGATTTTAGCCCCTACGTGCACATGTTGTTCTCTTTTTGAAACCCCTTGTAATCATTTGAAAAATTCGGCTTAACATGTTGTTTTCTGTCCTTGTGCTAGTTGATTATGGCTTTGTTTTTTTTTTTTCTTTGTTTTTTTTTATTTCTCCCTTGGTGCTCATCTCATGTTCCCTTCATCCATATTTACTGCTTACAGTGTTGACATTAAGAGTAATGGATTCTAATGGTCTCTCTGTGAGTTATTGTGAGAGTTAAATGAACTATCCATTTTTGTTATATATTATGCAGTATTTAAAGTTTCGGGTCATTAAAAGGCAGACGCCACCCTCTGCCTCCCCCTCTAGGTTGCCTTTTACCCCCTGCCAGCTTGTACTGATGCTCCTGTCGCCACGGGCTGTGTTTAATCTGTTTTTCATAAAGCATAATAAGAATATTATGAAATAATTATTTATTTTAGAATACTTTGTGCTTACCATTGAATTTCTCATGGCTTTTTCTGACTTTATGCAGCATGTGTTTAAACAGTGAGCTTTTGCAGCCATTGTGCACCACTCTGACCTACAGTTCAGGCTAGATATGAGTTGTTGGCATACATATGGCGTTTTATGAAGCTAGTTTCATGTGTACTGATGGAATTCTGTAACCTCTGTAGCTCAGGATAAGTTAATTTCCTATGATTTAATAGATTTATGACAAGCCTCACTGAAATGTGTGTTAGAGAAGCTCTTGGGGTCAATAGAGTTCAAGCAGCTGATGTTCGAAAGGTCATGAACGCACTCTTGCTGGGGTCAACAGCAACAAGACACTGGCCTTACGTTAGGTCCTTATAATTGGCTTTGTGTGTATTTCTATTCATTCCCAAGGCACCTGTGCAGTGTGGATAGCAGCATGTACTTAGTGGTGAAACACTTATCTACTTTAAATACTCAGAAAGAAGAAGAAAGCCGGCAGTCAGGTGCAATCCTCTGGAAACTAAAAGAGGAATAAATAATTTGCAGTCCTCCAAAGTGATACCTTTTTTCCCACCCGTTTAATGTGAATGTTGGATCTCCAATCTTTCTGCAAATGAGCCTCGGCTTGCTGTAATGGCTTTCTGCTCCTCATGGGAAGACGGCGGTGTGTGCCCGCTTCAAAAGCTGCTGATTGAAGGGGAAAATGCAATACAGGTGTAAAGCAGACTTGATGGGGGTCTTATGCGAGGGTTATGAATTTTAACCATTCTCATCTATACACTGCTATGTACATACATATTATAATGGAGGAGGAATGTGCTGTCTGGGCTGTTTGCAGGTCCGCAGAGACCAGAAGGTTTCTGCTTGGCTGTCGTTAATTCCAGATGAGAGGATTGCTGTTATGCTAAATTAAAAGGAATTAAGGAGGCACGAATTGGTTAAACAAGCACTTGATTAAGCTCGGGAAGTGGTGGTGGTGGTGGTGGGGGTGTTAAACAAGTAGACTGGGTGAGGTTTGTTGGGACACTGAAGGTTAATAGTAAATGCTGAGAGCAGATCTTGTGAGTGTAGGTAGCACTTTGCATGAGGCAAGCCTCAAAAGGGGGCGGCTATGGTGTCAGTTCAGTGCAGTTCCAAACCATGCTGAACCGCTAAAATATGGCAGCAGTGTGGCAAAACAGCCTCACATGGGGTGGTTTTGTTGGCGGTTCAGTGGGGTTTAATATAACGGTGATGTGGCCAAATAATTGTGAGCAGTAGACGAAAATACAGTGTAGATGGTTTGTAATGAGGTTGTATTGGACGCGGTTCGGAAAGGTTGCAAAAGGTGACAACACTGCAGCTATGGGGCAGCTGGACGGTGGTGCACGGTATTGAAAACCGCCATGAAATTTCAAACATTTTTAAAATCTTGCAGTTTATTGCAGTCAGTGCCGGCGAACACTATCAGAGTGTCAAGACGATATCACGGTTTGGAACTGCACTGAACTTCCTCAGAACTGCTGCCATCTTTATGATTGGAGGTCTTTTTTGAATGGATGCATTATTTCGTTATAACATAAAATGGTTACTTGTCTGCGATGGCCTGGCAAGCTGTCCAGGGTGTACTCTGCCCTCGCCCAGAGTCGGCTGAGATGGGCACCAGCCTCCCTGCAACCCTAATTAGGATTAAGCGGTTCAGAAAATGAATGAATGAATGAATGGTTACTTGTGTTCTCATTGTACTCTCCGAAATTCTGAGGTAAAGAGAGGAGCACCTATCCTGCATGTGTCCTGAGACCTATCAGTTCTTTGTGTGTATGAGTGTGTGCTAATATGCCCTTGGTCAAGCCCAGTCACTGCACAAGGCCAGACTAATTGAGGAGAAGACTCTATCTGTGGCTGCTAATGATGATGAGCGTGGAGTTGCGCAGGCGTGTCCCCTCAGGCTGAGCGATGGTGTTTGGGAAACAGCCCTGCTTAGTTATTGGCCAACAAAGGGGGAATTCACTTAATACAACCTGCGCAGATTAGTGGGTAATTGTTGCCATAATCAATAAGGCAGCAGTGCGTAAAATGAAAGGTGTGATTGTGTGGAGGAAGGGAAGTCCAGAATAGGTTTGCTGAATCTTTTCAGAGCGTTACATCAACATGCACCAGTCCCTTACAGTCTACAGTGTTCTGAATGCTTGTAATGATGTATAATGGTCCATGTGTCTGTCCATAGCTGTATATATGCAAGACTGTGATCGTAAGAGCTGTCATGTCAAGGGGTCCTTGAGCCTGATCTGTGTGTGTGTGTGTGTGTGTGTGTGTGTGTGTGTGTGTGTGTGTGTGTGTGTGTGTGTGTCTATCCATTGTAACTGGGCCTGCTTGGATGAGCCTCATTGTTCCTGTGCGGCCTAGTGACAACGCTGGCGGGCAGAGAGTGATGAATCCTGGGCAGGGTGACAGTGATAAATAGCCCTTTTAATAACAGCTGCCCCACTTGGCCAGCCACTCACAGCCTGTGTCCTCTGTGTATTTATTCCTATGTTTATTTATGCATCCATTGCAAGAACGAAATCACAACCGTAGGGCCCCAATATGTCTTTTTTTGGCGGTGGGGGAGGACTTGTGATTTCATCGTTTTGAATTTTTAGGGAGACTTAATCCTTTAACCCAAACAAGTCATCCATCTCTGCCTGTGCCTTACCTCACCCGGAGCTGTGCATTTAGAACTTTTTCTACTTCTGTGTTTCCATGAAACAATAAAACACATTTATGAAGAAGTTCTTTCTGGTGTTAGCCCAATGTGCATGTCTTTGGACTGTCGGTGGAAACCGGAGTACCCAGAGGAATCCCACACAAACACACGGAGAATATGCAAACTCCATTCAGAAATGGCCTCGCATAGCCCGTGACCTTCTTGCTGTGAGGCCACTACATCACTGTACCCCCCATTGTAATATGATAGGCCTTATATTTATTAAGCTATTTCTACGTACATATCAATGTATTCATGGTTAAAATTCATATCTAGAGAAAATTTCCCGATATTTCAGATATTCGTTTGGCTGATAATAATTAAATATTTATATCAGAATACAAAGGCGGCACTGTGGCGTAGATCCGCCTCACAGCAAAAAGGCCTGGGTTCGATTCCCAGTTTAGGTGTTTCTTTGTGTAGTTTGCATGTCCATTGTTAAATATAAACAGCTCTGATATTTTGTTTCAAAGAGCTACATGCTGACATAGTGGTTAGCACGTCCACATGGGTTTCCTCTGGGTACTTCTGTTTCCGTCCACCTTCGAAAGGCATGTACATTAGGCTCACTGGCCGTCCCAAATTGTGTGAGTGTGAGTGTGAATGGTTCTGTGTTCGCCCTGCAATGGACTGGCGAGCTGTTCAGGGTGTACCCCGCCCTCTCCTTGAGTCGGCTGAGATAGGCCCCAGCCTCCCCATGACCCAGTTAGAATTAAGCGGATGAATGAAGGAATGAATGAATGTTTTAAAGCTGTTAAAAAACTTTAACATATTGAGGTGTTATTATTTATTGCTGTTAGTGTTAGGGTTAATATAGTATAATATCCTGCACTGAATTAGGGAATGTCCAAGGACAACACGAATGTGGAATCTTCCTACTACGATTTAATGTTTAGAAAAAAAAAAGTTAATGTCGGCACTAGTAAGCGATTGGGCTAATTGAGTAATTAAAAACAGATGTCAGAACACAAGCCCAAGCACACACTTTTGCCCTGCAGAAACTCAGCACTGTGATGGTTTCCGACACCCCTGTAGTGCAGGGATATCCCAGAGGTACCTGTATAATAGTTACAGTTTCACCCCTGTGATTATTCGGTTGGAGTCTTTGATATTGAACCGAAAATGGTCTTTGTGTTATTTGTGCGGTGAACGAAATGGGCTGGAAAGTTGCCACAATTGTAATGGCAAATCGTAGCGCATAATGGCCATAGCCAGTGGACCAAAGCTCTGTCTGTGGCCAAGAGTTAGACTTCTCTCTCTCTCTCTCTCTCTCTCTCTCTCTCTCTATCTCTCACACACACACACACACACACACACACACACACACACACACACACACTAAACATATCTCTAGAGCATATGAGAGATATACCCTGAGTCTATGTACTCTACTGTAGTGCTTCATTAAGAAGATGCGGTGTGTGTCGATAGTGGGAATACAGCATCCTCTGACATCACAGGCTGAGGCTAGCAAAGATCCCTGTAACGTGTCTGACAGCTTGTGTGATTGGAGTGCGGCTGGCAGGCATTGCAAAGTGCAGATCAATAAGCAGCAAATTTCCTATTAAAGAAAGATTACCTGGACCTTGCTTTCAAATAGCCAGTGGCTATGGCGTGGATAGACAGAACAGGGAACGTTTTGCGCACTCGAGTTTTCTGATGTTTCAGTCCTATACATAGCTTTAGGTCAGTACAGCATGTAATCAATCTCCTACACTGCGGGTTTCATAATACAGAACACACCACAAAATATGAGACCTGGGAACATTCTTTCACAGATGTACATGTGATCATGCAGCACATTGTATATACTGTACAATACCTGTACTATACATTATCTGCAATTTCCACGGATCACCTAAGTATAATCACCGTGTGGTGGTGGTGAGGTCCCAACTGACAAGCATCCCAAAATTGTTCATTATCATGCATTCTTAATCAAACCCAGCTCCATGAGCCACTGAGCAGGGGTTGTCGCTCGGTGGAGGACTATAAGGGACGATTAAGAGAGAACGACTGCTGGGAGGTGCGAAGGGGGAAAAGACACAACAGGCAAAAATCAACACAGTGGCTGCAGGACAATCAATCAAATCTGTCAAGCCGTTTTCCCAGCCTGTGTAATTTTTCGGGATTGTACTTAGGAAATGGGTAAACCCTGTAATGTGTAGCTAAGATCACTCTCTCTAACACCTCGCAGCACTTAATATTGAAGCCAATCTTGGATCTGTGTCCTGTGATCTGTGACTCTGGCTTTTTGTTGTTGCTCTGTGTTTTACCGTGAAATATTTTGACCTTATTTGGCTTATAGGAAAGATTTGTACTACTTTTGAAATGCTACGTTTATATTAAGTGCTTTTCTGTTTGAAGTACCCTTAAGCCTTTAAAGCCATGAAGGTCAGGTATATCACTGTTTATGGTAAAGTGGTCCAAATGGGCCCCTGCGATGGTCTGGCGAGCTGTTCAGGATGTACCCAGTCATCGCCCTGTCTTGACTAAGATAGGCTCCACCCTTTAATAAATGGATAAAACTTGAAGTTATGTAGTTGCAACGTCTCATAGTGTTTTATCATTGGGTGCATGTGTGTCCTAGAGTTTAAATACAAGTCAGAGACATGTAGAAAACTGTCGACCTCTCTCTCTCTCTCCCTCTCTCTCTCTCTCTCCGTCTCTCTCTCTCTCACACACACGCACGCAAAAGCTTCAGCAGACCTCTAAATCACGTTTTCTAATTCCCTGAGCCACATCTCAATCATTTTCCCTGCTAATTTGAGAGTCACCCTCATTTCTTTTTAAACGATTCATTTTCAGCACATTTGTACAGTAAATGGCCCCGATGTGTTCTACAATTTAGTCAATTACTGTTCCAGCCACCCAGGCTCCGGGGAGCCTGAACACACATGGCCTAGAGCTACCATCTCAATAATTGTTTCAGGAAAGTTGGGAATGGATCACTAACATTGTGCTCTACTTATTGAAATGTCAATTGGAGCCAGGACTTCACACATTCCTTTCTTCTGTTAATATATATATATATATATATATACTGTATATATGGAAGTCTTTGCCTCACCAGGTGTAGTTGGATGTGATCCAAGATATTTTATTTATTTATTTTATATTATATGTTGTGGTTCTTGCAGGCACCGTTACATTCATTTTCGCTTGAAAAGGGAAAAGGGACTTTTCGATGAAAAGTCTGCTGGTGCTATCATGGTGTTCTCCAGTTCACAATTATTCTCTAGAATTATATAACAAATATACTCACTCACTCACTCTCTCCCTGCGCTTGCGTGGGTTTCCTCCAGGTACTCTGGTTTCCTTCCTCCTCAGAGCAGTGGGCTGCCACACACACTTGGGGCACCCAGAGAGCAGTTGGGGGTTAGGTGCCTTGCTCAAGTTCACTTCAGCCATGAAGGTGGAGGAATGGAAGGTGCAGCTCACTCCCCCACCACCACATATTTTCCTGCTGGTTCAGGAACCGAACCAGTGACCTTTCTGTCCCAAAGCCTCTTCTCTAACCATTAGGCTACAGCTGCCCCCTGAAATAGGCTCCAGCCTCCCTGTGAATCTAGTAGGAATAAGTGGTTTGGTGAGTGAGTGACTCCCTCACTCATTTGCTAAACCTGTTAATTCTATTAGAGTCCAGTTTTCCACTTAGGGGCAATTTGGAACAGCCAGTTAGCCAAATGTACATGTATTTGGACTGTGGGATGAAACCAGAGTACCTGGTGGAAACCCGTGTAAGCATATAAACTCCACATAAAAACTCTCAAGTCCGGGACTCGAACTTAGGATCTTCTTGCTGGAAGGTTGACGTGCTAATCACTACGTCACCGTGACGCCATAAAGAATATAACTATGTTAAAATTGTCATAAAAAATTGGACTGAAGCAGGAACTATTGTGTTACATTATATAATAAGTTGTATAATGACTTACATTTGTAACGTTCCCATGGCTGTTTCTCACTACAGGGACTCTTATGTTCAGGTTAAGACAATAGAAGAGCTACAGAAAAAATTAAACGTGGAAAGGTGGTCTCTAAATAGTTTCCATATCTTTATACATCCACATTTATAGTTCTTTCTTTGTACCTGTGGGTCCTCACATCTCCTACATGTAATTCTTTAGCAGGGTTGTACAATTGTAGAACTTCTCCCGAGGTCCTCTTTAATTACAAATTAATTAAATCAGAATCAATTAAAAAATTAGATCCCCTTAAATGAGGTCTTAATGGGTGTTAATGAGGGGGAGAATGTGTAACTGGACCAAACAATATGACCCAGACACCCCAATTAACTAGCTCATTTTTCCCCATTTATCTTCTGCTTGGCCATTGAAGTGAAATCTAGCTGTTACACAGCAGGTCTAAAATCACTGCAGGAAAAAAAGAAAAAAAAAAAAAAATATATATATATATATATATGTGTGTGTGTGTATACCCACATAACATTTGTAGATTAAGTCTCATCTGGTTCTGATTAATCGTTTATTCATTTATTAATTTTCCAAACCACTTTATCCTGCTAGGGTTGCAGAGAAGCTGCAGCCTATCTCAGTCGGCTCTAGTAACGAAGGCAGGGTACACCCTGAACCAGTCCATCTAGACCAGTCGCCAGTCCGACGCAGTCCAATACACACAACCATTCACACTCACACTCACACCTAGGGGCAATTTGGAACAGCCAATTAGCCTACTGTGCATATCTTTGGACTTTGGGAGGAAACCGGAGAACCCTGAGAAAGCCCACGCAAGCATGGGAAGAGCATGCAAACTCCACACAGAAACACCTTCAGAGCCCAGGACTTGAACCCAGGACCTTTTTGGTATGAGTCAGACGTGCTAACCACTACACTGTGGGCAGTTGTGGCTTAGTGGTTAAGGCGATAGGATACTGTTTCGAAGGTCAACGGTTCAATCACCACTGTTGGGCCCTTGAGCAAGGCCCTTAACCCTCAATTGCTCAGTTGTATAAAAAAATGATGTTTGTAAGTCGCTCTGGATAAGAGCATCAGCCAAATGCTGTAAAATGTAAATGTACACCACCATGCTGCTCATTGTAGTTGAAATGTTAAGCATAAAATGTGCATGTTGCTTTCGAAATGCGATTGCTGGAATGATTGCAGTCCTTTGTTTTCAGCCAAGCATGCAACTCTTTCTGTTTGCACTCACCATGGTAATCCAGGGCTATTATTCATGCAGCTTTATTAGTTGGCTCAGGATGATGTGGTATTAGGCAGTCAGTCTATCAGTATGTATTAAGCTGTCTTATGGAGGTGATGGAGAAGGAGAGGAGAGACCCGGTCAACCTCAGTGTGGAGACAAGCCCAGGCCTATTAACTCCAATTGACTGTGACACACACATGTGGCCTTCTAAACGTCTGGTTCCTTATTGATTTCTCTCTCGTGCTCTCTTCACTTCCTCACCAAAGCTGCCAAGGCAAGACTTCTTTATCCAGACTGATTGGGGACATGTGCCCCTACATATGACACTCTTACATCGGCCTTAATATTCTCTACTTCTTCTTTACCAAAACACCCTGACATGATTAACACTGTACAGAACTGAAGTGTCTCATTACTTCACATGTTCTGGTGTGGAGAATAAATTAAATGGTTGGGAGGGAGGGAGGGGTCACACCGTTCCTAGCTGTGCTCTTTCCTGCATCTGTTGCTAAAATGAAGTCTGACAGCAGATATTGACTTCATATCAACCCCAGTCAGTCTGAGACTGAAAGATTGTGCTCTGCTAAAATCAGCTATCGATAGACAGCCAAATAACTTCCCAGTCTCATGCAAGCCAATGAGATTTATTGATATACACTGCAAGGCAAAGGTATGGAAGCAGCAAGTATGTTAGCAAAAATATTTGTTTAATAATATCTTGTTTAATAAAATTATCATTAGGGATATTCTGACTTTATAATTATTAGGTTTTGAGGTTTTGACCTGAGGTTCAGCCTGCTACGTCTGCGCATGCAGTACCAGGAAATCCCTCTGTGCTATACGAATAAGCGCCATCTGCAGCTGCTCTGTTATCACTCGGGCTGAGGGATATTTGAGGTTATAAATTTAGCTTTTTTTATGTACTTCTCTTGATCTGTGAGACGTAATATTCCCTGCTATGTGATTTTGTTTTAATAAGATACCTCAACCTCAGCTTTAAGAAAGCATGGTGACCTAAATCGACCAGGGATATCTGAATACAATGAGTGATATTATTGTGATGCAGAATCACTACAGGCATTTAGACATCATAGTCTGTCATTTCATGGAAAAGAAAATATATACGATTTTATTAAATGTATATGTAATCTGATTAGCTGTTGAGCGCCCACAACTGGACTAAAACACGAACTTCAAATAAAGTAAATCTTTTCTCAGTTTGGGCGGCACGGTGGCTTAAGTGCCCATGGCTTGGTGAGGGCGTTTCTGTGTGGAGTTTGCATGTTCTCCCCATGCTTACGTGGGTTTCCTCTGTGTACTCCAGTTTCCTCCTACAGTCCAAAAACATGCACATTTGGCTAATTGGCTGTTCCAGATTGCCCCTAGGTGTGAGTGTGAATGGTTGTGTGAGCATTGGGTCTGTGATGATCTGGCGAGCTGTTCAGGGTGTACCCCATCTTCGCCCAGTGTCGGCTGAGATAGGCTCTGTCCTAGCTGCAACCCTAATAGGATTAAGGGATTCGGCAAATGAGTGAATGCACGCAAGCAGCATGAATGGGGTCGGTGTGGAGAGCTGCATCTCCCCAGCAGAGTTTTCAACTGCCATAAGTAAGCATCAACTTCAGTTCAGTCAGTTTTTCATTTTTTTTTTTTACAAAAATCCCATATAATAAATAACTTATTAACCTCATTAGTTCGGTCAGTACAAGGAAATTCCAGACCAGTGCCCTTAATCCATACATTAAAGTCTCGGTCTGACCTCACACTGGACAAGATGTTAGCGTAGTGGTTAGCATGTCCGCCTCACTGCAAGGAGGATCTGGGTTCAAGTCCCAGTACCAGTCATAGAGAGAGAGAGAGAGAGTGTGTGTGTGTGTGTGTGTGTGTGTGTGTGTGTGTGTGTGTGTGTGTGTGTGTGTGTGT
>JBCNYH010000004.1:30218782-30230645 GCA_039654325.1 Tandanus tandanus
TGTGTGTGTGTGTGTGTGTGTGTGTGTGTGTGTGTGTGTGTGTGTGTGTGTGTGTGTGTGTGTGTGTGTGTTATAGATAAACACTGTTCTTCACTCTTTTTTCTGGATGTTCACTCTGCTGAAGCTAAATGGAATTGCTTCTGTGTTTCCCTCTGCAGTGCTGTGATTCTGTCTAAAAGGTTCCAGTAGCAAAATAGTTATAATTACATTTTATTTGTTTTCCCTGGGTGCTGCGGTTTATATACAGTGACCTTCATGCTGTCACAAGCTTCTGCTGACCGTGCCTCTGCCTCTCTCACAAGGGCTGATTAAGAGTTTACTTGCACTATGAGTTTTGCTTAAGCATACAAAAATTCCAAGTATACAGTGATTCACTCGTGCGTTTGTGCATCTTTTTACATTTTTACAATGGTATGTCGTAGATGATTTATTTTCTTTGTTTCTTTTTTTTCCATACAGCGTTTTTATACCTTCGCCTATAAATCTTACGAGCTATAGTATCGTCTATTCTTCCATCGTGTTCATGTTTCTATTTGCTTTGTGAAATTGAACCACAAATATCATATTGATCCTTTCTTTGTTCCACTGAACTTGAGATGACCCTCTGCCCATGCACACACACACACACACATACACACCAAGCTTCTGTGTGTATTCTCCCCTGTCAGTATTTTGCTCTATTATTGTAGCAGTGAATCAGAAGTATTTATTGTTTCTGATGTTAAGACACCAGGATGCATATTGATTTTGAGATTGAGAGCTGGACTTGTTTGTCAGTGAATACATCCATAGTCTCTGTAAGCTATATTTTTCTATCAACAAGATCCTCTGCTCACATTCCCCTAAACCTAATGCTTACATTTTTGATACAAGCTTAGGGTGTGATCACAGTAGAGGTGAGATAGAAAAGTGACTGATGCTAATTTATTTTTATTTTATTTTTTTGCAAATTTTGAAACTTGTGTCAAGATGTTTTGCGACTCAGCATGCAAGTGAATATTTTGAGGCTTAAATGTGTATATCATGCAAAAGTCACGACAGTTTTTGCAACTGATTTGTGAGTAATTTGCGTTTGGTTTGCGGATGTTTGGTGAGAAAAATGCGAATCTCCCGTTGTAAATCAGTCGCGTTCTGTTCCCTTTTTGTTCACCAACCATGTGCTTTTTAATCGCATGTTATTAGTGTGAACAAAATGTGAATAAAATACGAATAATGACATAATATATGGAATATGGTGGATGCCAGCAAGTCTCAAACTTTCCGCATGGAAGTCTCCAACTTAAACAAATCATTTGCGAGCAAAACAACTTTGTCACCTTCTCGCGACATGAGTGGACTGTTTGAGAAGAGCTTGAGACTATTCCGTGTCACAGACTCGTTTTGCGACATTCGCAGAAATTTCAAACATGTTCATGAACCGGGTGATCAAAATGTGATGCCGTGCATGTCATTCATTCATTTTCTGAACCGCTTAATCCTAATTAGGGTCGCGGGGAGGCTGGCACCCATTTCCCCGTCCTTCGGAGCCACTACTGCCCCTGCCGTGAATGTTACGCAACAAATTAAAGAATGAAAATCACCAGCTGCAAATTGCTATTCGTGTCAGTCACTTTTCTATCCCACCTCTACCCCCTTACAAATCTACTTCATGTTGACTGATATAATTGATTACTAGCATGCAGAATTTTTGGCATTTTAGTGTAGTGGTTAGCACATCTGCCTCACAGCAAGAAGGTCCTGGGTTCAAGTCACGGGCTCAGCGAGGGCGTTTCTGTGGAGTTTGCATGTTCTCAACATGCTTGTGTGGGCTTCCTCTGGGTACTCCGGTTTCCTCCTACAGTCAAAAGACATGTATATTAGGCTAACTGGATGTTCCAAATTGCCCCTAGGTGTGAGTGTGAATAGTTGTGTGCGTGCGTGCGTGTGTGTGTGTGTGTATTGGCCCTATGTTGGACTGATGAGCTGTTCAGGGTGCACTCTGCCTTTGCTCAGGGTTGGCTGAGATAGGCTCATGTCTCCCTGTGACCTTAATAGGATTGACCAGTACGGCAAATGGATGAATGAATGTTTTCTATGTGTTTTGTGATAAAGAAAAAGTAAAAGTGAATTTGCATACTCATATGTTAACCTGCTTAATTCTACCAGAGTTGCAGGGAGGCTAGAGCCTATCTCAGCCGACACTGGCCAAAGAAGGGGTACACCTTGAACAAATCACCAGACCATAGGTGTGAGTAGGAGTGTGAATGGTTGTGTGTGTGTGTGTGTGTGTGTGTGTGTGTGTGTGTGTTGCCCTGCCATGGCCTGGCAAGCTGTTCAGGGTGTACCCCACCTTCGTCTGGTGTTGGCTGAGATAGGCGCCAGCCTCTCCGTGACCCTAGTAGGATTAAGTGGTTTGGAAAATGAGTCAGTGAGAGAGTGAGAGAGTGAGTAGTGAGTGAGTGAGTGAGCATGCAGGATACCAGAACATCAGAACATATATTCAGGATAAACAACCTTCAGAGAAAGGGCTTTAGTTATTACTACTGACCATTCATTTCTATATGTCTCAAACATCGGCTGTATATCACCGTCCCCCCAACCCACACACACACACACGCACACACACACAAACCATTCAATGTTTTATAGGCACAATATCTCATTAATTCTTGTTTTTTATGACAGTATAATTGGAGCTGAGCAAAAGCACCTGACTACTCTGTGTTCCAGCACGCTGCAAAAGTCAATACTGCAAGCCAAACAACTTCGCACTCAATTGAACCGTGCAGAAAATCCATAGGAGCTCCATCTCTCTCTCTCTTTATGGCAGTGAAGGATAAGCGCCTCTCATTTACAGAGCCACTTTAAATTTGATGTTATTCATTCACAAACAAGCTCTTCTTCTCATTATTTTAAAGATAAAATTCGGTTAAGTTGCAGAATTCTTAGCGAAAAGTGGGCTCCAGGAAACAGGATCAAGGGAGAAAATATATTTTTGTTGTGGTTGTTTTGGTGGATGGTTTATTTTAACCACTTAATGCTACAAGGGTCGTGGGGAGTTGCCTCTCAGCTGGCAATGGATGAAAGTGGGGTACACCCGAAACAGCTCACCAGTCTATCTCAGGGAAAAACACACACACACACACACACACACACACCAATTCACACTCACACCTAGGAGCATTTGGAATATCCAGTTAGCCAAATGGGCATGTCTTTGGAGTGTAGGAGGAAACCGGAGTGCCTAGCGAAAACCCATGCAAGCACGGGGAGAACATGGCTAATAGGCTAATAAGCTGTTCCAGATTGCCCCTAGGTGTGAGTGTGAGTGTAAATGGTTGTGTGTGTGTTGGCTCTGTGATGGTTTGGTAAGTTGTTCATGTTGTACCCTGCATTTGCCTGAGATAGGCTCCAGCCTCCCCATGACCCTAGCAGGATTAAGCGGTTCATAAAATGAATGAAGGAATAAATAAATAATTCAACCTACTGTTCAGTGGGATCTGCATTTCACACACACACACACACACGCACACACACACACACACACACACACACACACACACACACACACACAGCTGTTTTTTTAAGACACAATCACGCAGCAACACGTCTGTGTAATCATCACCTCTTGCTGTAATCGAAGCTTGACTAGAAAGGCTAGCATGAAAGGTAAAGAGCTAACCGAACTGCATACTTTCTTTTTCGATTTCGTTCCTCCTTCTGATCCTTTGAGTGTGAATGAACGTAGTAATCTCGCTCTCCGGCGGGTGTATGACCACCACAAAGTGAGTTTTAATGGAGGCACTGAGCTGACCTGGATGCCATAAGCTGAATTGATATCCGAGGCTGGTCTGTATCTTTCTCCGATGGTGAGCTGATCTTTGTCTCTCTCCACAGCCATCCAGATTTTGTGTGCAGTCTTTTAGAGAGGGCCATGAATAGTGCATGGCCAAGCTTTCATTACAGGCCAGACTGGAGTGTAAGTAAGAGACAGGAGGGAGCAGGACATGGGAGCACTGTAGCGCAGGTCAGCTGAGCCATGGGAGGAAAGAGCTGTCAGTCAAACCGAGTCTACTTACTTCCTATTCACTCGCCAAGGCTAGCATATGTATGCTGTGCTAACCTTGGGTCAGATTCTTTGTATGAAACAGATTCTGCTTGTGTGCCATCTTTTTGTATGCCTCTATTTAGCATGACCAAGGCAGGAATGAATATTCAGCAAAATCGTTTCTGTGCCCTTTTGCCCCCATCAACTGCAATTGCTCATGTACCATCCAGAGGGGGGGGAAAAGCTGTTTAATAGAACTCAGAATCGCATTAGAAATGGTGGTAAAATTGTGTCAAATATTTGGCAGTGCAATGATCATGACCACGAAAATTCGACACATTCACACCGTGCCTCAGCGAATGTACCACATAAATACAGCCAGAACCCTTTTTTATTTACTTAAAGCCTGAATTATTACGGCTCCAAAAACATCTCGTGCTAGGAGAAGTCTAATTACCTTTCTGCTAGTGTACAGGGAGCAGGATAATCACCATCAAATACCAAGCACCATAAGGTACCTTATACCTCAAAATTAATATCTTCTTCCCTACTTAATTAAGAAATGAAAGTCTTGCTTAACAGGTATTGATTGCGGCTCAGAGGAGAAGTAAGCCATCAACACTGAGAGGAGCAAAGAGGCCCCATGGGTGGACGCTGGTAATGCAGCATGAGGTGTGAAGGGTACATGTGGACGACACCTTATATTGTCTGTTTAATGGCATCATTCCAAAAAAAAAAAAGCACACACACACACAAAAAACCCCAAACAAATAAGGCTGTTTGATCAAGCTGTAGTGGTTAGCACATCTGTCTCTCCTGGGTTCGAGTACCAGGCTCAGCAAGGGCGTTTCTGTATGGAGTTCGCATGTTCTCTCTGTGCTTGCGTGGGTTTCCTCTGGGTACCCTGGTTTCCTCCTACACTTCAAAGACATGCACATTAGGCGAAGTAGATTTTTCAAATTGCCCCTAAGTATGTGTGTATGGGTGGTTGTGTGTGTGTGTTGCCCTGCGAAGGTCTGCCGAGCTGTCGTACCCTGCCTATGACCACTGAGGGCTGAGATAGTCACCAGCCTCAACGCGACCCTAATAAAATGATTAAGCGATTTGGCAAATGAGTGAGTGAGTGTTTGATAAAAACATTTTACATTGTTAAGCTTTGTAAATTTAAATCCCACAAGTACAGACGGACCATTAAACATCAGCATCAGCTGCCTGAGTTGAGTACAGTTTTAGTATTAATTAAAGTGTGTAGACTTTTCGAGTGCATTCGGAAGGGACCGGACACCGTTGCCTTAACTGTAGGTCTCGATGTGCCTCTTTTCTCTGGGGAGACATTTACACTGGTGCTGTCTGTATATGTGCCATTGTTGTGTATGTGGTCCTGTGTATGACTGTTTACAGTAGTGCTACTCTATAGTGGGTGTTTTAGTTAAAGTGTTAGCATTTCTTTGAACATGAGTAGAGTAAGTGCTTTTAAATAATTGATAGTATCAATGATGACACACACCAACATCAATCCCCATCATTCTCAACTTGGCTGCTAAGCTTGACTTAAATGAGAAGACGGCACTTTTTTTGAAAATTAATCTCAATTAAAACTTTTTATTAAAATCTCTCTTTGTGCAAAATCTTAAACCAATAGCTGCTATTTAAAAAAAAATTTGGGTGGGTGTTTTTTTTTTGTTTTTGTTTTTTTTGTTTTGTTTATTTTGGAAAACTGAATCCCAGAATGATGATGTTAACAGTACCCAAGTTTACATGGACTAGTTTGGTTTTAAACATCATTGCTTTCCGTATTTCACACCTCCAACACAAATCACTCAATAAATGACATGAATGTATCAAAATCTTATACTTGTACATGTTAACTTGGCCCTTGATGACAATATCATTCTGAGACTCAGTTTTCAAATCACTGCCCATAAAATCGCTTAACCGGAAGCTATCAGTCTTAAATTTTGCACACGGAAATAAATTCATCTAGAGATTTGAATGAGATTAACTTTTAACAAGTACTGACTTCTCCTTTAACCACCTTTGCGTCCCATCTCTCTGTCTTCCTCTCTTAGTAACCTAAGCGCTGTGTCTGAAAGAGTCTGCGTCATAATTAAATCATCAGGTCTTCTATTTTAACCGGGCTGTAACCCAAACCTCAACGGGACCTTGTGTTACACTATCAGTGAGGCTGCCAGGTGCTGACAGGCTGATGAGGCTGCATGGCTGAAAGAATGGGCCAAAGCGAGTCGCTCATAGACTCGAGTTGGCCCGCCTTACACCCAACCGGCGCTTATCTGAGCATCTTTGAAGCATGATGCTTAGTTACTGCTGCAGCTACTGTACTTACTGCCTGCTGCATGCTCTCAGACATTTACAGGCTCATGGATCTTGTTTGGTTTGATCGGTTTATTTTATTGTCTTATGACATTTATATTGAAATCTGCAATAATAGGGCGACACGGTGGCGTCTGCCTCGCAGCCAGAATATTCTGGGTTTGAGTTCTGGGCTTGGTAAGGGGCCTTTCTGTGTGGAGTTTGCATGTTCTTCCCGTGCTTGTGTGGGTTTCCTCCGGGTACTCTGATTTCCTCCCACAGTCCAAAAACATACACTTTAGGCTGATTGGCTGTTCCAAATTGCCCCTAGATGTGAGTGTGAATGTGGATGGTTGTGTGCGTTGGCCCTGCAATGGACTGGCGAGCTGTCCAGGGTGTACACTACCTTCACCCAGAGTCGGCTGAGATAGGCTCCAACCTCCCTCTAACCTTAGAAAGATAAAGTGTTTCAGCAAATGAATGAGGAATGAATGAATGAATCTGAAAGGGTTCTTTGGTTCATGTGATAGTGTACCAGGACAGATGACCACTGTATAGACGTGCCTTTCGTGCAATGATCCAGTCTTCGAGTATCACTTGTGGCTAAATGAAAATTTTGTTTCAGAGCAATACATGAAAAGTCTAGGCTGAGCCCAGAATATCAGAAGGAAAATGTGTATTAGGTGAAGTATCCACTTGAGTGATTTCAGTGTCAAGAGGAGTCAGTAAAAATGCACTAATAAAAAAAGGAGTCTGCTATGAGGGTGTACATTTGAGTACCTGTAGTGGCTGGTGATGGTCACTGTGCCCCCAGTGAAGGGACTAACACACAGGCAGGTGGTGATGAATGGCTGGGTTTGGGGGAGCAATTGTAATCCATCCCTAATTGGTAGATTGAACGCACAAAAGCTCGTTCAGTAATTGAACCATTTAACCTCTGGCATAGAGTTCAACAATCAGCACTAGAACTGTTTTTAACCCTATAACAACCTGCGTTTGGTTCTTTCTCTCTGTCTGTTTGTCTCGCTCTCACTCTCTGTCTCTCTCTAATCAAAGCCTTCTCAGCCAAGATTAATCATTCTCTTGAGGCTGAATGAACAAATCTCCACAGCCACTCTCTAAAATCAAGAGGAAAGCCTTCCTAGGAGAGTGTGTGTTACTAGAACAGCAATGTGAGGACTAAAGCTGGATTGCAGAAAGCAGACATGAGTGTGATAGTCGGGTGTCCATATACTTTTGGCCATATCATGCACAAAGTGCTGTCTAAATGAAGGATAGAATTGCAATTAGAAATAGAAAGATCAATTCTATCCTTCATTTCTCCAAAAAGAGGATGAACAGATTTTCAGTGTTGGACAGGCAGGAGAACTTTGAGTGTGTGCTCCAAGAGTGTTTTCATATATAGTGTATTTTGGACACGTGATTCCCTGATACGCTGTGTGCACACTCGCTAGCCCTGAGCTTAGGAAGCCTTGTTCAGTCACTGCGCTCAGCTAATCTTCCATAATGTACGTTCACTTAAAGGCAAGGAACCACTGCATTTTACTTTGTAACTCAAAATTGTTTCGAACTGCTTAATGTTTCAAGAGCTGCAGGATGGCTGGAGCCTACCTCAGCCGACTCTGATTAATGCTCTGAACTGCTCACCAATCTACTGCAGAGCCAACACACACACACACACAACCATTCACACTCACACCACTGGGGCAATTTAGAGTATCCATTTAGCCTAATTTTCATGTCTTTGGTCTGTGGAAGGAAACCGGAGTACCCAGAGGAAACCCATGCAATCACAAAGTAACAGAAATGCCTTTGCCGAGTCTGAGACTCAAACCTAGGACCTTCTTGCTATGAGGTAGCCGTACTTACCACTACACCACAGTGCCGCCCTTCTTTAAGTTCACTCGCTTTCACTTTGCCGAACCACTTCATCCTATTAAGGTGGCAATGAGGCTGGAGCCTATCTCACCCATCACTGGGCGAAGGCAGGGTACACCGTGAACAGGGTAACTGGGCAACTGGGCAACAGGGCAACGCACACGCAACCATTTACACTCACACTCACACCTAGGGGCAATTTAGAACAGCCAGTTAGCCTAATGTGCATGTCATTGGATTGTCGGAGAAAACCAGAGTACCCGGAGGAAACACTCACAAGCACAAGGAGAACATGCAAACGCCACACAGAAACGCCCTCTCCAAACCCGGGACTTGAACCCAGGACCTTCTTGCTGTGAGGCGGACGTGCTAACCACTACCCCACCGTGCCGCCCTTGTTTACTTAGTTGAATAAGAAAAACGTTCAATAATTTTAATATGTAGTATTTTTACGTAGTCTTTAATGTTCACATGGAATCAGTAAAAGCTGGGTTGAAGGAAGTTGCGTTTATTTCATCTGTAGGCTTTGAGAGGATATAGGGTTGAAACTGGATGGCCCTGTTTAGTGTCAACTGAATTATTAAGCGTAGTGGTGTGTCTTACAAAGCCCATCTTGGTGTGTGTGCAAGAGAAGGCAACTGGGGGTCAACAACCAGCAAACAAGGAGCAACGTAATATCTATGTCTTAAAGATACCACTTTAAATCCAACCCAGATATTATCTATGATATCCTTCTATGTTGTGTTTAATAAAACCGTCTGTAAAATTGGTGCAGTCTAATATGCAGTCAATAAAACGAGGCTGGAGTGATGCGCTGCACAACAAACATTAAATCCAGTCGCAGATATTCACAGAAATGTTTGGCAGGACTATAAGGCATTAAGGCAATAAAGAGTGGCAGTCTTCTGTTTCTTCGAGTTGTTGTATGAGCAGATATGGCTTTTTCTGCTGTTTTTGCATTTGTAAATCTATTTTTCTTTGATAGATTATATTTGCCAGTGCTGCTAGGCTTTGAAGTGGGAGAAAAGTCGATGCAAGCTGAGCACTCGCTCTCTTGAAAGTGCTCCATAAATCCACCGGCATCCATCCATTCACACCCCTGGGCTGGTGCGCATCTCTGTAAAGAGCTATTAGATGTTCTGTTGGTCAGTGAGTGTGTGTAAAAAGCTCCATGGGTGGATGCTGCCTGCTTTTAATGAGTGGGGGACCGGGGGGAATGCAAGTAGTTAACACTGAGAGATGCTGAGATCATTTAGTCCCCCGTGGCTCCTGACACTGACTTAATAGTTGCCCATTTTCAGAGATGCATCTAAACTGCCTCTGCGGAGCCTTTCTGCACTTTGTCAAGGCAGGAGTGCTGCAGTATACAGATGGTCTTTTTTGTGATACTTTCCCATTCTTTGCTACTGTCAGCTAATACTGATGATAACTCGGAGGAATAATAACTTGTAGCTGTGAGCGATTATAACTTTAGCTTGCAGAAAGTTGTTATTGTATGCTAATCTGCAGCCAGTGTGGTTCGCATTACACGGACTACATCTTTAACCTGAACCCCCCCTACACACACGCACACACCCATGTTCATCAGCATCCAGCACACGCTACCTGATTGCATTTACAGTATGCAGCAGCATGTTTCCAAGTAGCTGTTCATTCTTTTCCCCCCACTGAGACTTACCTCTCTATTCACCGCTCCAGCTTCTCGGGTCCCATCAGTCCTGCAGTCATTAAGACCGTCATACCACCATCGCACTCCTTGTATCTCACAGCCACCCGCCAATTGTTTCCCATAACAAAACTGCCCATGTTGTAATTACCATTCACACAAACAGAAGAGCGCTTTCATTGCTATGCTGACAGTGAATGGGTGAGCATGGGGCAAGTGCACAATAGCAAGGGTGTACAGGGGGCTGTTTGCGTAGGGAGGAGTGGGCCACCAGAGCCGCCCGTTATTCACCACACGCACCAACTTTAATTAATTTTCATCTCTCCTTTTTTTAGAGCACTATAGTGATGCTGACCCCGCGCTTCCCGGTTTGAATGGAGCCATCTCCTCATCACTGGCTGTCAGTAGGTCAGCAGGGCTTGCATTTCAACAGAGTGGCCCCTGGAGAGTACTCTTATTGTCTTTCCATAGCATGGGGGGGGGGTGAATGGTCCTGTGTGTCTTTGTGGCATGTGTGTCTTTGTGGCATGTGCACTTATACACAGGTATGTGATCATTGGTGCAGCCCAAGGGTTAATAGCACGCTACATGTTAAAATAGTGCTTTAATTTGCCTGCTGTACTCTTCTGATTTTGAGTGTTGATACTCTATAAGGTAGGGTAGGGATTACTCTCTCACTCTCACTCATTTGCCTACCTCAGCCAACACTGGACAAAGGAAGGGGTACACCCTGAACAGCCAGACCATTGCAGGGCAACACACACACAACTATTCACACTCACATTCACGAGGCAATTTGGAACAGCCAATTAGCCTAATGTGCATGTCTTTGGACTGTGGGAGGAACCAGAGTACCCGGAGCATGCATACCTGTGCCCAGGCAATGCAAATACCTGTGCCCAGGACTTGAACCCAGTACGTTCTTGCTGTGAGGCGGACATGCTAACCACTACGCCACCGTGCCACCCAAAGGTGAGGATTAACTTAAAAAAATGTCCTGCATTCCATTTTTCGGTCATTTATTGACGGTCTAGTAAATATTATACATAACTTTACTTGGTGAGGGGTTCAAGCCCCAGTACCACCAAACTGCCACTGTTGGGCCCTTGAGCGAGGCCCCTAACCCTTAACTGCTCAGTTGTTTAAGTTTAAGTGTAAGTCTCTCTGGTTAAGGGCTTCTGCCAAAATGCCATGAATGCAAATGTTGATGGGTCCATTGATAGAAACTTTCACCAGATTATTGGGTCTTGACTCCCAGACTTCCTGTCTACTCTGATGTCCTGAAGCATGTGGCTACAGATTCAATTTGATCAGGAGTTAATAAAATGGATGATGTCTTAAAGACAATGTAATTTAGCTTAAGCCACATGATCTACACACTTCCTTTGGTGTCTAAGCCCGATGTTTGATGTTCTCCTTGTCTTTTCACAGTGTGTTACACTGATGCCCCAGTTCACCTGCTGGGCCTTTGTGGAATTAAACAGGACATACACAATATTGCCACCCATGAAGTGTCATATGCTTATGACAGCTTTGATATGCTGTGCACTTGAATACGGCTTCCAGGGGCCCCACTGAGACCGGGGACAGGAGTGATTAACTAATGGGGGTAGCACTTTTATATGTGTAGTTGGGTAGAGAAGCACTGAAGTTCAAAGCCTACACTTAGCTCAGCTGTTCCTCTGTTGGACCACAATTAGGAGATTAAAACACACTTGGCTTTGGGCTTCCCTGGTCCTTACACTTCAAAACAAGATCCTTCTACACTTCCCACCTCTCATCTTTATATTCAGCTTATACCTAAATTACCCCCTCTTCCATACAATTGTACATCTCAACTCACTGCCCTGTCACATTATTATATTTACACTTACCCAGCACTCACCTAACACTGCAGCATTCTGCTTTATAGATAGATAGATAGATAGATAGATAGATAGATAGATAGATAGATAGATAGATAGATAGATAGATAGATAGAT
>JBCNYH010000004.1:30275266-30282766 GCA_039654325.1 Tandanus tandanus
TTCATCCATCCCTCCACCATCTATCTATCTATCTATCTATCTATCTATCTATCTATCTATCTATCTATCTATCTATCTATCCATTCATCTATTTATTTGTTTGTTTTGTTTGTTTGCTTATTTGTTTATTTATTTAATTTGCTAGTTGGTTAGTGAGTTTGTTTTTGCCTTTATTCATCCATCCCTCCACCATCTATCTATCTATCTATCTATCTATCTATCTATCTATCTATCTATCTATCTATCTATCCATTCATCCATTTATTAATTAATTTATTTGTTTGTTTGCTTGTTTGTAATTTGGGAGCTATTCTAAAGTGTAAACAAGTCTGTGTTTTTGCCCGGCTGTGAGCTCTGTGTGAACTTTAGATTACAGTGAGCAGTGGGGCAACACCGGCCACTGATACCCCCCTGTACGGGGTTTTGTAGTGAGACACTGTGCATTGATCGCCCTATAAATACTTATCAATAATGAATAAGCCTGTAAAACCTTTACCACTTCACTGCTAAGCCAAATCAAATATTTTACACTCAGGCATTAAAGGTAACACATTCACAAGCTCAGCCTCCTGTACGACATTTGGAGAAATTGAAGCTCTTCTTCTTACGTCATTTCCCGACTCCTGTGTGGGGTTAAGGGCCTTGATCCAGGAGAGGCAGCCTGGTGTGGGGCTCGAACCGATCCGTAACCCAGCCTTAAGCGTCTGAGCCAACACTGCTCCAGTCGGTGAAACCATTTAGTGATGCACTGGTTAGAATTAAGCTGTAATATGTCCTTTGCTAAAATAAAATTCCTAATCAATAAAAAAGGGATAAATATTGGCAGCACTTATTTACCTGCTGCTCAATGCTTTTCGGCACGAATGCTTTTCTCATTAAACACTGAACGGGGCATGTAAAAGTAAAGGGATCTATTAACAGAGTGCCCAGTGCAGTGCTGCCTCCACCGCTCACTTGCGATGCTTTTGCAACTCTTAGTCCATAGTGTTGGGATAAGTCTCGGCTCAACTCCCCTAGTTTATCCAATCAAACAAGTGAAATAGGTGATCTAACATGTAGGCTTCTGTCAAATATCCCACCGTTCACACGGCCCCACGCGCATCCCTTTCTAGTGGTAGGATAAAAGATCACGTGGTGATCCTTACAGACGTCTCGGGCCTCTGTGACAGCAGCGTCCGTCGTTTCCATTGGTCCCGGAGGCGGATGTTTAATGTAAATACGCCAGCGCTAAGTGGGAGTGTCTCGCTATTAGTTTAGCTGTCAGTCGATCTCCGGCGCGCGCGATCTGCACTGCTTTATGTGATAAAGGCGCGCGCTGGCACGAGGACACTGTGCGCGGACTGCAGCATGCAGAGCCACGCGCTCTAAACACGCCGCACGGTGCGACTCCACGCAGCCGGTCACATGCAGCCGGATTCCCGGACTCGAACCGACACAGAAAGGAAACCGCTGAAGACAAAACCATCACAAATAAATAAATAAATAAACAAACCCAGATTTCTTCGAGGAGCTGGTTGGTGAGATCTCTGCACATAAGACTCAGAGCTTCTTTTCTCTTTAAATAAGGTAAGCTTTATTTTCCCAAAATCTCATTCTAATTCGCCTTATATTTCTCCAGTTTCCTGTCTTAAGATGAATTTGTTTAAGCTGTTTGTTTTTATTATTGACGTTCAATATGTATACCGAGCCTATCTTTCAAATCTTAATTGAAATTTCACAAGCAAATCATCATTAAAGTTTATTTTTAGGGTAGATATTATATCCTCTCGATCCCCCTTTTTTATTCTAAGAAAGAAAGAAAGTGTCTTTATTTAGCGAAATTATTCCTCAACGTAGTATAATAATAATAATAATAATAATAATAATAATAATAATAATAATAATAACAACAACAATAACAATAATAATAATAATATAATAATGTAAAAAAATAATAATAATATAATGATAAAAAACAAAATAATAATAATAATGATAATAATAATATAATGATAAAAAAACAAAATAATAATAATAATAATGATGATGATAATAATAATAATAATAACAATAATAATAATAATAATGATAATAATAATAATGATAATAATAATAATAATAATATAATTATGTAAAAAAATTATATAATGATAAAAAACTAAATAATAATAATAATAATGATAATAATAATAATAATAATGATAATAATAATAATAATAATAATAATAATAATAATCAGCTTACAGTGCTTTTTCTGTTGTGAAGCTCTTGCATGGTTCACAGTCTGACCCGCTCTTTCTTCTTGTTGAATTAGATAGATGAATTATTCTCACAATAACTACTAAAACTACCTTCCGCACAATAACCGACAAAAACTCGTCCATCTTTATGTAAAAACTATAATACAATTCAAATAAACCACAACAAGTTCATTAAGACTAATTAAAAGGATAATCTCAGTATAAAGATCTTCACCCAGATTCTTTTGATTTGAATTAATGAAGCCTGGAGGGCTGGTCATATGCTGCTGATGAGCCTTGAATGCCCCGATTAAATTCCCTTGTATAGGGAATAAAAATAGTATGTACTAAAAAAGTGCTGCAATGGTTTATAGCAGTTCAGTATTTTAATTTTTATTTAATTTTTATTTGCCCATATGCTGAGTTTGGTCTGTGTATTTGCTTTTTATATTTCAGTGTCGTGGCCCTTAAATCTATCCCAGGCTTCTTCTTCTTCTATTCATTATTATTATTATTAGTAGTAGTAGTAGTAGTAGTCTATTATTTTATTTGTTTGAACAGATGTTATTTTTTGTCTGTTGTAGATTTTAATACAGAATGCTGAATGCACTTACATTGTTTTTAATATATGTATTATACACTTAAAGTGTATTTTGTATTCGAAGTAATATAGAAAAAAATCATATTTCACACTTGTTCTTAATGATATTAGCTTGAGTCCAACCTTGCCCTTTTGTAACAAGTGTTTTGGTGTCCGCAGATTTCCAGGAATGGAATCTATATCGAGCCAGCTATCAGCCGGAAGAGATTCCACCTGTTCCCCCAACTCGAAGCAGGAGTTGCAGTCCTACACCGGCACCACACTCAAACCCAACCAAGTCAGCGAGACCTCTCTGTACGGAATACCCATCGTCTCTTTGGTCATAGATGGCCAAGAACGACTTTGTCTGGCCCAGATTTCCAACACCCTCTTAAAGAACTATAGCTACAACGAAATCCACAACCGGCGTGTGGCTTTGGGTATCACCTGTGTGCAGTGCACGCCAGTTCAGCTGGAGATCTTGAGGCGCGCCGGTGCCATGCCCATTTCCTCCCGGCGCTGCGGGATGATCACCAAGCGCGAAGCGGAGCGCCTTTGCAAATCCTTCCTCGGCGAACACAACCCTCCCAAACTGCCAGAAAATTTCGCTTTTGACGTGTCCCATGAGTGCGCGTGGGGCTGCCGGGGCAGCTTTATACCGGCCCGGTACAACAGCTCGAGAGCGAAATGCATCAAGTGCTCGTTCTGTAACATGTATTTTTCACCAAACAAATTCATATTTCATTCTCACCGCACACCCGAGTCCAAATACACGCAGCCCGACGCGGCAAACTTCAACTCGTGGAGACGTCACCTGAAGCTGACGGACAAAAACTCGTCGGACGATGTGATCCACGCGTGGGAGGACGTGAAGGCCATGTTTAACGGAGGCAGCCGGAAGAGGACCCTGCCCGGGCACGGGTCTGACAGCTCGTCCCCACTGAAATCGCAAGTCCCTGTGAGTCGAGTCCAGGGGAGTTCATCCGAGGTGCCCCTTAAAACCCTTCGCTGTGAAGATGACAGGGCCACCGTACCCATACCGCGCGGCATCCGCAGCTACCCCGTCATCCCGGTGCCCAGCAAGAGTTTTGGGATGCTGCAGAAAATTCCACCTCCCCTCTTCCCCCATCCGTACGGCTTCCAGGCATTTGGACTTTGTCAGAAGAAAGACGACGGCGTGATAGGGGATCAGAGTAAAGCTAACTTGCCGGGTGTATTCTGGCCAGGCGCGAAGGACAGCGCTTACCCTTCGTTTCCCATGTTCTGGCCCACGGCAAGTGGCCTTCCCATGGCTCCTTACCACCACGCACCACCGAAACCGCCTCCCGAGGTGCTTTGCGCACGCCAGCACGAGTTCGACGCGGCGGAAGCGGGTGAGAGGAGCGCGAGCACGCCCAAAGACAACCTAATGGACAACGAGCGCTGCTCCAGCTCCCAGTCCAGCCGTAACGACGAGGAGAAATCCGGTGACGAGGCCAGACCCTCGGAGAGCATGCCAAGGAAATCGGGTTATGTCTCAGCCTTCAGGCCTGTCGTTAAGGACACAGAGAGTATAGCAAAGCTGTACGGAAACAGAGCGCCGTATTCGGGGACCAGGTCCGGGTACTTATCACCTGACTTCCTGAGCGAAAGTTCGAGTTACAGGTCGGCCTCTCCGGATGTGGACGACAGCGCGGAGGACCCGGATGTGGACGTGGAGTCACACAAAGTACAGGAAGATGAAGAATGCCTGCAACTTTCAGTGGACGACCACCACAGTCCACCAGCTCTGTCTGCTCACGTGCACGGCGACGGAGGGAAAGGCCAAGGAGAGGAAACCAGCCGAACAATGAGTGATCCACACACTACACACACCACCGAGGCAGAAAAGCAAAACAAATCACTGCTGGAGAGCAGCAAACCCACAACGCGTTATGAAGTGAGTATCATCCACTGCCTGATCCACCAGCAGACCCTCACTTAACCAAACTCTTACTTTATTTACACTGAAAATCCCCCAAATTCATGAGTTCAGCTGCACTTCTGTAAACACTAGCACTGGTTCAAAATGAGGTCAAATGTCTTGTGTTTTAATTGTAAAAGTTATGTTGTAGCCTATATTGACCGTGCAAATCTGTCCAGCACTATGCTGTGCTTATATTTAATTCTCACTGTAATATTAATACGTGAAGAATTAGAATTCCCAACATGTAAATTAATTCGAGTTTCTTTTATGAGTGCTCATGGTTATTGTTCTTCCATTGTGAATCTTTAAATTGCTCTAAATCGTGCTCATGCAGATTGGCTTTAGCACTGAGAATTTATTCAAATAATCTGCTTTTTATGCAGTCTCATAAGGGGTTGCAAGAAAGAGTGGAATTGAAGATAATTGCCACTAATTGCCTGGTTAATTTTACAGGTGTACACACACGAAAGGATTGCCCCCTTGTACCAGATGAATGCGCCCTGTTTCGTCTCGACAGGCGCTTACCAGCGCAGCTCCAGCAGTAAGCTCCACTTTCAGCTTGACTCTCCACATCAGCACGCCGTGTAGGCTACAGTCTCACACGTTTTACTGAGTTATTTCAATCTACGTTCATATTTATTTCCCACAGTTAAAGATGCGCATGAGGAGGAGCCGTCATCCACTGTAGAGGAAATAACTGCCCCGAAAACCCTGCACGAGCACAGCAGCGCTCCTGAAGGAGGCCCCAGGGAAGCCGAGGGTGAGATTAAGGATTCATGTCCGCATAGGGGGGAAAACTAAATGTTATTAATACATGACATGTCAACGATTAGTGCTAATAAAATAATAATAATAATAGTAATAATAACAATTATTAAACACACACAGACACACACACACACACACACACACACACACATGACAGATCACCCTGTTATTTTCTTTGTGTCCAGATATGGAAGCTATGCGCAGTGAAACAAGCAGAGTGTCACTGATTGAAAAAAACATCGAAAACATGGCGAAAGGTATAAAGATAATGCTAATAATAATAATAATAGACACATTTTAGTATGGGATCCCTAATTTAAATGTTTAAAATAAATTATCTTTATAAATTAAAAGGTTGTTTCAGTGACCAGTCAAAAACAGTGAAATATTTCCATTGATTTGATAAATTATAATTATCTATAACCTACTAGCAGCGGATTAAACCAAATATACTCAGTCTGCATCTCTTTATATAGCATATTAAAGTATCTAGTGGAGCCTATACATTACAGCAGCTGTTGAAGGATATAGATGTCCATACATGCTGTCCATTTCTGTTCATTTTTAGAAATTCGTACACATTAATGTTGTGGCAAAATAATTACAGCCAAAAAATAAATAAATAAAAACGTTCAAACACCATAGACAAGAAAAGATGAATTTGTTCACGTAACGTATTGGGCTAAGAGTCTAAATATTGTAGTAAAATATAAACATTCGGCTATTTATTTTAACTAATAATATTTATATCTATATTTCTATGCAATTTTTATTAATTTTTCATATGAGGCTTATTTAGTCCTGGGTCATTTCATTTAACATGCTTCACAAACTGCTCCTAAATAAACATCTTGGAATAGTTATAATAAATGCTATTGTAATAAGTGTTAAATATTTATTTTTAATAGAAGAGCTACAGAAACAACTTGTGGAACAAGTGGAGCTGAGAAAGAAGCTGGAACGGGAATTCCAAAGTCTGAAAGGTATTTTAACATCATCATATAATGTAATTATTAAAAAGCAATGGATTTCTCATGAATCACCTTGTATTTATGAAGTTTATGAAATTTAGTCATTTCTACTCATTTACGTTTTTATATACTGACTGTTTATATTCTTTCAAAAAAAACTATAGTTCTCGTAAAGTCCAGTTTAATCAACAATAATAATTATGATGATTTCTGTAATATAACGATTTTTTCCTAGACAACTTTCAAGACCAAATGAAAAGGGAGCTGTCATACCGAGAAGAGATGGTCCAACAGCTACAGATTGTTCGGGGTAAGGTCCTAATTCTCCAAAAAATATTTTAAATCACATGCCCCAAATTTTCTAAATAGTTTACTACATGTGCACAAAAGTGGCATAAACCTACAAACTACAAAACTGTATAATAATAAGAACTGTTAACTTTTAAAAAATAATAATTTTTGTCAAGTTGTTTGAAGCTGGAAGATTTTTTTTTTTTTACTGTGCAACAATTATTAAAACAACAACAACAACAACAACCACAGTGTTTTTCAAATAAAATCCAAGTTAATCTTTACAAAAAAATCTTTAACTTGTTAATTGAGTAGTTATTAATTACTTCTCCTTTTACATTTAATGTGTATTTATTGCATCACAGGAAACTGACAGGAACCCAGATGTGTAATCTTGGGGGTGACTTTGTTCCGTTTTGAATATCCTCAGTTTTTGATTTTAACTAAGAATTTTTTTCTTAAGCAATTTTTTTATATTACAGTGAAGAAAGTGTCCAATGTGAGAAATCTCCTGGTGTAAATTCTTAGCTCATGGGCTATTTATCCGACTTATCTCAGTAGCAAAAGACTATCAATCCGAACAGCTGAATCTGGTGATGAGTAGATGAGGTAGGATAATTGGCCTTTCATATCTGAGTCATTCTTTGTCTCTCCTGCTCAGACACTTTGTGCAGGGAGCTGGACCATGAAAGAAAGGCTCGTTATGCAATTCAACAGAAGTTAAAT
>JBCNYH010000004.1:30300373-30325803 GCA_039654325.1 Tandanus tandanus
AAAGAATGTGCTGATTCGCTCCTTAAGTTTGTGGAAACACAATATTGTGTATTGAGTGTCGGATAAGTGTTGTAAAAATCCGGGACTGCTGCTGAATAATGGTGATTGCCGGACTGATTATGGTAAATGTCCGGGAAAGGGTAGGAACCCTGGACATTAGCGATTGCCGGACTTTTGAGGTTTCCGGACAGCCTACCCCCCCTAATAATCCGGGAAATCGAGGGTGAAGTGTGTGTGTGTGTATGTATGCATGTATGCATGCTTGCTTGCTTGCTTGCTTGTCTTGGATAAAAAAAGACTATTCAATGAGGGCCTCCTATATAAACTATTCATTAGGGTGGAATGACACACACACATGGGCTATGCAGTAATCTATTGAGTTTACTCAGTGAACTGCTGTTTTTTTTATTCATGTTTACCAGAATCACTAGTTCAACCTGGATTTCCCACATAATCTCTCCTCTGATAAAATACAGGATTTTCCCTTATCAGTGTGAGGTGAACAACTAATCTAGTCTTTTACACATGTCCAAAAATTATAAATCTCCAGTTTTAATTATTAAAACCCTCTTCCAGGTAATTATGCACCGATCCGACATGGAATGAACGCATCACGGAGGAGCTCCGCGCTCCACTATCTCATACACACGTCCGCTTTTTAGCTTCAAACCAATAGTGCAGACTGAAATAGCCAAAGCTGAGCTCAGACAGTAGCTCATGCTGGAATACACAACTAATTCAACCGGATCCACTGGACTCGAGACAATCAAATGGAGGATACATGTGAAATATACAGAGAAAAAAGCGTGAAAAAGTAATAAAAAAAGAAAGCACTTGGATTTGTTTTATTTACATTTTAAGGGCAGGTTCAGTACAATACATGAGCTGAATAAGCATAATTCACACACAACCAATGCAGGGTCATGTGTGTTTGTCAATTTCTCATGATGGATCCTCATCTTCAGCGTCGCCTTCGGTGTCATTTTTAAGTTAGTTAATGGTAATGATGACATCATGAGGACAGAGGTTCCTGCTACTCAAAAACAATTTGAAAACTCTGTACTTTGTGATCATGTGGTGTTTAAGTTGCTTACTGACTGTTTCAACTTGTTTGCTGATCAAGAAGCTGAATATTAGCGAGGATATAACAATAAAGGTAAGGTGCAAGCTATTTAGTTTTGATGCAAGTAACTTTTGCTGGCAGCTTGAGCCATGCCCCAGATATTTTTCCAAAGAATTTCAATCCCTGATACATTTGTTGAAACAAAACAAAACAAAAAATATTTAATCTTTTCGAAACAATTCAGTGCCTATTACATTAGCGCACACCTTTTGTATTTTCAGGCAGGGCGTTGATAAAGTCAGTTAGTGCTTTGTTGCTGTCCAACAAGCATCAAGACCCGTCCAAACTACAGACATGATGTGGTTTTATGAGTTCCAGACCATTTGAGCCCTTTCATATCTGAATTTGATGTTATCCAGGACATATGTTAATAACAGGTATGAACAGGGCATGTTCGGGTTAGCTTGTGCGCTGTGTCTTTGCTCTGGAGCTTTACCAATATTTTTAGCTCCCGCCACATAGTGGGGGAAGCTATTGAAATGGCTGGCGTCCGTCCGTGTATCACACTTTGGTTTCCGGACGATACCTTGGGAACGCTTGCTCAGATTTTAATAAAATTTGGTATGCGGATTTGTCTTACAGGTACCTCGCCTGGGATTGGTGCACGCCAAACCTTGCGCTTAATTAATGAATCAGCTGGACTTCAGCAAGACTTCTTTTAATGCAACAGTTTTGATTTTGGTTTAAGGAAGATATAAATCAAGTTTAAAATACACATTCCTGGGCGGTGGGAGCATTTGACCCCTGCAGTCTATTTTTTGCTTTTCCTTTGTACCCAATAATTTATAATAGAAGTACTGTGGGGGAACTGTGGTGTATGTCTTTTAATTCTCTGGATCCTACTGAAGCCCTCTCTAAATTTCCCCGTAGTTCATCAGGAGTTCCCCGCGAGGGTTTCGTGGAGGCTGTATACTTGGAAAGTGACAGTGCTGTGACAGTACTCACAACAAATAAAACGATTACTAACCAGTACTCAGAATTCTTATTTAAAAAAAAAAAAAACAATAAAGACCTATTAATAATCAGACTTATCAAACTATGAGCAAGGAAGACCAGTGTGTTCACTCTCTCTGGTGTTAACAGTGTCCTGGTACATCTAACATTTACACCCTGGATTAAAAATTGGTACTAGTGGCCGAGATACACACACTTGTGAAGTTGCACCCCTTTCCTTTCTGCTTGCTTTTTGTAAGAACTCCCCCCAAAATTTCTTTGCTTCTTTATACCAAGCGGTAAAGATGGTACAGCAGTCCTTCAGCACTTGCTGCTTCTTTGCCACCTAAAGCACCCGCCTGCCCTGTTTTTTTTTTTTTTTTATTAAATCAGCCAACATTTCAAACAGTGCGCTTGTTTTAACGGCTTCTGCCTGGCTTGATGGACTGAGCCTTGAATCTTGGATAGTCTGAGGTACTGTAGTTGTGTTGAACAGGTCCTCAGAGATTTGTACCTGTATTCATGAGAGTGGAAGACATTTCTTGTTCTACTCCCAGTCAAGTGGGATTTTGGAGCGCTCCAGAGCTGTTCTCTCCTGCCAGGAGCTGCCAGTAGGTGGCGTTTAGAAGAATATGTTCTGGGAAAGGAGGAATGTCTTGGAAACGCTGAAGAACATTGAACATAAAGGTGTGTGAATTTATTGAAATGTACTTCCACATGAGAAAATCATTCGAAATTAAAGTATTAAGTTAGTAAACCTCACCTTCCTTCTAGTTCCGCTACTTGAAGCAGCATGGTATGGTATTCCTGGACATCTCAGATGGTGTCACTGGTGCAGTCTAAATATTCTTGCATGCACTTGGCCACTGCAGTGAGCGGTTTGAGTGGAGGACCACCTTCTGTACAAATAAGCACATACACTTTTTCTAATAGTATTAGAAAAGAAAGAAGGTTATAAGAGATTGAGTTAATAAAAAATGAACATTGCCTGCTTGATCTATGGCTTTGTTAAATGCTCTAATCGCAGTATAGAGGGGTCAACCATCCTTTCTAAAGAAGAACATTCCACCATGCTAAATAGCAGTGTATTTTTTATTTTTTATTTTATTTTATTTTTTTTATAAATATAGTGCACATGGTTTGTCCCTGTACCATTTGGATCTTTTGTCATATGAAATTGTTTCTGAGCCTTTTGTGGACTGTCCAAGTCGATCGTTTCTTGAGATGAAGTGGTGGTCATTTGGTTGTCTCAAAAAAACTTTTTTTTTTCAAATTATTCTGTCACTCTTGCATTAGAAAAACTGCAATCGATGTTTCTGCCAGCTTGTTTTCTTGTAGAAAAGAAACTAACTTTTGAAAAATGACATCCCCTTAGAGGTGCTTCCTCCTGTTTAATTGTTTGTCAGGGTTTCAGTATATCAGATTTGTGACTCAAAGTTACCACAGGGGAAAAAAACCCAGGCCAAATAAAGAAGTTTTAAATCAGGAACTGAATGTGAGAAGTCTGTAAACAAGTCTTATATGTTAAAAACGTGTTCTGCTCTGGAGTTCTGCATGAATAGATCTTAAATTATGATAGAAGTTGTGATGATAAACATCACATGTTAATGGAAAAAAAAAAAGGGAATGTGAACCACCTATATTTAGTAGCCTAACTCGTAAAGCTAGTCATTGGTAGGGTCGTTGTATGACAACTCATCGAGTTTTCAGAACTTTTCCCAGTTCGTGTCATGGATTTTTTTTCATTCATTCACGTTCTAAGCCGATTAATTCTAATTAGGGTTGCGGGGATGCTGGTGCCCATCCCAGTACACCCTGGACAGCTCGCCAGGCCATTGCATCATCGATTTTCTTAAAATAAAATAAAATTTAATATCAACACCCCTTTCTAAGAAAGGAAATCATGCCAAACCTTAGAGCTGTACTCTAAAAAGTTTTCTAGATATTAAACTTTGAAATTTACCCAATAAAACCCGAATGAAGCTATATTCTTCACCTAAATTTATTTCTGTATATGAAGCCACACCAAAACCAGGGTTCATTGTGAACAGGGCTGTAAATTTTATAATGTATCCAAAATAGAAATAAAAATGACCCAAATGCTGATTTCTGATAGTTTTTTTTACTTGTTTTAAACTGTAGTGTAAGCACTTCATGCTAATTTATGAAAACACATGTATGTTATTTTATATAAGGCAACTGTAAAGGGTTTAAACATGGCTTTAGAACTTAAAAAGACAATTTTTGTTTACCACAAATTAACTAGATATTATAATTAAGGAAACTCAAAGGATGTATGGATTCATTTTTTTTCCCTGGGAAAGAATACCATTTTATTAGAAACATATTGAAATTTCCGAGATGTGTCTTGTTCCCTTAGTCATTGAAAATGTGTAATTTCTGCTAACTTTCATATCCACATCAAATAACCAGGGGCATTTTTGCACTTCAGGCTGTCTGAAGCATTTTCCTTATTTTAATTTCATATTATAAAAACTTCAGCATCTTCTTATTCAGGGCTTTTACCCTTCAAGCTGTATAAATAATATAACTTCGAGCCAGATGATGAGATCATGTTCAGGCTTGTTATAAAGGCTTTGGAAGTGGGAGGGGAAAGATTCTTGTCTCAACGTGAAGGGTGTAAAAGAAACAAATTTAGGTGAAAAGTAAGTTAAATATGGGCTTTATTGGATACATTTTCAAAATATTAAATCTAGAAAACTACTTGGAGTACAGCTCTAAGGTTTGGCATGGTTGCATGTTTCCTTAGATAAGGTTATTGGTCTACATGTGAATATATATTTTCATAAGAAAATCTATCGCATGAACTGGGAGACACTAGATGAGTTGGCGTGGCATGGCCCGGTAGTGAGCTAATCTGGTTGATTTGTAGAGCTGCTGTTCAGTCTATTTGTTGTTGTGTTTATCCATCCATGTCATTCATAAACATTTTTTTAGTGCCAGGTCCCATCGGGACTGTGGTCAGTGCGATGCTGAGGTGTGAGGATGTGCTCTAAGTTGTGGATCATGGGCACCTGGTAATCTGCCGTAGGATTTTCAAAATAATCCTGGAATCATGTGTCCTTTAATGGTTGCAAGTCATAAGGCAACATTACAACACTGCACCAGAGGTGGTAACGTCCAGGTTTAGTGATAACATTTACGCCTTTTGGCAGCAAAGAAGAGATATCCTGGTTGTGAGAGGCTAGCAACAGTGAGCATATGTGACCTGCTCCAGCATAGTACGGATTAGTTTGCAAGGTGGTGTTCTGAGTAAGAGCCAAAGTATGTTGAAAATGGCTTACCTGGACGAAAATGCAATATCTCTCCATGCTAAAATCCTCGTTTAAGAAAGGTTTACATGTCCAAGGTATTGTAAAACAGTGGTAAAATCCACTTATTTTGCAATTATTTCAAACTTTTGTGATTGCTGAGGGTATTTCCTTATTATCCATACCAGAATACTCTACCTACCTAAGGAATCCCTTATACAACAGTAAACCAATGAGAAGCCTCAAAACAAACCTGACTTGGTGTAAATAGAATTCCTTTGTTGCTAGGAAGACGCTAGTATGATTGCTCTGATTGGTCGAGAGCCAGATTCATTTAGTTTATAGATGTTAGGGAGTTTCAAATGCAGACATTCAGAAACTGGTTCTGTAATTGTAATGACTATTTTCTCACAAGCAGCATTTCCTGATTAGGGATATACAAAGTGATGTAACTCAGTCCATTTTCATGTATCATTTATTATACCACATTTTGAAGATTATTAAATATGTTATCCAAATATATCAATATCTCAGTATGTCAGATTTCCTACCTAATCCGTATCATGCTGGAGAGGGTCACATTCTCTGCACTTTGGAAGTATTTTACTTTGGAGAGTCTTGGCAGTAAAGCGTGTATGTTATGCAGGGTAACAGTTTTGAGGGGTGGCACCAGTGTTGCTAAATTCAGCACTAGCAGTCTTATAAAGCATTCAAAGACGTACCATGTGAAAAAGTACGAGTTCACCAAGGCAGTGGAAGGAAAAAGAAGACAATCAGCAAATGCTGGATAGTGAACTCAAATAGCATAACAGGTTTCACGGAGACAGTCCAGAAGTGAAGCAGATAATAGACAGATTAGTCCAGTTTATCATTCTGGATGACCAGTTCTTATCTGTTGTGGAAAATGTGGGATTTTGCTTACTGCTTACTGGGCCATTTGGAGCCAAGGTACAATTTGCCAGTGTCATATATCTGATACTGTCACTGACATTAATACATTGGTATCAGATCAGCATCGGTATCGGCAGGTACTGAAAGGTCAAGTATTGGTATCGGGAAGGAAAAAATGGTATCTGAACATCTCTAATCATATTTATTTGAGGACAACTTTTAATCTGAAATCAAAGGCAAGTCTTCCAAACACTCCTGTTACACATGAACATATATTTTCACTTTCAGGTGTTTTTATCTCCCTGTGCTTGTGTGGGTTTCCTCAGGGTACTTTGGTTTCCTTCCACAGTCCAAAAAATGCACAGTAGGCTAATTGGCTGTTCCAAATCACCCCTTGGTGTTAGTGCGTGTGTGAATGGTTGTATGTGTGTTGGCCCTGCAATGGTCTGTACCCCACCCTCACCCAGAGTTGGCTGAGAGGGGCGCCAGCCTCCTCACATCTCTAATAACGATTAAGAGGCTTAGAACATGAATAAATGTATGAAGTTGTTTTTACTTACATTTTCAAAGTGGCAACCTGCTAAAATTATTAATTTGTGTTAGCCTGTTGGATAAAAACTGCCCCCGACATCGCTAAGCGCTGCCCGGTCATTTACTTTTCCTTCAGTGTCTTACCCAGAGCCTCTTGTGGGTATTCCTGACAATGGTCCAACTATTTCTAGCCAGATGCTTTTACTTTATTCAAGAGAATTTTTCCAGAGCGGACTCGTTTATTTTACTTTCGTTTATGTTCATGAAATCAAGATTGTGGACGGAGCAGGGGACAGCGTGGCCTAAACATTAAAACCACAGATTGGTGGAATCTTACTGCACATGAAAAGCAGGGTGAGGAGTATTTTTTATTACTGTTTATTTGTGAAGATTAAAGGTACTGGGTGGCACAACGGCGTAGTGGTTAGCATGTCCGCCTTACAGCAGGAAAGCTCTGTGTTTGTGTCTCGGGCTCAGGCGTTTCTCTGTGGACTTTGCATGTTCTCTGGTTTCCAAATAAATACTGACGCAACAGCCCAGAGACTGACATAAACTTCTGCACAATTATGAGGAAAACATACAGCCCCTCATATTTGCGAGTATGATATTGTTATAAAGCACTTCTGTAAGTTGCTCTCGATAAGAGCGTCTTAAATGCTGTAAATGTAAATGTATTCATCGGTGAAGTGAAAATCCGGCTGTATCTGAATGCGTTTGAAGATTTCTCATTTCCCGTAGTTTCTGCCACCGCTGCCAGTGATCTGGGATAGAAATCCTCATTTTCTATCATTCCTTTTTGTGTTCACGTCTTGCTCTTTTCCGTTCAGACGCTTGCGATTTCGCCATGTTTGTCACGTGATCCGCACTTTCCGAAAATGACGTCACGAGTTTTTGTGAATACAGACCGTGTAATTCAAGTCAGTAAGCTGCTATCCCTTAGGTTTGTTTGTTTACATTGCTTAGCTCTTATTCAGAGAGAAAAAAATCATGATGTCTCGCACTGCGAAGTATTTAGATCGGTACGTATTTAGTTGAAGTTTGCATATAGAATGTTGCAAATAATTTCTGTCTTGTGCAGGACATGCCTCTAACAAGCCACAGTTAAACTGGCTAAATGTATCAGGCCTCATTAACCTCTGAAAACACTTCACGTTTCATAATTACACTGAAATGTATCAAGCTTCAATGTAAACTGATGCCATGAAATGAACTCTTGAGTATATTTGAGTCAGTATGCAGGAGTTGTAGGTGCTTTCGTTTTAAATGTTCATGAAAGGAATTTGTGCTTTGTGCACACTGCACTCTGCCATGCTGTTTTTAATTGATGCTCTTTGTGGATTAGTAATCCTTATCTGTATTTGTTTGTTGTTTATGTTGCAGTTGCGACGGCGCTGTTCTGTCAGTAACCATTCTTTCTCACGCATATTGTTTCTCGCACAGAACACACCCTTCTGATCATCACAAGATAGGACTTACTATATTTAAATCTGTTGCTGGTAAATGTTTATTAAATATGATTTTATTACAAGTTAAGGCTTAAAAAAATGACATACTTTTTATCAAAAGCTTTAAAATGTAAATAATTGTGGAGGATCTGATGTATGTAGGTGTCACAGTTGTCACACAGACTACTGTGACTTTTTTATGGGTGTGTATAAATAGTTACATACTGTGAAAATTCTGTTTCCCACGGATCAGAGCCATGTCAAAACCCCTCAAAATATTATTTACTCTTTGAACAGCTGTAATCATTATGCACATTGTTGACTACAGCAGTGATTAACCAATTTATTACAAAGTTTATTTCAATACTTGATTCTGATTGGTCACTTAGAGCATGGAGTTTTCTGTTATTTCTCTAACGCACTGTTGTTAAGTATAACAGATTGTTACTATGGAGCATGTCGTTAGCCTAAGCAATTAAAAAGAAATTATCCATATTTTATGTCGTTATTGTTTTTATCTTATGCTGTACTGATCTGGTGTCTGTCCACAATTTTCAGAATGCTGCTTCTCCGTTATTTCTTGACCAGTATTGCTTATGTTGGTTTTATTGATAGGGCTGGGAGAAATTAGAAATTCATTATTTATGCAAATTTATGCAAACTTCTTCAAAATCACAAACAGAACGATTCTTCTCCTGTATTTCTTGACCCGTTTTGATTTTGTTTGTTTTTATCTGACGGGTGAAGTGTGACCTTTGACAATTCTACCAAGAATTTGCAAATTTGCAAATTTATGCAAACTCTTTCAAAACCACAAAAACTGCTGCTTCTCCTTTATTTCTTCACTGAGTTGAATTCGTCTGATAGAGCTCGATCGGCCATTATAGTGGTTAACTTCGTGTGTCCTTCTGTTCAGTTCTATTCCCACAGGTTGTAACACACATGTTCCCGTTTCTTTCTTTTACCTGCAGAATTAAAAATGTTTATAGAAATGTACCATCATGATTACTCTCATAAATACATTCATGAAGTGCAGCTCGACACAAATAAGAAAAACTATCTGATGCTTGTGCCTATAAATATTCAGTCAAATTCCTGCACTGAAAACCGCATATTGTTTTCGTACAGGCGTCGGACACTACGGTATTGACGTTCTGGTTTTAAGGTAAGAAGCTGTGTAATAAGCGGGATAATGTACATAAAGCTGGTGATTTCATCATGAAATAAACAAGACAGTGTCCCTCTGCCAGGGTTTATTTCATGATAATGACTGTCATGCTGTACATTTTCCTTTATGGTTTAACAGCACACTTATATATATATACACAGTATTATATATATACACAGTTACTTAGGTATAACACAGTTCATTCAGTCGTTCTGGCTGTAAAGAGAACTGTAGTTTTATGTGGGGAACATTTGTTGAATATTTATTAATAAGGTCTCGGTTGTAAGCACTTTTTGAAGATTCCCATCTCAGGAAATTCTTCAGGGCAAATCAGTTTACTCTTTTTCATAAAACTGAGAGATTGAATGTGAGAGAAAGAGGCTGGTGGTTCATTGCATCTATAGGAACTCACTTTTCAGTTGAAGGGTCCACCATGTTGAATCTATTTGGTGACTGTTTAATTGCAGTGTGTCCAACATTAAATGAAACATGATACACAAAAAGGTATGAACAGATGGCTCTGATTTTCTGTAGAATTTGTTTATACATATAACCACAGCAGACCTTTCCCATTTTAGATGTGGGATTTCCCCCATGTTCTGAATCATAGTAAATATGTACTGTGATTTATAATCACATGATGTTAGATGCCTGTGAAATATCCATTATAGTTGATAGAGATTTTCTTCATTTACTTCAAGATATTTGTTCAGCTTTTTATCTTGTAAATGTCTGGGTGTTTTTTTTCTTTACTGGATGTCATTTATATTTAATATAATCTATTTATTATAGTTGTTTGTTTGGTTACTTAGGGGTGTTTGTGCCTTCTGGTTTTTGGCCGTGTGTTGTGGTAATTTTGTAGCATTCTCTTTGGGTCAGTTCATTAAATGCTATCCACCATCTAGTCTCAGATTTTCCTCAAATATGTATATTTGAATGTACATCATCAAAAATGCTCAACCTGAAAATTTCAGCAAGATCTGACAATTATTGACGATTAGACAGCTATTTGAATTTCGAAAAACTAGCTGAATGATGTAAAATGGCATTTTCAGTGCATGATAAATCCTAAACTATATATTACAGGATCATGAACCTTCACATGTAGTTAGAACAACATGCAGAGAGTCCATTTCTGCTTTCATATTCAGTGTGAGATGAACCATGGCTGAGCTTTTGCTTCCTAAATGTATTTATTTATTTATGTATTTATTAATTTTGAACCATTCTCGAGGTCCATAAAATATACTCAAAGTTCAGAAGAGCCACTGCTGATCTTTTCTGATTAACAGATTGATCTAGTATATATTTTTAGAAATTTTTCTATTTTCTAGAAATTTGGTTCCAAGTCTGTTACTATGCAAAATCTTACTTTTACACATTTTCATCAAATTTCAAGGAGCCATATGTTTAGGGGTGGGTATAGGGTACACAGACATAGTTTTCGGTAAAGCTGATGACTTGACTTGGAATGACCCCTCTGTGAATTTAGAAAATTCTTTGTTCTTTATTGATTTCGTGGATCAGTATAAGAAATGCTAGTTTATTTTTAGGGGAAATTTCTGCTCTTTGTTGCTCATTGTCATGTGCTCTGTTACAGCTGTTTGTGGGAAATGAGTAAGTGTGTGATTATTGCACAAGCAGGCCGCTGCTGCACATTTTCAGTTTCTTTACAATACTGAATAACTGAGTGACATTGAGGCACGAATAGCACAAGAAGAATGCTTGGAATTTTGCTGCGTTGTTTCATATAATGGAGTCATTACTAAAATGTGATTTAATTTACCCGTCTGCAGAGTGTGGGAAATACCACAGATATTCAAAACCTCGAGACACTTAACAACGACTTTTAAACCATAAGATGGATTTGGGTCTCATAGGATTTAATGAGGGTGGCACAGTTGTGCAGTGGTTAGCATGGCCACCTCACAACAAGAAGGTCCAGGTTCGATTCCCAGACTCAGGCGTTTCTGTGTGGAGTTTGCATGGAAGCCCTGTGCTTGTGTGGGTTTCCTCTGGGCACTTCGGGTTCCTCCCACAGTCCAAAGACATGCACATTAGGCTGACTGTCTGCTCTGAGTTGATCCTAGGTGTGAGTGTGTGTGGATGGGTGTGTGTGTTGGCCCTGTGATGATCTGGCAATTTTAAGGATTTAGTGGTTCGGCAAATGAGTGAGTGATAATGAGAATTTCATGATTTTCCTCATTCTTTTTATTTATTTATTTATTTAGGGAGAAACTCCAAAGGTATGGTGTAGCAAAGAATTGCTAATGCAATACATCAGATATTCAAACTGGACAATATAACTGTTTTAATCTATTCTCAGTGTTAATAGAGAGAGCACAGCCTGTCAGTGGGTTTTTTTTCCTCCTCTGACGAAAAGGACTGTTCATATATCCTGAAAATGCTCAATTCCTGGTCACAAGCAGTGTCTGAATTCTCGTCACATGTATTTGAAGTATCCACTTTATTCATTTTGTGTCATTTTATTTATTTAAACTATTTTCTATATATTTTTAATGTTGAAACCAAAGTATTTTTCTCTAGGTGTGTACTAGGGAAGCCCAACAGGCGAATTATATTGCGTAGATGAAATTCAGTCAGTATGGAGTAACAGATCCTAGTTAAAACTAATACTTCACAGCTGTTAAGTCTCGTCTTTGCTAAGTTTTATTTTTCCACTGCAGTTAACCTTTCCTCTTACAGCTGTTAATGACGTGCAGATTAAATAGCTGGAGCCAATTCATTCAGTCCCCATGCCGCTTTTCTGCAAATGAGCATCTACAACTCCAAATCACATTAAGTTACTCAGTGTGATGAGAGATAAATAAGGATTTGGGAAGAATTTTTTTTTTTCTTATTTATTTATATAATATTTTTTTCATTCATTCCTCTTGCAGTATTAACTGAATTACAGGCTCAGAGCAGTGGGCAGCCACATTACGGCACCCGGAGAGCAGTTGGGTGTTCAGTGCCTTGCCCGTGGGCGCTTCAGCCGTGAAAGTTTTCCTACCAGTCTGGGAATTGAGCCACATTAGGCCACGGCTGTATTTCACTCAGAACAATGCAGCATTTTATACCTATATCTAATTTATTACCTATATTTGGATTTTTTTCCAGGTTCTTGTAAGGCATTAATTAAAAAAACAAGTTAGTTTGTAAAAACTTTGTACAGAACTCCTGAAGTCATTTTTTTGCAGGTTCAAATCAAGTCACAAGTCTCTTGCGTTTGTAATGAAGGTTTTGTCTCTGCTATGTTCCATGCGGCCTGCTGCTTAGAACATTGCAACATTGCATATCCAAGGACTTCAGAACATACTGCAAGATAAACCTGCACTCATTAACTGACCACCAGTCTAATTAATCGAATCTTCTTTACTTACAAAGTTTGTAACTGGCTGAAGTTGAATAGCTGATGCCAGTATGTTTGGAAACAGGCACAAATGGTAACTTGTCTTTCACATTATCAACATACCATCCAGGGTTACTGGATACTACATGGAAATGGAGCTATCTGATTGGTTCATTGGTCAACTGAGGCCGAGATGATAATTGTTTTAGTATATACTACACAGAATCATAAGCGAAAAAGTACACTAAAATACAATTGCTTTGCAGTAGTAACCTTCGCCCATTGCTTCTCGCATAAAGTAAAACTTCCAGAGACACTTGTTTATCTTCTTTTTCCATATCTTGTATTTTTGTTTGAAATTATTCTTGTGTGCAGTACTCTGAAGTAAAAAGCAAATTGAAACGTTTAGGGTTTAATAGAAGTGGACATTGGTTTCACTTTCCTGATACCGGTATCTAAAAGTGCCTTTTGTACCTTTTAGAAATGGCTTTTTGTTGAATTTCTAGGATTTTAGCATCAATGTCCATGACATATTGAGAATGTTTGTCCATTATTTTAATTCAAGCATTATCCCAAGTGGATAAAGTCTGTTTTCCTGAGATAACAGACCAATTAGATTGTGCCTTGCCTGTGTAGTATACTGTCTACCGGTAGATGCTATAGAAAACACACAGAGGAAAAAGGGGTTTACTTGTTTGGTGATTTATAAAGTAGATTCAATATGGATGAATTAAAAATCGTTTTTTAGCTTAGGGTTGATTTTGAGTAGGTCAGACTTAGGGTGGATTCTGAAAGTCATTATTCAGAGTGGATAATGCTTAAATCAGAATGCTACTTGGAGCAGGCGTCGTTGTCATCATACTTTAAAATAGAAGAATAAGCCATAAAATCTATTTAGTTTGTTTTTTTTGTTTCCATGTGGTAACCGGTTAGGCTAGAAGGGAGTGTTAAGCGAAATCCACCTTGTCCTCTGTAGTTACTTCAGTTGCTCAGGTCGAGGCTCATCAACATTGTGTGGTAATAAAATGAAGTCAGCTGATGAGTTGGATGTACTGAATGACCAGGTTCTCCCATCAGTAGAGTTTTTATTCCCTGAATCATGGGCGTGTTACCAAACAACAATGCCTGGATTCATTGGGCCCAAATTTTCAGAGTGGATCCTGGAGCACGAGTACTCCTTTTCACTCATGAATTGGCACCACAGAGTATGCCAGTTTTGAGCCATACAAAAACTATCCATCTATGATGGTGGGCTGAAAAGTTCATAGGCTAACCATGATGCAATGGTCAAATGTGACTAAATCTGGGTTCTTTTTTTCAACAGTCTTCCCTGCAGTCTACACTATGCTTGTAACGAGCGATAAAACTATCGAGTAATCGCTTGACTGGACCCTCGACAGCTTGTATCGATAATGAAATCTTTCTTACCGATAATTTTCAATAATGATTCCTGTAGATTTGGTGCAATTCTGTTCGATTTTATGGCATTTTACACTTGATTCAGGGGCAACCTGTAACTTGCTGGTTGATCTGGGAGTTGGGCGGGTTGGGGGTTTCTAATTTTCTGCAGGTTGGGCGGTTTCTAAGCTATATGTACTGGTGATTCACGAGTACAGTGTAACCTGCTGGTTGATCTGTGGGTTGGGCAGTTTTAGATCTGCTTGCTAAAAATGTCTTGGGTGTGGATGGGATGGGTTGAAAAGATTACTTTTCAACCAATCACTTTTGATCCCTCAGCCTCAGTGGATGTCGCTGAATTGAATAGTCCTACTTTTCAGCGACATCCACCTCGCCTTCGGGGCATAATTATTAACCCCAGAGAGGAAACCAATCAGTTCGTGCTATTTCCATGTAGTATACAGTAACAGGATTTGTATATTCTCAAGAGAAAAAGGCTTATTTCCATTGAGGCCCTGGTTGCAAGATGACTCTGCAGTTTAAAGTTACAGATTTATTTTTGTTTGACTTTGATGCTTGATTATGTAACGTATATATGTTTTTAAACTAGCTGGGCGTGGCTGAACTCTTTCTAGTACACTGTGTGTCTTGATGGATAATGGACTGTGGACTTTGCCACCAATCTTTCTGTCTTTAGGTTCATATTGCATTAGGGTAGTCCTTAAAAATCAAAAGTCAGAAAGTCTAAGCTCCAACCCCTGAAAAAACTCTCCTGGTGACTTTTTTTTTCTCAATCGGACAACGTTTACCCCTCCCTCAACGACCTTGAAATTTCAACCTGAGGATCCCCAAGAGGCGCTTTTTGTCTGGGAATAAACAGAGCGTATAAAGATTAAAATCAGAATGAAAATAAAAGTTGTAACCTCAGAATTGATAGAAAACAAATTAATCTATGAAAAGGAAATGTCAATGGTAAAGAAAATCATAAGGGACTGTAACAATACTAGACTTATGAACTAACACTCAAATCAACTCAAGATGTGTGTTCTAATGGATTTCTTGACCCAGAAAACCATAATTTAGCACTTTAACCCTCAGGAGTCGATGGACGTGCCGGCGCGTTCAAATCACGTGGCTGATTTAAGATGATGTAGCAGGAAAACGTGGTCTTGCGAAGTCTCAGTTTCAGCTTGTAGGTAAACTTGCAGGTAAACGCTGCCATCAAGTGGACAACAGGAGGAGTAACACACCCTGGAAATGTCAGTGCTAAATTTGTGCATAATTCTTTAAATTTACAATTTATATTTACATTCTAAGTTATAAAAATGGTTCATTAAACATTTTTGTGTTTGTCACAGTTAAAAAAAAACTGTGTTTTTTGCGTTATTTTAGGTCCAATGTGTTAATACAGTTTGTCAAAATAATAAAGGTACCTGTAAGGTCACACAGGTGAGGTTCTTACACCAAAGAAGGCAAGGCAAACTGTTTTTTAAGGTGAAATATAAAGGTGAATTTCAAAAGTAGTCAAAACGGCCAGTTATAACCTGGACCCTTAAGGGTTAAAACCTTGAAAAATATTAAGTAGTGGTCAGAATATGGTAAAATGAAGTTCTGGAAGGCCATCTTGGATTTTTGCAAATTAAGTGATGTTTGCCTACTTCGTTTTTTACTGTAATTTATTTGTTATTCTAGAGACTTTTCTGATTCAAAAACTGTCGAGAAACCTTTTATTTTAATTTCTCTCAATGCTTGAGCATATGTTGACTGGGCTATTTAGGGGAAAACAATATTATAGAAGGGATACATAACTTTGAGGGGTATGTACAGGGGTTAGCTTTGAGTAAATGCATTTTCCCACTAAGAGAGACCAGTCACATACTATTTTGAAATGGATAAATACATAATAAAAATGTTAATGCTAACACCGACCCCTATTTCCAAGGATCTCATTTTGTTTGTTTTTAAGGATTGTTGTTTTAAAAGTTTTTATTCATTTTTTGAGTAGAACAATAAGTAACATACAACATTTCATTTGTCATCCAATGCCTAAAAAAGTGGCACAAAGTACAAGACATTGCATTATTAGAAGCATAAAGAATAATTTCAAACATGTAAACATATAAATATTAGTACGCCAGCGAGTAGTACGCCCACTTGCCAACAATTGATATTCTTCATATAACAGATGTTTAGTATTGTTAGTCATTTATGAATTTCTTTACTGTCGACAACATTTCCTTTTCATAGAATAATATATTTATTTTCATTCTCTTTTTAATCCTTATATGCTCTGTTTGTTCCCAGACAAAAAGCGCCTCTTGGGGATCCTCAGGGTGAAATTTCAAGGTCGTTGAGGGGGTAAATGTTGTCTGATTGAGAAAAAAATTCACCAGGAGAGTTTTTTCAGCTATTGCAACAAATTTCAGGGGTTGGCGCTTAGACTTTCTGACATTTAAAATGTTTAAGAACCACCCTATATTGCATGTATGCTGAGAGTCTAATCAGTGGCGCTGTTACAGACAGAATGATTGAATGATCGGCATTAGATTGTGCTGTTAGATGAAGAGAGTCTGAGTCTGACCTTCCTTCTTTCCTTTAGTATTAGTGCTAGTATGTTTGTGTTTGTGGGGGGTGGGCAAGTTTAATGAAAATGTGTTTGTTGTTTACATGAGCAGTTCAGCTGCCAATAAACTGGCAAGAAGAAAGTGGGCACAAAGATGGAGAAACATGAGCTGCTAAGGTCTGCAGTTCTTTGTTTTCATTGGAGCTTCGCTTCACTGCGTTTGTTTTGAAAACTCGCTGGTTAAAGTTTAGATTTGGTTTCCCCTCCCCAAGATCTTACCATCTCCGCTCTCTTCTGCACCAGTTTTAATAGAAACCAAATGTTGAAATTTTGTTATAATGCCGAAGAATTATAAGTGCTTTTTTGGTCCAATCTCAAATAATGATTTAAAATCAGTAAAGGGCTGTGACAAAAAAAAATTCCCTCTGAATCATTTTGTATACCCCTTTTACAGTTAAAAAACTAGTTATACTGAGTTGGGTGGACACAGATCTAACATCTTGTGAAGATGTCATTTTGAAAGTATGATACGAATTGAAGTTTAAAAAGAAAAATATGCCTGACATCAAACATGAATATTATAATTATTTGAATAATTTTTAAAACATACTATTTTTATGGTGTTACTGTGAAGAAATATACATATTTTTTAACTGGGCATCAAAATGATTGTATGTGTTCTTTGTATATGTGCTCTGCCAGTTTGTTTGGGTCCCATCAGTATGTAAGGAGTGTGACACTTCCATATAAATGTGCCTCATTTTACAATAAGACAAAAAGGAATTCAATCCCCCTTTATGGTCTGACTATAAAGTATCAGTGATTCTCTGTAAAGATTACTATTTAGTGAAAATATCAGTATGCTGGTGTAAGGAGTGTGATGTAGTTGAACACCCATTTTTTTATTAAAAAGGTTTGATTTTTATTTTATTTTTTTAAGAACCTGAGACATGTATGAATTTTTTGCATTACATTACATAATGCAACCATACAAATAAAACCTTTTTTTTTTTTTTTTTTTTTTGTCACAGCCCAGAAATGCCTCTTACATTCACATTTAGGGCATTTGGTAGACGTTCTTATCCAGAGCGCCTTAGAGTCTGGTCTCATCTATACAGCTGCCTTGCTTAAGGCCCCAACAGTGGCACCTTGGTGGTACTGGGATTTGAACCCTCAATCTGATTGGTAACCCAGAGCCTTAACCACTGAGCTACCACTGCCCCCTAATAAAAAGGAACTAGTGTTTGAATGAACTGATATTTAAATTTTTTATTATTTTTTTTTTGTTAGCTTTCTGGTGCAATACTATCAGACCACAATGAAGTTCATCTGTTTTTTCTCTCGTTTGGATTAACAGCAAATGGTGATGAGCCTACGTGTCTCTGAACTGCAAGTACTCCTAGGATACGCCGGTCGCAATAAGCACGGAAGAAAGCACGAACTATTGACCAAAGCACTCCACTTGCTGAAGGCTGGCTGCAGCCCTGCTGTACAGATGAAGATCAAGGAGCTGTACCGCCGCCGCTTCCCCACAAAAATGGTGTCCCCGACAGACCTCTCTCTCCCAGGAGTCCACTCCACAACAGGTGTAGCGTCTGCAGGTTTGCCTGCTAGCCTCACCCAACTCGGGTTCGACAGCCACGGAGCACCATCGCCTCTACTACCTGTCTCGCTCCTGGGGCCCAAGCACGAGCTGGGCCTGCCGCATCTCTCTTCTGCCCTGCATCCTGTCCATCCAGACGTCAAGCTTCAGAGGCTTCCTTTCTACGACGTGCTGGATGAACTGATCAAGCCCACCACCCTGGGTTAGTGATTCCCCCCTCCCCCTTGCTTTACACCCAGCTGGATCTTTCTACTTGGCGATACTGACATCAAGGTGTTCTTGAAATGATGTATGGCTTATCAGGTTGGATATGGTCCAGCGAGCCTATATATAGCTGTGGTGCTAAAAATAACGGCGGCAGTAACATTGGAAAGATGTTGACGTACATAGTTGAGCCCATCTGCAAGCTACCCATTTTAGTGAGCTTCAGTTCATGTGCACGAGGGCAGAGATGAGCAAAAGGTGTCTTATCGCTCTGAGTGAACGTTGCCATTACAAATGTTTGAGCTTTAAAAGTAGAATAAAGTTTCATGAATCTAATGACATTACATGAACAGAAAGTAGCCCGGCTTCAGCCTAAAAACAACTTTTATCTTAAGTATTACTCAGAAAAGTTGTTTAGCTTTATGTAAAAATGCATTTCCGAAACTAGAGAATTAAAGGGGCGGTGTCATGGTTACTGCGCATGCTCCACTTTTTACAAATCAAATGAGTAAAACTATCGGTGGAATCGTAGTTCACGGTTTGAGCTTGAGGGAAGAATTTTAAACTAAATATTACATCAAAAACTGCAGAAAAGTCTGATTGTATAAACCAGAATTGGTAGCAGAAGCTCATGACTTTACTTTTCTGATAATGGTTTGCTTTTGATAGCGCTTTTTTGGGTGCATTATAGGCATGTATCCTATCAAACTGAAATCACACGATATGATGCTTGTACTTCACATCTCCAAAGCAGAAGCAATTTACAAAAACAGCTAAAGTAAGAAATGTACAAACTTGCCCTTAGTTTTCTGCCTGGTGATAACAGTTTTCAGCCACGGCTATGGCACTTTTTTGGGAACTCAAATGTCCCAATTTTCGGAAATAATACCACACATTAGAAGATCTGTCTTCTAAAAACAGGATTCCACAATTTCAGTAAGAGATTCTAACTCTTAAGCAGTGATGAAAATCATGGAGCATGCTCAGTATACCTGACCCAACCACTTGAAATCCTGTTCACCTGAACTTGAATTTGTGATGTACATCTATTGTGTGCATCTAATAATGTACATCTAATTTCCCTCTTTAAAATGTGAAATAAATACAGCTATTAAAGTTTAAAACATTAACAGCACTTGGCAGACGCTCTTATCCAGAGCGACTTACAATTATCATTTTATACAACTGAGCAATTGAGGGTTAAGGGCCTTGCTCAAGGGCCCAACAGTGGGGATTGAATCGCTGACCTTCGGATCAGTAACCCATCGCCTTAACCACTAAGCCACCACTGCCCTATTAAAAAATTGGGACATGGTGGGCAGCATAGTGGCGTAGTGGTTAGCAAACGGGTCCTGGGTTCGATTCCCGGGCTTGGGTGTTTCTGTATGGAGTTTGCATGTTCTCTTCGTGCTTGCATGGGTTTCCTCTGGGTACTCCAGTTTCCTCTCACAGTCCAAAGATATGTACATTAGGCTGATTGGCTGTTCTAAATTTCCCCTATGTGTAAGTGTGAATGATCTGGTGGTGTGTGTGTTGCCCTGAGATGGTCTGGCGAGCTGTTTGTTTAGTATCGGCTGAGAGAGAGCCTCCCCACGACCCTAGTATGATTAAGCGGTTCGGTAAATGAGTGAGAGTAATAACATGGTTGTAAAAATTTAGTTTGTGGAAGTTCCCGTGCTTGAACAGAGTTAGGAAAACACCGAGCACCAAGAAGTAAACGTAAACAAGCACAAGCCTTTGTTTAATAAAAGAAAATGAAGTGATGCTGTCAAAACACTTTTGCTATATTAGTGTAACTTAAACTAACTTAAAATTTTAAGGGTTTACTGTATGCCTGTTATGACTGCTTTTAACAAGAGATAATAATTAAACACGATATTATGCAAGTTTCAGCATTACTATAATATTACAATATTGGACTGCTCTAGTATAAAGAACCATTCCAGTGTTTTTAGCCCCACATTATTGCTATATCCAGGAAACTACCTTTTTACAGACATGCATCTGCTCCACCTTGGAGTTGAACATTTTAGTCTCTAATGAATGTATAAGTGAATAATTTTCTCTTTGTCTCTCTTTCCCTCAAGTTCTTCCTTACTATAAGCAGATTAAATTGAGTAAGTTCTTTTTGAACATGTACAGTATGAATTACATTTAGACTGTTATGCCACAAAAGAGAATCAGTACATATGGTTCTTGTATTTGTAATCTTGGTGGGAAAAAATGTTAAATATGGTCAATTCTAAGAATCTTTCGAAATACTTCCCCACGTAACTGTAAAAAAAAAAAAAAGACTATAAAATATAACCTTCACACATCAACTACCATTTCAGTTTAATTCTCCTGATTTATCTTCCTAATTGCCCTCCACGCCGTTGGTTTTTTTTTTTTTCAGCCTCAGACAACAATCAGAGGTTTCAGGAAACTTGCTTTGCATTTGCGTTGACGCCACAGCAAGTCCAACAGATCAGCAGCTCAATGTAAGTATGGGGAGGAGTGTTAATTTGCTTACCATGGTTAGTAATAATGGTGCAGAACAAGTTTGCAAACCAGTATGGATACCTGTAAATTCCTACTGTGAATGGGAAACTGGACGAGTATTTCTTTTAACCAGTCAGACTAAATGTTGTCTTCTGCTTGCTTTAGCTGTCTTTTCAATTGTTGAGTATAACATACATGTCTCTCTCTCCTTCTCTTTCTCTCTTTTTTGTAGGGACATCTCTGGGACCAAATGTGACTTCTCAGTACAAGTTCAGTTAAGGTATAATAAATACCCGTCTCTTTCATACACAGAGAAACACAAAACACAAGTAATAAAGGTGAATGAATTCCATCATTTTGCTGTAAAACATCAAATGAGACGAATGCAATAAACACAAAAGGCTCCATTTTCTTTTTAGTTATAGAACATACTTTAAACTTACAGCTTTTGTTTCTATTTGTAGCTGATTTTTTTGAAGTTGTTTTTACACTGCAACAGTTCTGTTTTGGTTTTCCGTTTGCTAGAAAAGATGGTTCCCACACATTTCTTAATTGGTCCCAAAACACACAATCACACGCCGTTCCTAACTGCTTTATCTTTTGCAGGTTTTGCTTATCAGAGACGAGTTGTCCTCAGGAAGACCATTTCCCACCAAACCTTTGTGTGAAAGTAAACGGAAAGCCCTGTAACCTCCCCGTGAGTCCAAACTTGTCAAGCTCACTTATAAAAAGACTTATTATGAACTGGACTTCAATTCAGTGAAACACAATGGGCCTCATTCATGAACGGTTCTTACCAAGAAATTTATTCTCAACTCTCACTTGCAAACTTTTCATGTATCATTTACGTTCATTGGAAACCATGGGCTTATATAATAATTGATAACGCTATTTACAGGGCGATTGTAGACAAAGTCTTTCAAGACTGTCATATTTATTCTAAATAGAATAAATTACAGCTTGTGCACTTAGGAGAGAACCTATCGTCGAAGTCCATGCAGATTTATTTGCACCGATGAGTATCTTAAGATTACAAAGAGCTTTTCTCAGGGAGCTGTGTAACATTGGTACTGTGGGTCTATACCTGACACTCCAAGCTGGTACCACCAGATGCTCAGGTTCTGACTGCACTGGGCTTTTTGGCTACAGGGACATTTCAGAGGGAGCTCAGAGACTGGGTGTATATAATATCACAAACATCAGCTGCGTCCTCCCACGAATTCTGGAGAGTATAAATCTCCTAATCAAACAATATATTAAATTCCCCTGTAGTGAAGATAAACAGCTCAAGAATGCATTTAGTTCCTGTTGCTGCTCTACACAACATTATCAGAGCAATAGACTGTACACATGTGTGCTTTAAGTCCAAATTAGACAAGAATTGACTGTTTGTAAAATTTTCTGCTATTTGTGCTGGTTTTTGAGCGTTTCGTTATTTTTTGTCCAAGACTGCCTCTTAGATTAGACAAGGGGAACAGGACCTGGGGGCATGGTGGGGTCTGAATGTGAAATTTTACTACAGTGGATGTTGACTCAGGCGAGGAATCTGTAAATAAATTGTATCTGTTTGAAGTCATCCTTGTGATCGTTTGTTTTTGATGTTTTTCTTATTTACCCCCGCAATATTTGGATATCGCTGCAGAAGCGAATGTCTAAAGATATAATACAAGCTAAGAATTTTCAAGCAGTTCACCAGAAGAAGAGAAGAGCCATTGTTTTACAGCTACTACTTTTACTTTAAAGCTAGAGTGAAATACTTAAACCTGAGTTTAACAAAGTAATACCTTCTGGTTCTCTGTCAGGACGTGACCTTGACACCACAGGTCAGGTTTTCATGTTCATGAATATTTGTGTGTGCACGCCCCATGTAGTTTTATGGGGATTTAAATGGCGTTCATCTATTCTAATATAAGCAACTGGCATGTGCTTTCAATTTACAAAGGCACTGAGATTCAGCAACCCTGAGAACAAAACTCACGCTTTTCTTGCGGATTTTTTTAAAGAACAAATTTATGAAAAAAACTTAAGAAATTGGTGAATGAGGCCCATTGTTCTTAATTGAGGTTTAGAGGAATTTGATGTGACTTCAAATATTTATTGACTCTTCAACCAGTGAATGCAACAATTGATGAGCTATTAATAAACTATTAGATAAAATAAAAAATAAATAAATAAAAAAGGTTTTGCAGAAGTGCAGGTATATAGTGTTTAAATTTATGTTTTGTCATAAAGTTTTGTTTTTCTTATTGTCTTCAGGGCTATCTTCCTCCAACTAAAAATGGAGTAGAGCCAAAACGACCAAGCAGACCCATCAACATTACCTCTCTGGTCCGTTTATCCACAACAGTCCCCAACACTATTGTGGTATCTTGGACATCAGAAATCGGCAGGGTAAGTATTGAGACAGCGATGGAGTATTGTTTTGTTTCATCCTATAAGTGATAGCTCTCTAAAGCTCTATAAAGATATCTCATTGCTATCTTAGGGTGCTTTCTCACTTTGTCCCTTTTGCTGGTGTGTCCACCTCCACCCCCAGGTCTCCTTTCATATTATATTTTGAGTTGCACACCCTGGTCCTTTTACGCCATTCCTACATAAGGACTGTTGAACCAGTGTTTCGGGTTTTTAGATAAGATGGTGTCCTCGCTATGGGCTGCACTGGACTTCAGGCGAATCAAACCCACAGACTAACAGTTTCTAGAGAAATTGGTGCACACCTGAATTCGGAAATGAGTGCTCACGTTAATGAAATGTACCGACCTTGCAGCTGAAGCGGACTCTGGTCCACACTCGAGTTCAGCTCTAGTTTGAAAGCCCTTTCATATGGAATCTGTATCCCAAGAGGTGTTCTTTGCTGTCGTCTGTTCAGAGTTATTCCATGGCAGTGTACCTCGTCCGACAGCAGTCCTCTTCAGTATTGCTACAGAGACTACGGTCGAAAGGCATCAGGAACCCAGACCACTCAAGAGCACTCAGTGAGTATTTTAAATGATGTATGGCCAAAGATGCTGTATTATTGTTATATAATCGTAATCATTGTGTTGTTGAAATTTCAACAGTCAAAGAGAAGTTGACGGCTGACCCTGACAGTGAGATTGCTACCACTAGTCTGAGAGTCTCGCTTCTCTGTCCGGTATGCTTGCTGTCTTGGTTGTTGTTTGATGTACATATAAATAGCTATAAAAACTGTAATTATTAAATACAACACTGCTGGCAAAAATGATGGAATTACCACACTTGGAGAATGTATTTTTTACTGTGTACCAAATCAATTAATCACAAATATGACTAAATATTTTTTCAATTCTGTTATGAACTAGCTTTTACTAATAAAATTTTTTTATATATTAGAGCCGTGCCTTGGTTTAACTTCTTTGTTTATGATTTTTTTTTTTTTTTTTTTTTTTTTTTTAATTAAAAAAAAGAGTTTTTCTTTGACAACTGAACTGTCCAGAAGGGCCAAGTAAGATACAGCATCAACCTAAAATGATTCCTTTATTACCAAACCTATTTTATTTACTGGAGGAATTAAAAAAAAGTGTGCCCTGAGTGTAGTGGTAATGATTACCATCTCCCCTGGTCCTTCACCTGACAGGCAACCCATATCGATATTAACACTGAGGTTATCTGCCCCTTGTACAAATAAGCTTTCAGATGGCCATAATTGGCTGGTTGATAGTTGTGCACCTTGTTGATGCACCACTCAGAAGCTTAAAATTGTCCCCCTATTTGATCTGGACCAAAGTGTGCAATTAATTGAAATAGTTTTAGTTTGTTTCACAAAACCAGAATGTTCAGCTAATAAACAAAATTTGTTATATATGAGATCTGTGTATTTGCTATGAAGTAAAAATGCTGTGTGAGCAACCTGTGAGTATGGTGATTTTTTCCAGGGGTTATCTTAGTGGTCAAGCCATAAAGAGATGCGACTATACCAAAATACAAGCATTCTGCTCCTTATGTTTGAAACAAGCCCTAGTTTCTGCCATTTTAATGTAATACACATATAAATGATTGTGCAACAGTTAAACCATGCAAGCTTGTTAAACATTAAGGAAGAAAATGAGGCCTTGGTGATTGTATGACTTGATTCTGATTGTGTGTAAATATGTGACAGCTGGGAAAGATGCGGCTGATGGTTCCATGCCGAGCGCTGACCTGCTCACATTTACAGTGCTTCGACGCAACACTCTACATCCAAATGAATGAGAAAAAACCCACTTGGGTGTGTCCAGTCTGTGACAAGAAGGCACCGTATGAACACCTCATCATTGACGGGTCAGTTATTATAGTCTGTTGGTGGTTGGTTTTAAAACTGTAAAAGCACCTGACTTATTTGTGTCCTTTATATAACCTACTGTTTTGTGTCTTAGTACTAATTTGTATTTTTATATATATATATACTGCTCAAAAAAATAAAGGGAACACTAAAATAACACATCCTAGATCTGAATGAATGAAATATT
>JBCNYH010000004.1:30336726-30364893 GCA_039654325.1 Tandanus tandanus
CTTTGTGTGTGTGTGCGTGTATATATATGTGTGTGTGTGTATATATATATATATATATATATATATATATATTAGTGTGTATGTTTGTATAATACTATATAATGTATATGTGTATATACATATGTAACACACACACACTGATGATCAGATAATAACAATTTTTTTCCTAGCCAATAGAAAACCTTGATCTGTGTTGATGGATGTATGATCTATGTGTACATACATAAAATCCTGATCTTTGGACCTATTTTCAACCAAATCAATTTTCTGGAAGTCTGGTGCACACTTACATTTTTTTTAATGAATTAATTTAGCAGAGTTTTTCTTTTTCACATGGTTGTTGTAGAAGTGTTGTGCCTTGTTCTATCGCTGGTCCTATACAGTCAATCTTCCTTTGGCATGCAGAAGCCTACGAATCAGTTTCTGTGTACTGGTTTTCATCTTCATTTCTCTGAAGGGTTTTAATTGTCAGAATGCTTAATTTTCCTTTTAAGTGACATTTGATTTAAAATTTATTTAAATGTTTCTTTTATTAGTAATATTATTTTCCAGGTGAGATCACAGACACATCGTCTCCCTCTCCCCTCACTCTTTGTATAAAAAAAACAAACAAAAAAAAACCGGAATTTATTTATTTTTAATCTATATATTTTTAGTATTTGTTTGACAATTATGCTTTACTTTCATTGTGCATTTATTTCAATATTATTTAAAGATCCCTTGTCTCGTGCATTGCATTGTAACAAGCATTGTTATTTGTCTTTGTGTTCTTTGTTCTTTCATCTTGATTTATTTCTGTTCTGTACATTAATTCCATCTCCAGAATCTATGGTGTCAGATTTGACTATTTTCATTGCAATTAAACACTTCAAAGATGAAAGCCAGCTGAGTGTGGACAGAACTCTGGCTCAGTTGTTCTAAACCCCTTTAAGAAATGAGGCTCACCGTATGATCTTTCTCCACCGATTCATTATGCACAGCCATTACTACCTGTATAAATGGAAGTGTTCATCAGTAGACATGTTCTACTGTTTTATCTAGCCCAACATTTATACATGTAGTACTCAATAGCTTCATTTTTAAAAATGTGCACAGAGGGACCATGGCTTGATCTTAAGAACTGTTCTTCATGAGAAAAGTCTGCACTGGAAAATACATTTTGGTGAGGCATTAGATTACACTGAACTTAAGCCATGACAATGAAGTAGTTCATATCTAGATTCAGGTAGAAGCACTGTTTTTTTTTTGTTTGTTTGTTTTTTGTTTTGTTTTCTTTTAATATATTGGCACACGGTGCTATACTAGACTGACACTTAACCTGTTTCCAGACAAAATCCTACCACTAGAGACGTGACTTTTTATCCCATTTTAGCTACTGGTTAAGACTGGTGTGCATGAGATCTCTCTGCCTTAAATTCTTATTATTTTTATCATGGAAGAAATCATTACGTACATCAAGCCACTATCAGTTTGTACAAAACATCAAATTATTTATTTGATTTGGGATACATTGTTTACCTAATGAATGTTAATTGTTTATGTAGAGAGTGGTAGCTGTAATAAAACACATGCAACTACGTACTATTTCTGTCTTTTTATTATGCTCATACTATTTACTCAGCTCCACCTGCAGTTCTGCATTTGGGATAAATTGGTTCCAGGTTTATTACCATTAATAAATATAAGAAAATCCCCTTGAAGGAAACCGGACTACCTTAAGGAAACCCACGCAAGCACGGGGAGAACATGCAAACTCCACACAGAAACACCTGAGCCCCAGGACTCGAACCCAGGCCTTCTTTCTCTGAGGAGGCCATACTAACCAGTGCGTCACCGTGCTGCCCCAAAATCTAATATATTATATTGAATAAATTATACGCTATTATGTTCTAATGGTGCTATTTCCATGTAGGCACTGATAAAAAAAATTGATTATTATGAAAACATGTCAAAGATTTGCTGTTTTTAATGTTCTTAATGTCTCAGTTTACCAAAACTCCAAAATGCCTCAATGATTTTTAGTAAAATTTTATATGCCTATAAATAGATCACGAGTCTTATTAGTTTAAGATCCCAGACACGCACACCAGGTGCTCTGTGAAAAAAATTAGAACTGCAATATTATGGTTTTAATGGGAGTTCCAGCTAGTTCAGTGTTAATTTACTCCCAGACTAAGGACATGTTCACCATCGTAATGTGTCAGCTACTCGGGACGTCTTCCGACATAAACATTTATATTGTACAACCCATCGACTGACAGCATCGTACATCAGTGTTCTTAGTGCTAGTGGCATTGTGGAAAGCGCCAAGAACCATAGTGGAGCAGATAAGTGAAAGAATCATTCAAATAGTGATACAAGCATGAAATTTGGTACATGTACTCTTCAAATTCCTCTCTTTTTAAAAATACCACTGGCCACGCAAAAATCCAAGAGGGCGGGCCCAAAATCCATGATGTCTGCCCGAAAATGGGCAATTTAGTTTTTCCTTTATAACTTGAAATGTATTGATTTTAAACTCCAGAAATGTGTGAAAGTTGAATATAGAGTTGGGTATTGCAGGTATTTTGGTACTACGTGCATGTCTGTATCTATTACGATTCTTGAAATACAGCATATAGGTACTTTTACAGACTCAGGAGAGCAAAAAATGGGTTTATGAGCCATAACTTTGAAAATATAGATTTTTGATATATAAATGTATAAAAGTCAAATATAAATATGGCTATTTGCAGACATTTTGATAACAAAAGCATGTCTGTAGCTATTATAGTTTTTGAGATACAGTATGTACATACCCCTGAAGGTCTGCGTGTGATGACAAAAAATGGGTATTGTGGGTGCTTTGGTCTGTATCTGTTATAGTTCTGGAGAAATGACATGCCAAATGAACTTTTTTTGAGTCAAAGAATTTCATATACCCGTTCCTATAACCGAAACGTCTACCTGATTCCTGTATTAAAGATGGCGTTGGAGATGTCTGCAAAAAAAAAAAACCCATAAATTTACACACAAAAAACACCTTGCAAGTGTGATCCAGTCTCATATTGTAAACGCTCAATGTGAAAGAAGATCCTATGTATTAATGACACATATGAAACCGTTTTGGAACAGTTCAGTCCCTCCAAAAATAAGACCACAAGAGTGTAGAATTACACCTCACATTTGCAACTGCACAGTGCTGTACAAGTGAGACCCAGTCTGTAGCACTTGCACCTGCCACTACAGCCAGGTTTACAGCCACATTTGGTGAGCTGTTGGCAACTCTTGGCTATTGGAGAGTTGGCTGCCCAGAAGACCTGACATTCCTCACCAACCTTCTGCCATCCCCAGTCTGCAGGGTCTTCTGCCTCTGGCTGGCACTGGGTCGCCTGGGCCCACACACAACCAGCCTGGAAGGCAGCACGCCTGGTGTGTTGGAGCAAAGCTGCTCTGCTTGGTGGGATTGATTCGTAACACCTCTGCTTTCTGACGAACATGTCAAGCCTGGCCTCATCCACACTAGCAGCAGTGCTGAATCTGTCATACATTAGGATGACAAACTTCTCCAGAATCTCTAGGTCACAATCTTCCACTGTGAGAGGGTAAATATTCAGTTTGGAGAATACAGCCGAGGCCTCTGGACATATGTCCCATGTCTGCCAAGCAGTTTTCTTGCATTTGTTGCGGAAGGCTAATACAGTGTCACACCCTGTAAAGGCATTAAAGAATAGCATGCCTTTGACCTTCTTCTGGCCAACATTGTGAAATAGGTCATGCACACTAATCCAGCGCAGGCTCTGACCTTGCCCAAATTCAACCCAAATCGCCTGTAGCCCAGACTGTTGAAGAGCGGTGAACTACAACTCTAATAAAGCATTAGTATATCTAGATCAGTTGACACTGAACCCCATGCTGAGTTACACAGCAGTGATGTCACCAGTGTGCCCTGGTTGTGTGCTGACATTCACTCTATTGCATCTGTAAGCTTTTATTAATGTTTAAATTCTGTACTACAATGGCAACATTGGATTCATAGACCAAAACCATATGTGAACACCAAAAATTCATGTTTCATATGATTATGATTACTTCAAGTTAATGGCTGCCATCTTGGTTTTAGAATTTTATGTTATAACCGTAATGAAAAAAAGACTCAAAATAAAATAGGTGGTGAAAATAACATTTTCATATCACAAAATACACTTATCAACAATGGATGGTACAAATATTTGGCTTTCCCAAGTCTGTAGAGGTACTGGGGTGGTGTATCTCAAGAACCATAGGAGATACAGACATGAATTTGGTACCAAAATGTCCACAATACGCAATTTTATATTCACCTTTGATACATTTATGGGGCTTCAAATCAATGCATTTTGAGTTATAAAGGAAAAACACGATTTTTGTGCAGATAGATTTTGGGTCGCCATTTTGGATTTTTGCGTGGCCAGCTGTATTTTTGAAAAGAGTGGGATTTGGAGAGTACATGTACCAAATTTCATGCTTGTATCACTATTTGAACGGTTCTTGCTATATTTGCATGTATCTGCTGCACTACCAAGACCAACGCCTAACTAAAACTTCTTGATTAAGATTCCTCAATTGTGTGCTGCTGGGGGAACAATTGTTTATGGATGTCTATGGCCATCAAAATATCGCATAATAATCATACTATGTAATATATCATATGGCAGCACATTGGCGCAGTAGTTAGCACTTCCACCTCACAGCAAGAAGGTTCTGGGTTCGATTCCTGGCTCAGGTGTTTCTGTGTGGAGTTTGCATGTTCTCAGTTTCGAGTTTTATTGTCATATACAGGTAACATTGGAACATCGTTACCAGCAATGAAATTCTACGAGCCCCCTCAATATTGCACATAAAGAAACTAATATTGCATAGAGTAGCATTTAGATCAAATATAAAGTATAAAATAAAAACTGTATAAATAATAGAAATAGAATATAAAACTAAATATAGAAGTTGAAAAATATAAATATAAAAACTGAATAAATACAGAATACTAAATATTACTGTAGTGGTTGGAGTGCGGAGGTAATGGTGTGTACATGTACAGTGTGTACAATGAGTGTGCAAGTTGTCCTGTGCAAACTCTTGTATGCAGATTGTCCGGTATTTCGGTATTTCAGCAGTTCAGTAGCCTGACGGCTTGTGGGTAGAAACTGTCCCTCAATCTGCTGGTGCGGGTCTGGATGCTCCTGTACCGTCTGCCCGACGGCAGGAGCGTGAAGAGTGTGTGGCTGGGGTGGCTGGGATCAGAGAGGATCCGCTGGGACTTCCTCCTACAGCGCTATGTATAGAGGTCCTGCTTGGCTGGCAGTTCAGTCCTGGTGATGCGTTGTGCTGATCTGACCACCCTCTGTAGAGCTTTGTGGTCCTTAGCATTAAAGTGCCGTACCAGGTCGTCATGCAGCCAGACAGAATACTCTCGATGGTGTATCAGTAGAAATTGGTGACTATTCTGGAATCCATGCCAAACCTCCTCAGCCGCTGTTGAAAGAAGAGCCATTGTCTCGCTGCTTTTGTGATCACACCCCCGTGATGTGACCAGCTCAGATCCTGAAGCAACTGACTCTCTCCACCTCTGTCCCCTCGATGTGGATAGGGGTGTGCCCTCCACCCTGCAGTCTCCTGTTGTCCACGATGAGCTCCTTGGTCTTGCTGACGTTAAGCAGCAGGTTGTTGTCCCAGCACCATGATGTCAGGGCTCTCACCTCTGCTCTGTAAGCAGACTCGTCTCCATCTGAAATGCAGCCGATGATGGTGGTGTCGTCTGCAAATTTGATGAGGGTGTTGGAGCTGTGTGTGGCCGTACAATCGTGGGTGAACAGGGTGTACAGCAAGGGGGCTCAGCACACATCCCTGGGGGGCACCGGTGCTAAGCGTCAGTGTGGATGACGTGACACTGCCGATTTGCTCCACCTGTGGTCTGCCCGTCAGGAAGTCCAGGATCCAGTTGCATAAGGAGACATTGATGCGTAGATCCTGAAGAATCATGACAAGCCTGGATGAGATTATGGAGTTGAAAGCGGAGCTGTAGTCACTGGGATGGGATATAGTCAATGGGATGTTGTCCGTTTCCAGGAGCTTTCCATGTGTTTACTTTTTTAAAGTATTTACTCACATCTGCCTGAGTGATCTGAAAAGGACAGGTGTCCTCCTCTGACAGAAACTCTGGCTTGCTGTGGTTCTCAAAGCAGGCATAGAAGGTGTTCAGCTCCTCAGGTAGAGAAGCAGTCACCTCCCCCACGTTTTAGCTATTTCCCTTGTAGTCAATGATGGTCTTTAGCCCATTCTACATGTGCCTGATGTTTGAGCCACTGTAGCAGAATTCAACCTGTGGAAGCACCTCTCCTCATGCTTGTGTGGGTTTCTTCTGGGTGCCCCGGTTTCCTCCCACAGTCCAAAGCCATGCACATTAGGCTAATTGGCTGTTCCATATTGCCCCTAGGCCTCAGTTTGTGTATGTGTGTGTGGTGGCCCTGCAATCGTCTAGGAAAGCTATCCAGGGTGTATCCTGCCTTCGCCCAGAGTCGGCTGAGATGGGCTCAGCTTCCCTGTAACCCTAATAGGTTTAAGCAGTTTGAAAAATGAGTGAGTGAGTATATAGCATATAATATAATATTGTCTTCGTCTCTTTGGAATGAAATAGGACATTTAATGCAGGATGTTGCTTTGTGTGAAATCTGCTGCTTAGGGGCCTCGGCAGCACATCAGTACACTAATAAACATGTGCATTGCCCTACAGTGCACAAACCAGCAGTCAGAGTGGAGCTCACGAGTGTAGATCGGAGTGGGGTAGGGGTCGTGGTCCTGGCTTTGGAAGGACCTCTGATGGCAGGGAAGGGTTTAACTGGAGCCCTGAAGAGATGCTGCTCCAAGAGATGGATTCATTAACTGTAAAAAAGAGATGGACCTAGCCTACCATGATGTCGGGACCGCTGGCGCTGTGGTTAGGGTGCTGGGCTCATGATCAGGAGGTCAAGGGTTCTAATCCCCCGTTGGACCCCCACTGTGCTAAGATACCTGGGCAAGGTCTCAACCACAAGTGTGCCTCTGTCCACCCAGCAGTATAAATGGGTACCAGTAAAAATACTGGGAAGGTAACCTGCGATGGGCTAGAGTCCCATCCAGGAGGAGTTGAACTCTTAGTCGCTTCACGCTACAGAAACCAGGAATAAGCACCGGCCTGATGAGCCACTGGCTCGGAGGTAAAAGCCCACAGACTTTACTACTACTTTACTACTATGATGTCACCCATTGGTTCGTGCCATTGACTGGGGACAAACTTGCCACAAGCAATATGGCGGAAGCTCTGACGTATCGTTTCTACGAGGCAACAAAGGGAATGCAGCGTCTATGTCTTCCAAAACCACTTCCGTGTCCGCTCGAATCTATTTTTAGCTTTATGGTGACGTCTATGTGCATGATATCTATTGCAACAGGGTCTTAGGCCTTCAGTCGGCTCTGTGCAACTGTCGGGCGCCATCTAGTGGTCCTGAGTGGCAGTGCTCACAGCTCCAGCATCCCCTTCAAAGATGCTAATAATACATTACGGGTGAAGTCAACTGATACTGATGGTCCACTGTACTTTTACTATACTAAGATTAGGACAGTGCAGTAAACAACAACACTGCAGCATATAAAATACAAATGACAAAAAAGACACAAGTAAAAAAAAAAACATGAAATAATAATAATAATAATAATAATAATAATAATAATAATAATAATAATAATAAACCAGAATGTATTGAGTTATGGATATACTAGAAAAAAAATTCAAAATAGATTTCTATTTCTACAAATTTTCTTAAATTAGCTCAAATGACTTTTCAATGAAAAAGTATGCATGACCCTATTCGGATTAAGCGGTTCGGTCGAGTGAGAGACTGACTGAGTCCGAAATCATGTCCTATTCACTACATTTTGTGTTGTATTTTTATTTATTTATTTATTTTTGTCATTATGGGGTCAGAAATGTAAGTACAGTTGGGAAAATACAAAGTATGTGAACACAGTACCGCCACCTGCTGGACACATTGTTTTGCATTCCATACAGCACACAGTATCATTATGACTGGTGGATATATAGTACAGGAGAAATATACATAACTATATAAATCCTAATACTGAGACCTTCAATTATTTTTATATTATTATTATCATTATTTATTATTATTATTATTATTATTATTATTATTTATTTTATTATTTTTATTTTTATATTATTATTATTACCATTATTTATTATTATTATTTTTTTTATTCTTATTTTTTAATTTTTTCATTTATTTTATTATTATTATTTATTTATTTATTTTTGTAAAGGTGAGAGCAGGTTGTCCATTTGTGCTTTTGGCATTCCGTCAGAGTTCTACCTCTGTTTTCTCGCTGACTCTGTTATTGCAGTTACTGTTTCAGTAGGAATCTGAAAACGGGTGGCAAACACCCCTTCGTAAAACGAGTGGGAAACACTCGGCGGGCACCAGGCGCGTTGGATTAAGTCACGTGACACGGGCGCTAAATTACTGCGTCAGGAGAGGAGACGTAGTGCGGCGCCTTCACCGTGTCTGAACGGAATCGGAGCTGGCGATGCCTGGATTTGATTTTCCAGTTATTTTTAGTGCTTAAGCTGTGAATGGCGCCTAAACAGGACCCTAAACCTAAATTTCAAGAAGGTGAGAGTGCTTTTGAAACGCAGTATGTCGGTTGGAGAGGAGCCGGGAGGGGGGGGTGTGCAGCTAGCACAATGGCGCGCGCGCGCACGCACAGGCGAATCTGTTGTACACAAAGCCAGAGAGGGGATGTCTGGGCTAGCACAACAACATTACACAGGAAACACCACCTTCTAATTTTATGGCAGTAATGTTATTGTTAATCATCGCAAAATAGCTGAAAACTGGAGAAAAACACCGAGTCCTGCCATCTGTATGAAGGATATGTTTAGCTAGCTAGCTCGTGAAGGCTAGTAGCTTTGTGTATAGCTAGCTGTATTTATATCACCTATCTGTCACTGTTATCCAGTGTAACTTCACAGTAATAACACCGTGTTGTCCTGGTTGTGTTGTTTTTGATTCTCGGTTATGTGTTTGTCGCTGACTGTATGTTTATTTCTCGTTCTGCCGATCAATGGTTTCTGCGCATGCGCACTTCATGTCGCACTTCCATAAAAGCATGGCTCTTTTTAATGCATGGTTTATTTTCCGACCAAACCCTAAACGCTCCCGCTTGCCTTCGTTCATGCTGATTATTTTCTTTTCATGTCAGAAATATTAGTTTCTCTTCCTCACTGCATGTAAGCATTTAGTAAACACGTCACGGCAGTGGCGCGATCTGATTGGTCCGATCTGCACCCGAGGCAAATCATGGGTTTAGTGTTTACTACACTGGTTTTAATGGTTTAAAATTTACATTAAAAATCATGACAGACAGGTGAGATCAGAGTGCACGCCGCATGCTTGTTACGACTGTCCTATATTTGAAGAAGAATGAAAAACTATCAATATCAAGAAGAAAAAAGATAACTAACTATAACTATTTGAAGGACAAACCAATAGTTAAAGGTCGAATATAAATGTAGTGACGATTTTATAAATAATGCGTATGTAAAGTGTCGGTGTAGTGTGCACACAAGATGTCCAGGTGAGTGCGGTTGTTGTGTGTACAGGGAGTGCAATTTGTGTGTGCAACAGTCAGCTAAGGTAGAACGTAATGATCATGTGTAGGGTAGAGTCTACAAAGTCCAGGTACTAGTGTTCTGGTTGAGGGCCCGAATGGCCTGCGGGAAGAAGCTCCTCCTCATTCGCTCAGTGTTTGCTTTCAAGGAACGGAAACGTTTCCCTGACCGCAACAGAGAGAAGAGTCCGTAGTTCAGATGGATGTCCTTCATTATCTTCCTGGCCTTGATCTTGCTGTACATAGTGTCCAGGTCGGGATCATGACAACGGATCATGTTGTCATAATGTTGTAATGGACTCAACCTGACCACAGTCATGCTTTAACCATAAAAAATATTGGTTTAATTTGCTTTTCTTATAATTTAGTGTAGTATTTACTAAAACAATTATTCACTACAGGGTCAGGAACTGTTCAGCGATATGCACCTAGCCTGAAGTGAATAATTATTATTTCAACCTCAAGCCTTTTAGCTCGACGTTACATGAGAATACACACTCATTTGCTGAACCGATTAATCCTACTCGGGTCTCAGGGACGCTGGGTGAAGGTAGGGTACACCCGAAACAGCTCAACAGACCATCGCAGGGCAACACACACACAACCATTCACATTCACACCTAGGGTCGAGTTGGATCAGCCAGTTAGCCTAATGTGCATGTCTTTGGATTGTGGGAGGAAACCGGAGCACCCGTAGGAAACCCACACAAGAACGGGAGAACATGCCAACCTCACACAGAAACACCTGAGCCCGGGAATCGAACCCAGGACCTTCCGGCTGTGAGGTGGACGTGCTAACCACTACGCCACAGTGGGGATACTTACACTTTATGAATTGTTCATGAGGATTCTGTACTGCCACTCAGTAATTTTGAAACGCACCGTCTGCACTTTTGGGATTTTATACATAAACCCGAGCTTAACTTGCTTTAAATGTAAATGACTAAAGTCTGCATGTGAAATTTCTCTGTGGGGGGATTTTAAAGACTCTAGTGGAGCTTAGTTTCATGCATCAGGAAGTTTTGATGGTAAATTTGAAATGCGTTTTTATATAAAAGTCCATGATTCTGCATTGCTGAACTGGTAACAGTAATAGCACTCTTATATTCCCCTATGTTATCCTGTGTTCCAGGTGAACGAGTGCTGTGTTTTCATGGGCCGCTGCTATACGAAGCTAAGGTACCTAATCTCAATTTATCAGGATGTTTGTTGAAGCTGATGATGAAAAGTCAGAAAGCTACTGTATAATTAAAACAGCTATTATGCAATGATGATGATGATGATGATATCATCAGTGGGTGTTTTTTATTTATTTATTTATTTATTTATTTTACATGTACACACAAGGTAATAAATGCATAATAAAAGTTTGTACTTTCTCTGACCATTTATTTGGTGCTTCCTCACCTGTCTGTGTTCATTTGCAGTGTGTAAAAATCAGTATCAAGGACAAGCAAGTCAAATACTTCATTCATTATAGCGGATGGAATAAGAAGTAAGTTTATATCGGAGCACACTGCTGTTCTTTCAGCGACTTGTTGCTGATGAACTCCAGTCATGTACAATACACGTTTTCTACTTCTAGCGTCATTTGCTTATAGATTGAATCACATGATCACCAGTGATTGCTGTATTTTTGGTTTATTCTGTCAGTGTATAAATGTTTTAAACCGTGTTCTTTTTCTTGTTAGCTGGGACGAATGGGTTCCTGAAAGCCGTGTACTCAAATATGTGGACAGCAATCTGCAGAAACAGAAAGAGCTTCAAAAGGCAAATCAGTGAGTCCTCTCATTCCATTCTCAACCAATGAGGAGGGGAAAAGTCTCACTGGAAGCATTTTACTTTTTCATTCTTACGTTTCTTTGTGGTTTTTTTTTTTGTTTATAATTATTCTCCCTTTTCCTCATATGTAGATTTTATTATCTAACTTTTTAGGGTTTTTACACACTCAGTTTACCCTTTACAGAGTGACTGACTGTTTTTATATCATGTAAATCAAGCTTAATTGAGCTACACACCATACACTATATGGGCAAAAGTTTATGGACACTTGATCATTAGACCCATATGTAGCTTCTTCCCAACATTTGTGCCACAAAGTTGAAAGCACACACTTGTGCAGAATGTCTTCCTCTGCTGTTGGGTTATAATTTCCCTTCACTAGAACTAAGAGGCTCAAACCTGTTCTAGCATGACTGTCCCCCCTGCGCACGCAGTGAGTTCCATGAAGACATACCTCGCCAAGGTTGGTGTGGAAGAACGTGAGTCGCTTGCACAGAGCACCGACCGCAACCCCACTGAACACGTTTGGGATGAACTTGAATACCAACTGCCCCAGGTGTCCCCGTCTGACATCAGTGCCTGACATTAATAATGCTCTTGTGGAAGAATGATCACAAATCCCCACAGACACACTCCAAAATCTAGTGGAGAGCATTCCCAGAACTGACAAATTTATTATAACAGCAAAGAGGAAGGAAACCTGGAATCCAATCACGTATGAGTGTTTTGGTCAAGTGTCCATAAACTTTTGTTCATATAGTGTATATGGTGTATATCTGTGATGCATTCGGATTTGACTGCATAGCTGGCACCATAGAATTCAGCTTCATAGAATTGCTCGTCAGGACATCTGGTATAGGCCAGCGAAGTTTCGGGTGATTCCAGTCAGTAATAATGACGGAGTTGGACTTTTAGAGCCAACTGTCCACAACAACAAGATGACAGAGTTTGATACCTGATACCTCTGATGTTTAAATGGAAAATGTATTTTAAAATAAAGTTTATGTTCATCTGTTAAGATAAAATGTGTTGGTGTTTTGTAGAGACCATTATGTTGAGGGAAGGATGAGGGGAGTTGCACCGAACAAGAAGATAGCTGCTGTGCAGCAAAAAAATGTTGATGTGTGAGTTTGACTTTAACTTGAATTTTGACCTTTTTGCCTCAGTACCATCTTTAAGTGCAATTAACCACAAAGGTTTAATTTATGTAAAGTTTCCTAATATAAGTTATTTATTTTTGACAGGAAAACAAAGAAGAACAAACAAAAAAGTAAGTGTAAAATTTCTCTCTCCTGTTAGTTCAGTGTTTTTACTCCCTTTTTTTATTTTATTTTTTATAAATATCAGGTACATAATTAGATGTTGAACTCTAAAGCTAGTACCTCACAGAGCGGCGAATGCTGATGAATTTGGGGTTTGTAAAAGGTTGCTGAACAGTTCGCTAACCCTGGGCTCACACTGGGGCCACGATGTCCACGATCTCCACATTTAAAAAAAAAAAAAAATGGCTGTTCTGTAGAACGTCGTAACTTCTCAGCCAGGACGCCTGAAGCGCAGGACAGGCTTTATATGTTCAAGGTCACTGTGCCAAGGTCAAAGGTCACATGTGCAAATTACCTACCCCACGCACAGATTTAGGTCACAGGGAGTGCCTATGCAAAAGTTCAGAAAGCTATCATGTGCATGAGCCGAGCAATGGCCCAGACAAACTTATTGTCACGCCGCCAGCCCGCCCACCCGGCTGCCAAGTCAACGACAATACCCCTCCAGTCATAACCGGCTGAGGGGTAAAAAGCATGGAGCTTCATGATTTATGACCACACAACTTCAAGATCCAGTGCGATGGTGCATCAAGGTCTGTTAAGCTCTACTACGGTTCCCACGCTCTATCACCATTGGTGTCAATTTTTGAAGGTCAAAATTATCCCAATTCCACCAGGTTCCCACCGAATGCTCACGATTCCACCAGATTCCCTCAGGACCCTCACGATTCCACCAGGTTCCCTCAGGATCCTCACGATTCCACCAGGTTCCCTCAGGACCCTCACGATTCCGCCAGGTTCCCTCAGGACCCTCACGATTCCGCCAGGTTCCCTCAGGACCCTCACGATTCCGCCAGGTTCCCTCAGGACCCTCACGATTCCGCCAGGTTCCCTCACGATTCCGCCAGGTTCCCTCACGATTCCGCCAGGTTCCCTTCAGGGTCCTCACGATTCCGCCAGGTTCCCTTGCGATTTGATCTAACAACCACACACTCTCGTCATAATTCTCTCAAGTCATGGACGCCGTGGCCCCAGTGTAAACCCAGGGTGACAGTTTTTCCTGTCACAAAGAAATATTAATAATATATTTCTTTGCAAATTTTTTTTTCTGTGAATGGTTGTAACACGAGTGTCTAAAGTTCTTTTTGGTTTGCCATGTAGTGAACACATTGCTGGGGAGGGTTTGCTCGCTGTTTTTATAGGGTTATATATACTGTCGCTAACAGTTGCTAAGGTTTTCCAACTGTCTTTCACAAACATTTGCGCAAATGTTTCTAATTGTTGCTAAATGTCACAAAATTATAGAGGCGAACCCTGATAAAGTCCGAATCCAAAATTTGCTACGTTCGTCAGCACTCAGCGCTCCATAAGATACAGGTTTAAGGCAGTGAGGTACATAACATGGATGATTAAAACGGTTGTAAAAAAGTTCACTGGGTTTTATTTTTTTGTACTCTTCCAGCACCCGGAGCTGGAGAAGGAACCAGCACTGGAGAACTTGCTCACCCTCCACGCAAGAAGAGGGCACGTGTTGACCCAACTGTGGAAAGTGTATGTTAATTACTGTTTTGTCTATTGGGTCATGTGTGCAGTTATTTATGGGGGCACGTACACTCCTGGGTTTAAAGAGCTCATGACACAATTTTTCATGTTTATTTCTTAAAAATTTTATTTTATCGACTAGGAGCAAATATAATGTTACACAGCATAGCGCACATGCATGGAAACTTTGAATTACGCGCCACTGAAAAATCGATAACTTCTGCACTGAAAGTGCACCGAGGAAGAAGGCGGAAATGACGTCATTGGCAGAAGTCCAGTCTCGTGAAGCCGCACTTGCAGTTGTGGTTTCATTGTTTGCTGTGGCAGTGTTTAAGTTTTCCTTTTTATTGTCGATGACATGCCAGATCGTTGTGTGACAGGATTTTTCTCAAACACCAGAGAGGGTGGTTATAGTTTATTTAGATTCCCTAAAGACCCAATTCGTCGTGGACAGTGGACGAAACGGGTTCGCCTCGACAAGAGACAAACGGCCGGTCTTGCGTGTATAATCTATGCCATCGGCCCTTTTATATATCTTTGTGCATTAAAGCAAGTAGTTAATCTTGTTAACAGAAGAGCCTCGGGAATTTCAACAACACTGTCAACTTCTGTGACTGGTGCATGAACATTTCAATAACTTTAAAGCAGGTAAGTTTCTTCCAAATGTATTTAAAACCATCAAGAATGTGGTTAAATATCTACATTATACAGTCATTCTTAAATTGCCCTCAAACAGTCAGAACCTAATACGAAGCCATTTACTACAGCCTAGCTATTGATTCCTTATCTAACGGTAACTTTTGTAATATGCTGCCTGTACACGGTTATACTACTTATAGCATTTCAGCTACAGCACAGATAACAAAAATATATTTCTATATCTGTCATTTATATCAGGAAACGTCAGGCACCTCTGTCCCTGCTCTAAGACCTTGAAACTGTTGTTAAAAAAAACTTAAACAAATCTAATCCCTACATCATGTTTGTGTGTGTGTGTGTGCGTGCCTCATTGCTCTGTTTACATCACGTTTGGGACATTAGTGATATTGTCTAAATCTTTTATTTTATGTATACTTTCAATTTTTTTGTTTTAAGTTTGTGTATTTTGTGGTGTCAAGAGCGCTTTAAAAAATTGGCCAAATCCCAAAGTGCAAAAAGAATAAGCTTTTAAAAACAATTCACTGAGCACAAATTAAAATGATCACTCATGAGGCCTGTACCAACCTTTGCTCGTCACAGCTCGCTGCTTCAGCCAAGTGCTGGGAAAAACGGGAAACTGGGAATTTACTTAGTGGGAATGTACAGTCTTGTTTCATACAAAGATTTGAATATTGGATCTGAAAATTAAACTAACGTGCAGTATTTTTCAAAGTATCTTATGGCTTTTTAAAAATTATTATTATTATTTTCTGTCATATGGAGGCCGGCGGGGCGTGTTATCTCCTTATAACTCTTGTTTTTTTCCCAGGAGTGTATTAATTTTTTTTATTACCCTCACCAACTTCTATAAACAATCAGCAGATCTCTATGTAATAATTTTCCCCAAAACATAAGCCATGGGCGTGTTCTTCCTGTGCTTGCGTGAGTTTCCTCTGGGTACTCCAGTTTCCTCCTACAGTCCAAAAACATGGATTAAGCGGCTTAGAAAGTAAATGAATGAATGACATAAGCAAACTGTACTTGTGGCAAAAATGAGTACTTTATTCTTTACACTCTTATTAAAAGAGTAATTATCAGCCAGGTGTTAATGCATTGCATAAGATGAGCCCTTGAGAATGTGACTGCTGCTATAGAAGCACAACTTTTGGCAGTTTGGTACTCGGGTGTGTGTTTGAATCATGTCAAGGAGAAAGAATATGGCTCCAGTGGTAAGTTGTGCCACTATTATCGGTGTGTTTGAGAGTTTGAACTCATGTTAAAGCACACCCGTAATGTGAGAGCAAATTTTCAGACCTCTCGGGGAGGGAAGCATGGAGGGAGGGCATACGCTCATGTTACTGTCGTTGAAGCGAACACTACCCAATCACGGGTGTCTGTGAGGTCATGTAACTGCCTTTGAATAGCAGAATTAACCTTGTCTTTCATGTGCAAAACAAACAAGTCGGCTGACTTGCGAAGTGTAGGGTTTTTTAAATTCTGTATGTTTTTTATTTGAATTTGGCAAACGTTTCATTTTAAGTCCTGCCAGTTTTGAGATACTTTAAACCGTGGTTATCTATAATTTTTTTTCCCACCGTTAAGCCATGATTTTTACCTTTTAATAATTAGGCAGTTTTAACAATCCACTAGGTTTATAACTGGCTGTTTGTGGGAACTGTGTTGGTGTAGGAGGAGACCTTTATCAATCGTGTGGAAGTAAAGGTGAAGATTCCTGAGGAGTTAAAGCCATGGCTGGTCGACGACTGGGACCTGATCACTAGACAAAAGCAGGTGATGCTGTAAAACCTACCTGATGTTTTACCTAATGCTGCTGCTTGGAAATGCCTCATGGAAACGTGACCTTGACATAATGTACATAAATAAAGTTTGATTTCGTAGTATGAGTCCAGAGATGAATCATATGTTAGAGTGACTGTGTGCTGTAATAACTGCTGCATGTAGCTTTGTAAATGTTTCTTTAATTTGTGATCGTGTGGTATTTTTATTTCTGTAGCTATTCCACCTGCCTGCCAAGAAGAATGTAGACACAATCTTGGAGGACTATGCAAATTACAAGAAATCAAGAGGAACCTCAGATAATAAGTATGCATGATTAATAAGGGGTAATGCATGGAGCAGGTAGTTAAAGGGTCAGTGTGGAGGTACATGGCAGCATCTAGGAGTGAGGTTTCAATTTGCAACCAACTGAAATTTCATCCCCTCCCCCTTGAAGCCTGTAAGGTTCTGGGATACTGTAGAAACATAGCAGAGCAAGATGGCGGCCTCCATGAGAGAGGGCCCACTCCCCAAGTAGATATAAACAGCTTATTCTTAGACTTTTTTTTTAAATTATTATAGATTAATGAAAACTTATTGAGTGATGATATACTTTCTGATAATAGATCCTCCAAAATGTTACACACTGCACCTTTAATGTAAGTCACATCTGGGCCATCCCATGTCATGTCACCATGTCCACCAACTAGTCTCAGATTTTCTTCAAAAACAATAAATTTGAGTTTACATCATGAAAAAAAGCTTAATCTGAAAATTTCAGCAAGATCGGACAATTACTGAGGATTTGACAGCTACTTGAATTGAAGAAATTTACTTAGTGAAAAAATTCTAGAATTCACTCGCCACAAGCTAAAATGGCATTGCAGAGAGTCCATTTTTGCTTTCATATTCCGAGTGAGGTGATCCATGACTGAGCTTTAGCTTCCTGAATTTTTTAATTTTTTAAAATTTTTTTGGTCCATTTTGACCAAATGAACTTTTTTCAAGGCCCATAAAATATAATCAAGGTTCAGGCACTGCTGATCTTTTTTCTTCATCAACAGGTTGGTCTAGTATATGTTTGTGTAGAAATCTGGTCTCCACGTCTATTAGACGATAATAATATGGCCATGCAACTTAACAAAATCTTACTTTTACACATTTTCATTAAATTTGAACGAGCCATATCTCTAAGGCAGGGGTGTCAAACTCATTTTCACTGAGGACCACATCCCTACATTTCGAGGTAAATAATGGCCGAATAATCACTCATATATTTAGAAAGGGCAACCATGAAATGTGCATGGCCATATTATTTGTTTATGCAGTTGTCCTCTTTTCCTTTATTTACTTTCTTTTCTGACAATACTTGACATTGGCAAGTGAGTTTGCAATTTTTCATGAATAGATAGCAGTTTACTTGAAATAGGTTGTATATATTATAGGGTTATATAGCTATAGATAGGGATAGGGATGATGAATTACATTTCATGATAATAGTTGATGCAAATAATGTACGATAATCAAATACTTTAAAAGTTCTCGCAGGCCAAATAAAATGAGTTGAGTTTGACATTTGTGCACTGAGGTATAGGGTACACAGACATAAAATTTCACACACATGTTCTTCATGTACTTAGCTGCAAAGGGTAGAAGAATTGGAAATGGACTCTGTGCATATTGTTCTAACTACAGAGCTTCCACTAGCAATTTAGAAATAAGGCTGGGGTGTGTACCCCTTTGTCATAACATTTTGAAGGGGACTTGAATTATTGGGGAATGGAATTGTACATCATAAGAAATTGAACAGAACCTTCAAGCATAACTTATTTATCTTGTATCTGTGTTTTGCACCAAGACACATTATACAAACAAAAGCAAATAAATAAAATGCATATACTGTTAGACAGTTAAAATAGGCGAGGCGGGTTTCAAACTCGAGTCTGTGGGTTAAAAATACTCGCTTGTGCACCTGCGCGTCTCCTGACCGCCTGAGCTAATATAGCTCCGAGTCAAAGCAGCGAATACTAAAAAACACGGCTAGATCCACGTTAACATTTATACGACTTTTCCTGGCTGTCCATGTTCTGTCCTTGTCCAAACCGAACCAAAATTTTGGGAACCGACACATCTCTGCCAGCTATTAAAGAAAACAGCACTAAACATACCCCTTCAATCACATGCATTTGTTGATACTGCAGGGAAATGCTCTCTCAGTAATATACAGGACGGATGCATCATTAACAAAAGTAATATGGAAACATCATGTGATTGTCACTTCTCTTAAGTTTTCATTAGCAATGAAATGCATTACTTACAGCTTCAAAGTCACCGGCATCTTGGTGTGCACCAGCCCGATTGCCAACTATCAGTTTCAGCCACGTTGTTTTCAGTGGTAATGGTGCGCATGGGTTTGCTTATGTACCTAAATATGGTTTGTTGACATGCAGGCATTATGAACTAAATACAGGATCTAGGAATTATGAGAATCTAATGTATGCGTGACTGAGAAGTGGGCATCCCATTTGTTATTAAAAGCAGATATCTCTGATTGGCTGAAGTAATTACCCACATACAGGCTATGCACAATTCTTTATTTTGATTGGTCATCTGAGTTGACACTTGATTTTTTGCGGTTAAGTCCCCTCCTCAAAGTTTACTGCATGTTGGAGGTAAAAAAAAAAAAAAGTGTAGGAATCCCGTAAGGCCGGATGCTAACGGGAGCTCTGATATATACGTGAAGTTTCATGATCCTGTGATTAATGGTTTAAGATTTATAGAGCACTGTATAAGCCATTTTAGCTCGTGGTGACAAAAATCACTGTTTTTCAACAGTCAATAATTGTCTGATCTTGCTGAAGTTTTCAGGTTAAGCGTTTTTCATGATGTACATTTAAATATATATTTTGAGGAAAGTCTGAGAGAAGTTGGTGGAAAGTTTTCTGATGATTTGAAATGGAATGACCCTCTTGTATTTATATCACGCATGAGGAGCTGGGTTGGACTTAAAGAAGCTTTAGTTCTTCTTAAAATTCATGTTTCTCGTGGTAATTTTGACTGTTCAGTTCTTTAGGAACAATAATTCCGTTTGCAACAGGCAGCTTATGTTTCTTTCAAAATGGAAAATTAGCCTGACACAGCAGATAGATTGAAGGATTAGTTTTATATCTGTTTAATATAAGTGTCGGCCTTCAAATGTAATCTGATTTAATCTAACTGACTGATCTCATTTATTTATCAGCTATGAGATATAAATAACAATTTTGTGTGCGATGTGTTCTTTTTGTGATGAAGTGTACCATGATGTCTCTATTTAGGGAATACGCTGTGAATGAAGTGGTTGCTGGCATCCGCGAGTACTTCAACGTTATGTTGGGCACGCAGCTCCTTTACAAGTTTGAGAGGCCGCAGTACGCAGAGATCCTGGCTAACTACCCAGACACGTCAATGTCGCAGCTTTATGGTGCTCCACACCTGCTGAGGCTTTTTGGTATGCACTGGTCTTCATTGAAATCATGTTTTTAGAACGTTTCCCCGTTTTTAACTTCATTTCTTCATACTGATTGAGAAAATCATCCTTTGCTCCCGAAAAATTACGTTGCGTGAGGAGCTTGACGTACTAAACCTGAAATTTCGTGCGGCTTTGAGGAATGTCTTGATGGTTTTTAAAATAAACATGACACTGGATAGGTTTATACTGCGGAACAGTACTAGGGCCAACTACGAGTGCTTTTTTTCCCTCTCTCTCCCCAAATGCACAGGGAGATGTTTCTGAGTCGAAAGTCAGAATTTCTGAGATAAAAGGTCTGAGTTTAAAGTCAGTATTGTCAAAATGGATGACATGGATGCCCTTATTAAGCTATATTTCAGAACTGGGTTTCATAAAGCCGCATTCATATAGGAAGCGACACGCTACGGAATCATCGAAATGCACATGAAATCACCTCTGTTACTCGGTCTATGGAGGCGAATAGGAAAAGGTTTGGGAACTCTGAGTTTTGTGGCATCTATCAATCAACAGGATCTTTAACCTCTGATTGGTTATCGCCTGCGTGAAATGCAGCTCTGTTGAACTTTGTATTGCTTGAGAAAGTTCCACTTCTCCTTTCTCCTTTCGCTGATGATCATTCATTGGTTTGCATTCTTGCTTGTGCAAGCCGTCGCTTCCTGTGTGAAGAGATTCTTTGTCAGTTGGCGCTTAATCACGTGATTTGTGTATTGACAAAGCGAATGAGTCTCTAGATTGTAACCAAAACTCTAATGTAAGGCATTTAAAAACCTCAAGCAGGAAAGTAGTAGATAAAATAGTGTATACCTTTCACTGTTTTGTTTTTAAATGTATGATAGTGAGGATTGGGGCCATGCTGGCGTACACACCGCTGGATGAGAAAAGCCTCGCTCTGCTACTCAGTTACCTGCAAGACTTCTTAAAGTAAGTATGCATTACTACTACTGAAGCTTTTAAGATGTTCTACTTACAAGTAGGGTTTGCAGTGTGTTGTCTTGAGTAAAAAAGAGATTAGCGAGCAGTAAAGAGATGAATGGGACTCCAAGAGAGTGTAATTGAATATTGAGTTATAGAGCCAGTGGAGAATACATCACTGTGAGTGCACTGTTACTTTAATTGGATCACGAGTTCGGAGTTGACTATTAAGTTCCCACTGGTGCATTAGGGAGCATCATTTATAGCCGTTAGATCTGTGTTGGCCTCCAGAGTCACAGTGGGGATGTGACACCGAGCAAACAAGATACTGGTAAGTCTGTGCAAGAATGAAACTAGTATGTTTTGATAGTATCCCTTCGAATAATGTGTTTGTATTACATTTTTTATTTGTGAAATAGCTCATAACTTAGTCTCATCCACTCACTCACTCACTCACTCACTCATTTGCTGAACCGCTTAAACCTGTTATGGTCGTGGGGAGGCTGGAGCCTATCTCGGTCGACACTGGGCGAAGGTGGGATACACCCTGAGCACCTCGTTATACCATCACAGGGCAACACAGACAACCATTCACTCACACCTAGGGGCAATTTGGAACAGCCAGTTAGCCTAATGGGCATGTCTTTTAACTGTGGGAGGAAACCGGAGTACTCAAAGGAAGCCCACGTTAGCACAGTGAGAACATGCAAAAGTTTCTGGGAATCAAACCCAGAAACTTCTTGCTGTAGGCGGGCATGCTAGCCACTATGCCACCGTGCTTCCCCCAGCCTTATTCATAAACGACCATAAAAGCACAATCAGGAAATAAGTCTTTGATGCTTTCCGGAGTTTTGCAGATACTGCCACAAATGCTTTCACACCAGTGAGCACTAAAACGGGCATGCTCTTATAGGAAAATAATTCATGATCCAGTATTTTGCCAGCAGGGGAACATTCTGAAATGCTGATCTGCTAATTTGCCAGTGCTACGATTTTATTTCATAAAGAACAACACTGTATACATTTTCTCCTTCTGTATTTAATGCTGGGGAACATCAGGAAAATATCTGTTATCAGTAATGTTGTAACAGCAATAAACCAGGATTCCTTCACCAACACTTTAATTTATTCCTCTGCCACCAGGGGGCATAAAGTGTTTTTTGGCTTGGTCGTCATTCTGCCTTAGACTCCCATTAGTATGAGTGATTGAGTGTATCCAGGATTTATATGACTTTGTCTTTGTAAACAGCCGCTGAACTAATTGGATTGTGGAATTTATACAGAAAGGGTCATGGGCACATCAAGCCCAAATTTCAGAAGTAGTTTGAGATTCCTTCTTTAGAGCTGTGATTGGTGATCTGGAAAGCTAGCAAAATTTGAAAGCAACTTCTCTTCAGGGCTAAACCTCCTCTGCCCTCAGAGACCCTTCCAAAGCCATGCCCCTCCACACGTGCTCTGACTGCAGGTTTGTGCATGGTAAAGTCACCCATGAGCAGGGAGACAAGGATGCATTTCCCTGTGGACTGATTGGTTAGCGTTTTTACAGGATTACAGTGGCCACAGATGACCCTTTTTTGTACAGCAAAAAATTTTGCAACCCCAGCTTTAAGGGGAAATTAAACCCGAACTTAAAACCTTGCATACATCGCATACGTCTTTGCAGTCTTTGTAATAACTCTATTGTTTCCATTTCCATAAAGGGGCGCATGCTTGTGTGATGAATGTAACTGGAAACTTGTATTATGTATAGATGTGCCTAGTTTTATTTTCTTCAGTTCACTAGTTTCTAGCTGACTTGTTAGTTTATTGTCTGTATACTGTTATTTTTGCCATTATCTTGCCTTATATGAACTGACGAATACACATCCTATTCTCTCAATATCACACTCTGCATTCTCGCAATATCACACTCTGAAACCGATTGCAGTTGACGGCCCTTTTAAATAGACTAATGCAAACGGATTTCAACAGATTGCAACTTTGAAAATGTAAGTAATAACCACCGGATGATGAAACTATGCGCATGTTCATGTGTAACAGGAGATTTTGGAAGGCTTGCCTTTCATTTCACTTTAGGGATATTTTAAGTGCACTAATTAGTAAGGAGAAGGATTACACTCGGTGGTTGTGGTGGTGACATCAGTGTGGTTGATACGGAGTTCTACTTGTTCGGTCTTGAAATTGAGGGAAAACACCTACAGCTTTGATATTACTGGGAGAAACCGAAGCAGGCGTTTATCTATAAGACTTTCCTGTGTGTGAACATTGAAATGAAAAGTTCTACCTCCGCCTGTTAGAAACTACTGACACTGGAGTCTCCTTCTGTACGTTCTACGTAAATGTCTATTGACAGAACACTTCACCATATCAGTAATTTCTCAGTGGGGTTAAATCTATCTATGATCATGTATTTAAACGAAGGCATTAACATTCATCGGGGATTTGCCATGAAGTCATACTACTGTAGAAAGTTGAGAAGAATATACAGTTGAACAGTACTGTGGTATGAAGCTGTTTGTTATGCAGCTTTAATTTTGAATTATTTTGTTTGATTCAGGTATTTGGTGAAGAATTCATCATCTCTCTTCAACGCCAGTGATTATGAAGTTGCACCACCAGAGTACCACCGCAAGGCTGTGTGAACACCAAGCTAATGATGATCTGTTGTGCTGAAATTTCATTACTGAATATTTTTTATTTTATTTTTTTTTAAACCCTTTTCTAAGGGAAACCACAAAATCCAATGAAAGCCCTTTAACAGTTTGTTTGACTGGAAGGTGAATCAAGACTGATAACAGCCCAGTGTACAGGACTGGTACTAAGGCTTATTGGAATGCTGCTCACTGTTCCCATGTTGTTGAAATATATTTTGGTTCAGATAACACTGATACTCTATGGGTAAAACGGAATCAAGGTAAATATTGCAGAAGTCCCTTGTTTTTTTTTTTCCTTTTTCTTTTTTTTTTCTTTTTTTTTTTTTTAAATATATATATATATATATATATATATATATAGTATGTTTGTTAATAAATCATCGTTCTCAAATATGGCTTGGTGTCGTTTATCATTAGTGTGAATTAATATACAATGTTTAAACTTTTGCCACTTATAGTTTTTGTATATCTGGGCCATTTAACATTCAGGGTTATCTTTTTAAAATAAAACAGACTCCTGCAAGTAGACACCTAGGATATTTTATGTTGTGTCTTATTTCTTGTTATACAAAGGGACACTAGTCCCAGCTACACTAGTGAAATCTTTTCTGAATTTTGATAAAAATTCTTATTAGAGTAACGTATTGCACAGATTTTTGCCCAATGCAGATTTCAATTCATTCTACAGTAATAAAATAAAAGTAAAAAAGTAATAAGTCATTAACTTTTAACTGATTAAATTCAGAATTGTTCTCCTAAATATTAAGTTTTACTGTGGGAGGTGCATTTTCATTCACTTTTGAAGGATGTTTTACTGCCTGTAAGATCTGTTTATTATTTAAGTGGCTTTGTCAGGGTCCATCAAAAAAGTCTTCTCCGGAAAGTAGACACCACATTTAGGAGTTACATTTTTCACATGTTAATTGCTTTTTCTGAAGCAGTATGGCCCTGTGTAGCTTGTTGGGAAATTTCAAAATTTGGATTGGATGTGAAATAGCTTCTGTACAGAGGTTTACTTCAGATTGGTGAGTATGGCTGTCAAAAAAAAATTTCTTTTCTGAAAAAAACCAGTGGTAGTCACTGATGTTGCTGTTACTGCAGTTAATAATATATACAACTAATGTTGCATGAAACCTGCTGAGATGATATGTTTGGTTGGCTTTTATTTTTAAAGCTGTGAATTCTTTTCCAGTGTGTGCTTTGCATGTCTTGTGTGAAAAAAGTGTCTTCTCCGGAAAGAATTTACAGACACACGGTTTACCAAAAATATATAGTATCATTAGAGCATTTTTTTCATATGTATAAGCTGAAATGTATGCTAATTTGATTTTTAAGGAAGTTTTGCTTTAAAAATTTTTGTTTTGACTCACATATTGAAATTTTAATTATTAAAACTTAAAATTTTCTCTTAATGCCTGGGTTTACACTGGAGCCACAATGTCCACGTTCTCCTCGATTTAAAAAAAAAAAAAAAAAGCCTTTTAAATATTAAAATCCGACATTCGTTCCTCAAAATAGTTCCCCAAAGTTCATATTGCTACTGTAGATCTCTTGCAACATAAGTGGTTAGTTTCTGTACATGATCCACCAAGATCATCACAGTTCCCTCAGGATCGTCACGATCCCGCCGAGTTCCCTCAGGATCGTCACGATCCCGCCGAGTTCCCTCAGGATCGTCACGATCCCGCCAGGCTCCCACAAGATCGTCACGATCCCGCCAAACACACTCAAGATCACGATTCCACGACGCTCACCGTGATTCTCTCAAATCATGAAGATTGTGGACACCGTGGCCCTAGTGTAAACCCAGGGTAATTTACAATATAAATGGCATTTTGTTTTTGGACTGATGGAAATACAGACATGTACATGGATTATATTTAAAAAATTATTTCATGTACAGAAACTAACACAACTAATGTTGCATGAGATCTATGGTAGCAATATGAACTTTTGGGAACTATTTTAAGGACCGATTGCTGGATTTTAATATTTAAAAGACTACATTAATGTGAAACATAGGTAAGTTTTAACAGATGATAAGAGGCTACTGCTATATCTGTTGATAAAAAAATGGGATAACATTGCTTTTTTTCTCTGGAGTAACCAAATCCCATGTAAAGCTACAAGATCCTTTTTTATACTTTGTGTTATACTGCAGGCAGAAGTACTTATTCTTGAGATTCTGTACCTATTATACTTTCATCCTGTGAACTGTAGCTCTGATACTTTGCACAAACAATGCCAGGTTCATAAGTTGATGTTTAGCAACAAGAAAGCACAAAGACTGCAAATTTTATTTTTGAGCTACTGTGGACACAAATATTATACCCTGTTTGTGAAATAGCCCATGTATGTATACAGTGATCAGCCAAAACATTAATACCACCTGACTGGTATGCCCCTAGGCAGCCGCATATACAGCAATATACTGTGTGTTCTGATTCCTTTCCCTCATATCCAGCATTAACACTTTCTGCAGCAGCTCTTCTGTGAGATCAGACCAGATGTACTAGCTTTCACTCCCCACGTGCATCAGTGAGTCTTGGGCACCCCTGACACTTTTGCCAGTTCATTGGTTGTCCTTTTTTGGACCGCCGTTAGCAGGTACTTAATGTTTTTTTTTTTGTTTGTTTTTTAATAGAACAGTTTAAAAATCTGTGTGGGTTTCTGTGATTATTTGTCTTATGTTTAATGGGGGCCACAGGGTAGTACGGTGGTGTAGTGGTTTGCACGTCCACCTCACAACAAGAAGGTCCTGGGTTCCAGTCTTGGGCTCGGCGTGGGCATGTGCTGAACGCATTGCTTGCATTTGTTTCCTCCAGGTATTCTGGTTTCCTCCCAAAGTCCCAACAACATGCACATTAGGATAATTAGCTGTTCCAGATTGCCCCTAGGTGTGAGTGTGAATGATTGTGTGTGTGTTGGCCCTGCAATGAACTGGCGAGCTGTTCAGGATGTACCCAGCCCTCACTCAGAGTTGGCTGAGATAGGCTCCAGCCTCCTTGTGACTCTAATCATATAGGATTAAGTGGTTTGGAAAACAGATGGCTGTATGGGTGGATGTTTAATGGGATATCTGACTATCTAGGCTGATTTCCCAGTGAATCTGAAAGTTAACACAGGATATGACTTCATACAATAACACAAGATCATAACACACTAACACGAGTGACTCATGCACTCGGGAAAACCAGTGTGTGTGTGCGCGCGTGCCCGTGCGCGCGTGTGATGTGAAAGATCATGTGGATGTGAATAGACCGCGACCTTCGCACTGGGACTTTAACCTGAACACTGGGTTGTGTTTGTGTGCTGGTTTGTGTTGGAAACACGTCAGTGTGATCGGAGGAGTCTCTCTGACTGCACAGGAAAAAGAGCTGAACTTCTGTACAAGTTAAAAAAAACAAGTGTGTTCTGATCAGCCGGCGAATTCCTCATAACTTCTGATCTCCAGCCATGAAAAGTCTGAAGCAGAGACTAAAGAAACACGAAGCGTCGAGCAGCGTGAGTAGGATTTACACTTATTATTATTATTACTCTTACTATTATCACTATTATTATTATTATTACTAGTATTCTTTTTATTATCACTATTATTATTATTATTACTAGTATTCTTTTTATTATCACTATTATTATTATTATTATTATTATTATTATTATTACTAGTATTATTTTTATTATTACTCTTATTATTATCATCACTATTATTATTATTATTACTCTTATTATTATTATTATTATCACTATTATTATTATTCCTCTTATTATTATTACTCTTATTATTATTATTATTATTAATGTTATTATTATTATTATTATTATTTAAAGTTTTTTGGGGCAGTGAGTGAGTTTAGGAAATAGCTTTCTTTTTCCTGAGGTGGGGCTTTAGTAAGGGTGTGGGTTCCTCAAAAACACTCTCTCTCTCTCTCTCTCTCTCTCACTCCCTCATTTGTCGGACCGTTTAATCGACTCGTGGGAAGCTGAGCCTATCTCTAAAGACTCTGAGCGAAGGCGGGGTACACCCTCACAACCTTTCACACCCACACCTAGGGGAAATTTGGAAAAAAAACAATTAGCCTAATGTGCATGCTTTTGGATTGTTGGAGGGAACCCACGCAAGCACGGGGAGAACACGGAAACATGCAGACAGAAACGACCCAGGACCTGTCTGCTGTAAGGCCACCGTATTAGGGTCGCAGGGAAGCTGGCGCCCATCTCAGCCGACTCTGGGCGAGGGCGGGGTACACCCTGGACAGCTCGCCAGGCCATCACATTTTACTGTTTTTTATTCTTTATAAGATATCATTCCGGGGCAGTGGTGGCCTGGTGGGAGGGTGCTGGATTACTGATCCCAAGGTTGGGGGTTCAAGCCCCACTATCAGCAGGTTGTCACTGCTGTCCCCCCAGT
>JBCNYH010000004.1:30427068-30437433 GCA_039654325.1 Tandanus tandanus
AACATTGAGGCAGCATATAATAAACACAGAAGCAGCATCTAATAAACACCAAGGCAGCATCTAATAAACACCGAGGCGGCATCTAATAAACGCAGGGGCAGCATTTATTAAACACAGAGGCAGCATCTAATAAACGCCGATGCAGCATCTAAGAAAACACTGAGGCAGCATTTATTAAACACAGAGGCAGCATCTAATAAACGCAGAGGCAGCATCTAATAAACCTCGAGGTGGCATTTATTGAAAACCGAGGCAGCATCTAATAAACACAGAGGCAGCATCTAATAAACGCCGGGGCAGCATTTATTAAACACAGAGGCAGAATCTAATAAATGCCGAGGCAGCATCTAATAAACACCGAGGCAAACATCTATAATAAACATCAGTGCAGCATGTAATGAACATCGGTGCAGCATGTAAGAACACCGATGCAGCATCTAATAAATAACAGTGTAATATATAATAAACACTGGTGCAGCATGAAATGAACACAGGTGCAGCATGTAATAAATACTGGTGCAGCATCTAGTAAACACTGGTGCGGTTATGATTGGACTCCCGGAGACAAGGCTTTAGCCGGTGAAACATAAAAGTTTATTAAATAGAAAAACAAACAGGGCTTAGGAAGCCATGAGAAACGAAAATTAGAAAACAAAACAAGCCACGAGGGGCTAACCAAAACTAACACGGAAGAGGATCTAGGACCAGGAAACGGAAAACTACGGGAGAAGTTTAACTGGAGGTGGAAGGGTACCGGAGATGAGGAGACAAGGCTGGAGAAGATTGGAGAGGGAATCTGAATAGCGCAGTGCAAACAGGTAAATAATCCTGAGTCCAAATCACTAGACGGAGAGGCAAAAACAACGCGCAGCTCCAATGAGGCTAACGAAGTGACGGAGTGAAGTAGGAGGTTAAATTGGGGATCTAATCAGTGCGGGGAAACGAGGTGCAGGTGACAATCATTAATACTCAGGAGACTGGGAACGCGGTGTGTGAGCGTCTGGGTGAGAGTTCGGTGTGGACATGACAGTATCCCCCCTCCAGGCGCCGCTCTGGGGTCCCGGTACTGTCGACGCCGTGGACGGCCTCGAGCTCGGGGCGCTGGTCAACTGGTGTGTTGGTAGAAGTCCTCCCGCAAGCTGGGATCTAGGATATCTTTGCGGGGGACCCACGACCGCTCCTCCGGGCCATAGCCTTCCCAGTCGATCAGGTACTCAATTGCCCCATGGCGCCGACGAGAGTCCAGGATGCCCCGGATGGTGTATGGGGGTTTGGCTGTCTCGCCCCACTCTGTGTATGGAGACACCAAAGGTGAGTGATAGGGTTTAAATAAGGAGACATGGAAAACTGGAATCTTATAAATAGGAGGGAGTGCTAAACAGAAAGTGACTTGATTGATTTGTGCAGTGATGGTGAAGGGACCAATAAAACGGGGACTTAACTTCTTGCAAGGTGTCTGGAGTCTGATGTTACGAGTGGAGAGCCACACCTTATCTCCGATCTTGTAGCGGGGTGGCTCGGCGCGACGTGCATCCTCCATAGTGGTCCCTCTGCGGATGGTACGTTGGAGATGTTGGTGTGCTTTGCTCCAGACCTTTTCACTCTCCTTGAACTACTGATCCACCGCTGGAACGTTGGAGGGCTCTCCATTCCATGGAAATAGAGGAGGCTGACGACCGAGAACGCACTGGATGGGGGTCAGCCCAGTCGACGGTTGACGGAGGGGATTTTGCGCGTACTCGGCTCAAGGAAGAAATTGGTTCCAGGAAGTCGGGTGACGGTTGCAAGAAGGTCCGGAGAAAGCGCCCAATCTCCTGAATCTTTCAGTTTGTCCATTGGTCTGGCAATCCAAAATTGCGGAAGACGTGTTCGAACAGGGCTTGTGCAGCTTCGGCTGCTGTGGGAAGAGACTGGAGGGGAATTAGCTTACATGCTTTGGAGAAATGATCCACTATGACTAGGATGCATGTGAGAAGGGGGTAGGTCCGTCATGAAGTCCACTTCCAGGTGTGACCATGGACGCTGAGGAACGGGTAGAGGGAGGAGCTTCCCTGCTGGGAGGTGCCGAGGTGTTTTAGCTGTGGCACATGCCGCGCACCTGCCTTGATGTTCTGGGATCCAGGATGGTACTTTATGGAGAAATCAAACCGGGTAAAAAAATAAGGCCCAGCGAGCTTGCCGAGGATTGAGTCGTTTGGCCTCTCGCAGGTAGCATAAATGTTTCTGGTCCGTAATGACCTAATGACCTGGAAGGGAAACCGGGCCCCCTCTAACCAGTGCCACCATTCTTCTAGGGTTAGTTTAATAGCTAAGAGTTCACGATTTCTCACGTCATCATTTTGCTCAGCTGGGTTAAGTTTCCTGAAAAGGTAGGCACAGGGTAGAAGTCTGTGGGTACCTCCTTGCCGCCGCTGAGGTAACACTGCCCTCACCCCACAGCTCGAGGCGTCTAATTCCACAATGAAGGGTTTGGTGGAATCGGGATGTTGTAACACTGGAGCTCAGAGGAATGCCTCCTTGAGGCGCAGGAACGCTAGTCGGGCCGGTTCTGTCCATTTCAGGGTCTTGGGCTTGTTGCGGAGGATACCAGATATGGGAGCCGTCAAGATACTGAAGTCTTTGATAAATCAATGGTAAAAGTTAGCTAAACCCAAGAATCTTTGTAATACTTTTATGGTCTCAGGTTCAGGCCAGTCCTTAATGGCTTGAACCTTTCCCTCCTCCATCTGGACCCCCTGAGGATTAATCACGTAACCCAGAAACGATACCGTGGTTTGGTGGAAGGCGCATTTTTCGGCCTTGAGGAAGAAATGATGTTGGTGGAGGCACTGGAGAACCTGGGTCATGTGGAGAACATGAGTTGGGAGGTCTGGAGAAAAGATAAGGATGTCATCGATGTAAATAATCACAAATCTGGCTTGCACCTCATATTCCTCCAGGGAGATAATGTTCAGACTGAATGGGCTTGTCAGGAGTTGGTGGGTTTGGGGATACAGAGGTTTCCCAATTACAGAGAGGACAGAGAAAGTGGTCGGGCAGTGGTGTAATGGGAGCTGGAGCCACCTGCACAGGTCCCCGGAGAGGATATTGCCTGCTGAGCTGGATTCGAGGAGGGCCGTGACTGAAATGGAGCAGTGCAAGGTAGTGAGGGAAACCATGGTGGATAACGGTCGTGAATTGCTGATAGCGGTAATGTGTTGATATACCGGTGGACGGCGAGGGCGACGGGGACAGGTCGCTAGGGCATGGTCGGACTGACCACAGTAAAGACAAAGTCCTTCTGTTCGTCGACGATGCCTCTCCACTGTGGTGAGTTGGACTGTATCCGCTTGCATAGGCTCTTGGTTATCCGGCAGCGGCATAGCATGACGGATCGCTGCAGCTCGGCCATGCATCCCCTCCGGCGATGTGCCACGCGGATGGCTAGCTGGATGAATTTCTCGAAACCCATAGAATCGTCGTAAGGGGAGAGTTGTAGTCGGAGTGATGGCTCTAAGCCCTGCCGGAAATGGGTGAGTAAGGCTGCCTCGTTCCATCCACTGAGCCCCGCGAGGGTTCAGAACTCCAGGGCATAGTCCCTTATGTCCATCCGTCCTTGACTGAGACGATGCAACTTTTCTCTCTTCATTGAGTCCTTGTCCGGTTGACTGAACACTTCTCTGAGATGAGTGGTGAAGTTAGCGTATGTTGAGACCACGGGACCATTCTGCCTCCATAACCCTTCAGCCCACTGCAGTGCCCTCCCGGAAAGCAAGGATATGATATATGCAACCTAAGCACGCTCAGTGGGGTAACGAGCGGGGTGCATCTCAATGTAAACAGGGAAAACTATGGGAGAAGTTTAACTGGAGGTGGAAGGGTACTCGAGATGAGGAGACAAGACGGGAGAAGATTGGAGAGGGAATCTGAATAGCGCAGTGTAAACAGGTAAATAATCCTGAGTCCAAATCGCTAGAAGGAGAGGCAGAACAATGCGCAGCTCCAACGAGGCTAGACAAGTGACGGAGTGAAGTGCAGGGAAATGAGGTGCAGGTGATAATCATTAATACTCAGGAGACTGGGAACGCGGTGTGTGAGTGTCTGGGTGAGAGTTCGGAGTGGACGTGACAGGTGCACCATCTAATAAACACCTTTGGTTTCGGCCTCCTTCGATCATAGATGATCATGGGTTACATCCTTGTCTCATTGTTTCCTTTGTTGGAGCATCATCTTCTGTGGTTATAGAGACCAATGCGAGAGTGACAAACTCTGTTGCAAAGGTCACAACTGTGTAATGTACCTGATGTGCTGGAACTGCCAGACTTGCTGTGCTCCCTTCTACGAGCTTTCCTGTCTGCCTCTGTGTTTATAAGCTTCTATTCCCCAGTTTTGATGTGTTTATGCAGGGTACTTCTCTATCTTGTGCGGTCAGCTGCAAGATCCTCCCAGGAATCTGTATTGATGTCAACTGCTTTCATGTCTCTCTTGCAGACATCCTTGTATCGCAGCTTTGGGCAGCCATCCACCATGCGATGGACATGACCCAGCCAACGCAGTCTCCGCTGTCTGAGTATGGTGAACATGCTGGGAAGGTTGGCACAGGACAGAACTTCAACATTAGATACTCTGTCTTGCCAGGATATGCCCAGGATGCGGCGGATGCTTCTCAAATTTAAGGTGTTGAGTCTTCTCTCCTGCCTGGCATATGTAGTCCATGTCTCGCTGCCGTACAGCAGTGTGCTGATGACACAGGCATTGAACACTGCCATCTTGGTCTTCGTCAGCTTGGGGGTTAGTCCATACTTGGACTGTAAGGCAAGCTGTTGCTGTTGTTGCTGTAGTTGTTGTTGTAGTTGTTGCTGCCTTCCCAATTCTCTTATCGATCTCACTGTCCAAGGAGAGGTTGTCAGAGATGGTGGAGCCAAGGCAAGTGAACTGGTGGACAACTTCAAGTGCATAGTCATCGACGGTTATGGCTGGAGGTTCCGCTGTGTCCTGTCCCAGGACGTTTGTCTTCTTTAGGCTGATGGTTAGATTGAAGTCCTTGCAGGCCTGGGAGAAACTGTCCATCAGTGCCTGCAGCTCCTGTTGGGTTTGAGTTACCACTGCTGCATCATCGACGAACAGCATATCTCTGATGATGGTTTCACAAATTTTTTTCTTGGCTCTGAGGTGGGTGATATTGAAGAGCCTGCCGGTGGATCTGGTCCGTAATTAAATTCCCTCTGTTGTTTTGCCAAAGGCGTGTTTTAGAAGCAGGGCAAAAAAGATCCCAAAGAGTGTAGGGGCAAGCACGCAGCCTTGTTTCACACCACTGCAGATGTCAAAGGGCTTGGACGAACTGCCATCAAACTGCACTGTCTCTTTCATATTGGAGTGGAAGGATTCAATCAAGCTCTGCTGTTTTGGTGGGCAGCCAATGTTTGGAAGCATCTTGAAGAGTCCATCTCTGCTGACAAGGTCAAATGCTTTGGTGAGGTCAGTGAAGGTGACATACAAGGGCATCTGTTGTTTTCTACACTTCTCCTGGAGTTGACGGAGGGAGAAGACCATGTCAATCGTTGACATTTTAGCACGGAAGCCGCACTGTGACTCTGGGTAGACTCGTTCTGCCAGCTTCTGCAGGCGGATCAGGATGACCTTTGCAAAGACTTTGCCGGTGGTGCTAAGAAGTGAAATGCCTCTGTAGTTGTTGCAGTCGCTCCTCTCTCCCTTGTTCTTGTAGAGGGTAATGATCTTAGCGTCCCTCGTGTCTTGCGGTACAGCTCCTTCTTGCCAGCACTGACAGGACCTCATGCAGAGGTTTCAGTAAGCTGGTCTTGCAGTGTTTGATCAGGTCTGGGGGGATCCCGTCACCACCTGGGGCCTTGCCAGAGGCCAAACTGTGAATGGCTTTGCTGAGCTCCTCTGAAGTTGGCTGTGAATCTAGTTCTTTCATTGTTGGCAGGCACTGAATAGCATCGAGGGCTGAGGTGGACACAATGTTCTCATTGGAGTAGAGGTCGGAATAGTGTTCCACCCATCTCTCCATCTGACGGCCTTTATCTGTGATAACTTTTCCAGTGGAGGATTTGAGGGGGGGTCTTGTTCTGGGTTGGTCCAAGTGCCTTCTAGATGCCGGCATACATACCCCTGATGTTTTCTGTTATGGCAGCTGTCTGAATGTTCATGTTGAGCTTGTACTCTGCAAGGGCAGTACGCTTGGCATCAATGACAGGGTTCATCTCAGCCAACTTGGCATCAAACCAGTCATGTGATTTTAAGTTCTTCCCAAAGGTGGCTAAGGCAGTGCAGTGCATGGTGTCCTGCAGAGCTTCCCACTTTTCTTTGGCAGAGTTTCCAGGCTGTGATGTGCCAAGCTCTCTCTCTTGAAGGTCTGTGCAAACTGCTCCACGAGGTCTGGCCGAGACATCTTACTGACATTGATGCCGGGGTTTCCCTGTGTCCTTGTGTGGTGGAACTTCTTTGGTTGCAGTCTGATCTTGCAGCATACCAAGGAGTGGTCTGTATCACAGTCCGCGCTGTGGTAAGAGCGTGTGTGGAGGATGTTTGTAATGGCAGCATGCCTAACTAGAATAAGATCCAGTTGATGCCAGTGTTTCGAGTGCGGGTGCATCCAGGAGATCTTATGCTAAGGCTTCGTGCGGAAAAAAAAGTTGGTGATGCACAGATCATGAAAGGAGCATAGCTCCAGTAGACGTTGTCCATTGTCATTCAGTTTGCCCACTCCAAAGTGACCAAGGCAAGAGAGCCATGAGTCATGATCTGCACCCACTCTGGCGTTGAAATCGTCCAAGAGAACAAGTTGTTCCTTGTTGGGGGTGTTTCTGATGACGGATGTGAGATTTTCATAAAAATGGTCCTTTGTGTCTGGAGAGGCAGACAGTGTCGGGGCATACACACTGACAAGGGTGGCAGGGCCTGTGGTGGTGTTGAGACGGAGCTTCATAAAGCGAGCGGAGCTTTCGCTGACTGGTTTGACCATACTCAGCAAGCTGTTCTTCACTGCGAAGCCTACTCCGTGCTCTCTGGGCTCATCAGAGCCCTTTCCCTGCCAATAGAATGTGTAGTCCTTCTCTTTCAAGGTGTGAGGCTGCAAGCCGCGTTTCCTGGAGGGTGGCGATGTCCACGTTTAGTCTCTTCAGCTCGTTGTTAATGACTGCCGTCTTCTTGGAGTCACTGATGTCTTGCAGGTTTTCAGAAAGGCTGGTCAACATTGTCCGGACATTCCAACTTCCCAGTTTTAGGACTGGGATCCTTCGTGAATGATTTGTTTTGTTGTTGTTTGGTGCAGTGTTTGCGATCTGCTGTTCGGATGATTCCTAATCCCCATGCACCCAATGAAGATAACAGACCATGGCAGGCCAGCACCTTACTGACTGGGGGCTGCCCAGCTTGAGGTGGGCGGTGGCTGTCCAGTGAGACCCAAAGTGCTCTATGCCAATCGAGCGATGGTTTATAACCAGTATCTGTTACTCCCCATGTTGTGTCCACGCCAAAGGCGAAGCTGGAGTGTCCTCTCCAGAATGTAGGTGATGGTCGAAGGAATGAATGAATGGTGTATGGTGTTGGATGTAAGCCTGGGTGATGTTGTATGAAGGGCAGGCTGTTGCCCATGCAGCATGCCCCCCCTCTCCACATCACTGGTTGATCCAAATGAACAGCATGGTCATTACAGTTTGGCACCAGACCCGTTGCAGGAGTTGCCAGAAAGAGGTTGAGTACAACGTCAAACTGCCTTAGGGACTCCAGCTCCAGATTTTTCCTCAAAGTTTACTCCTGAAGCCTTTTCCATGATTGGATATGGCCTCAAGGCAACGGAGGTTTGAGTTCAGAGTTCTCCTTCTCCAAATAAACACCAGTGTAATATATAATAAATGCAAGTGCAGCATGAAATAAACACCATGGCAGATTTATTAGCACCATCTAATAAACACCAGTGTAATATATAATAAACACCGGTGTAATATATATAATAAATACTGGTGCAGCATGTAATAAACACTGGTGCAGCATGTAATAAACACCAGTGCATCATCTAGTAAACACTGGCGCACCATCTAATAAACACCAGTGTAATGTATAATAAGCACTGCTGCAACATGAAATAAACACCAGTGTAATATATATTAAACACTGGTGCAGCATGCAATAAACACCACTGCAGCATGTGATAAGCACCAGTGCAGCATGCAATAAACACCAGTGCAGCATGCAGTAAACATTAGTGTAATATATAATAAACACCACTGCAGCATGAAATAAACACCGGTGCAGCATGAAATAAACACCGGTGCAGCATGTAATAAACACAGGTGCAGCATGAAATGAACACAGGTGCAGCATGAAATAAACACAGGTGCAGCATGAAATGAACACAGGTGCAGCATGAAATGAACACAGGTGCAGCATGAAATAAACACAGGTGCAGCATGAAATAAACACTAGTGCAGCATGTAATAAACACTGGTGCAGCATGAAATAAACACCATTGCAGCATTTAATAAACACTAGTTTAATATAATAAAGCCAATGCATCATGTAATAAACACCACTGCAGCATTTAATAAACACTAGTTTAATATTATAAACACCAATGCATCATGTAATAAACACCAATGCATCATGTAATAAACATTGGTACAGCATGCAATAAACACCACGGCATCATGCAATAAACACCACCGCAGCATGTAATAAGCACCACTGCAGCATGCAATAAACACCACTGCAGCATGTAATAAACACCACTGCAGCATGTAATAAACACCACTGCAGCATGTAATAAACTCCGGTGCCGCATGTAATAAACACCACTGCAGCATGTAATAAACACCACTGCAGCATGTAATATACACCACAGCAGCATGTAATAAAACACCACTGCAGCATGTAATAAACACCACTGCAACATGCAATAAACACCTTGCAGCATGTAATAAACACCACTATGGCATGTAATAAACACCACTGCAGCATGTAATAAACACCACTGCAGCATGTATTAAACTCCGGTGCCGCATGAAATAAACACCACTGCCGCATGTAATAAACACCACTGCCGCATGTAATAAACACCACTGCAGCATGTAATAAACACCGGTGCAGCATGTAATAAACACCACTGCAGCATGTATTAAACTCCGGTGCCGCATGAAATAAACACCACTGCCGCATGTAATAAACACCACTGCCGCATGTAATAAACACCACTGCAGCATGTAATAAACACCGGTGCAGCATGTAATAAACACCACTGCAGCATGTAATAAACACCACTGCAGCATGTAATAAACACCAGTGTGATGTATAATAAACACCATGTAAACAGCAGTATAATGCAGATCCTCAACACTGAATTAATAGATGATTTATTATGTCAGCTCTTTGAGAAGTTGTCAGTTTAATAAACCCCACCCCTTTGCTGTGCTCCTGTAGTGTGTTATGAAGTGTGAGGTGTTGAGATTATGTTGAGGAGTGATGATGATGATGATGATGATGATGATGATGATGATGAAGGCAGTGTGTTTCTCCTGTAATGCTCTCATCTCTCTTTTCTGTTAGATCGTGAAGAGGAACTTGAACAATGTAAAGAGAATGACGTCTCATCCCATTTATCAGTACTGTGAGTGATCTTACCCCGAGTATCTTCCGTATCACGTATCTCAAACATCTCCTCACCCTAAACATCAGACACTAATTATTTTAAATAATCACTGCGGACCAGTCTTAAATTATTTTTCATAATTTTTTTAATAATGAATGGTCTCTTTACCTTGGTGAAAGCTAGAGCTTGGCAATTGCTGGGATTGTTGAATATAAAAATGCTAAAGAATATGCAAATTAGAAGACACCCATCTCTCATCTTCCCTATGACCTGCTCAGTTTGAGTGAGAGTTCAATATGCTACGTTACCATGACAACCATAATCTGTTACTCACCCCTTAGTTAAGTTAGTGTGATACCAAGTTTATTATACTGGGTGTGATGTTTATATGCACCGCCTCATTATCCTCTGATCATTTACATAAGACATGACATGTAGTGACATCACAAACTGATCTCTTATGGAGCCTCAGAAATACCCTTCTGTGTGTATCTTTATTGTGTGTGTGTGTGTGTGTGTGTGTGTGTGTGTGTGTGTGTGTGTGTGTGTGTGTGTAGATATGACAGGAGCTCAGGATGGCAGTGTGAGAATGTTTGAATGGAATCGTCCACAACAGCTCATCTGCTTCCGACAGGCAGGAAACGCCCGAGTCACACGACTCTACTTCAACTCCCAGGGCAATAAAGTACATACACACACACGCTTATATACACACACACACACACACACACACACACACACACACACACACACACACACACACACACACACACACACAC
>JBCNYH010000004.1:30570720-30590720 GCA_039654325.1 Tandanus tandanus
TGATGTCACACGGTACACCGACTGACGAGAACGTGATGTCACACCGTACACCGACTGACGAGAGAGTGATGTCACACCGTACACCGACTGAGAGCGTGATGTCACACCGTACACCGACTGAGAGCGTGATGTCACACCGTACACCGACTGACGAGAGAGTGATGTTACACGGTACACCGACTGACGAGAGAGTGATGTCACACCGTACACCGACTGAGCATGATGTCACACGGTACACCGAGAGCGTGATGTCACACGGTACACCGACTGACGAGAGAGTGATGTCACATGGTACACCGACTGACGAGAGCGTGATGTCACACGGTACACCGACTGAGCATGATGTCACACGGTACACCGACTGAGAGCGTGATGTCACACGGTACACCGACTGACGAGAGCGTGATGTCTTTTATCGACTGATGAGAGCGTGATGTCTTATATCGACTTACGAGAGCGTGACGTCACACTGTACACCGACTTACGAGAGCGTGATGTCACACGGTACATCAGGTCACGGTAAGTTCTGAACGCATCTCAAACATCACACACACACACACACACACACACACACACACACACACCCACCCACGGTAATGATATAGTGTAAAAATGTATTTATTGAGTATACAGTGGCACAGCGTCGTATTGTTACAACAGTACAGGATTACAGCTGCTCTTCAGTCTCACAAACAGCCTTAATGAGATGGAGATTTATAATAAACACAAAAAAGTTTTTCACAGGCTGAGAAAACACACACACTCACCACAGACACATACAGAAATCCAGAACTGTTCACAAGTAAATAAAAAAGAAAACACAAGACACACACACGGCTCTGTGATCCATTTCCTGACAAGTAGAAAAAAAACAAGATAAAAAAAGAGAAATATAAATGAATTGGTCCGAACATTAATATGCATCTGCTGTTAGAATATACAACATGCTGATGTTCAAGTTCATTTAACCTCTCTCTCTCTCTCTCTCTCTCTCTCACACACACAATTTTTTCCAGGGTTTCCGGATTTTTCATCCCAACACAACTTTTCCTCTCTGAAAAAACACACTTTAATGCAGTTCAGCTGTTCCAGGTGAGTAACAATCCACAACACCACAGCAACTCAACACTAATGAGCTGTGTGTGTGTGTGTGTGTGTGAGAGAGAGAGAGAGAGAGAGAGAGGGGGGGGGGAGGGAGGGGGGGGGTGTAGCTTAGTGCTGTTAAGTGTATCCATTTGCATGTTGACGTCATGGTAACTGCTCATTTTTTACTCAGACATCCTCGAAAGGGGAAGTGTTCATAAATTAAGTGTGTGTGTGTGTGTGTGTGTGTGTGTGTGTGTGTGTGGCCTAACCAAACTGAAGTACAGCAAGTTTAAAGATGTGGCTCACTTAAAACACTATTACAGTCTATCATATATACACAGCATATTGTATCTTATATAGCGCGCACACACACACACACACACACACTATCTGCTTTTATAACAATAATAATTGCATCTTGTTTTATACAGAACATGCTGCAGTGTTTCATTTCATGTACATACAAGTTATAAACATCAATATTCATGAGTTACAGTGTGTGTGTGTGTGTGAGAGAGAGAGATGGAGATCTATATTATGGCTCATGCATGTACATGCCTCAAAACAGCTGGACAAACATGATCTCTCTCTCTCACACACACACACAGCTGAATGCACTTTTATCATGGGTGTGTCTCCGCCCACAGGATGTTAGACAATGAGTTCCCAGAGGACCAGCACACTTAAAAGAAGCCACACTCACACACACACACCCCTGTGCCGTCCCCTGTGGGCATGGCCTATCCAGCTGTTCTTTATCTTATATGGAATTTAATCTCTGTAAGTAATAAAACTTATAGTTTAACTTTTTCTTCCACACATGCACTTCATGCAATCTCCACGAGCCAATCAACTGCATGAGATCAGAGCTCATTTCATATGTTCACGTGATATTTAGAGGGTCTTTAAAAAAAACACACACACACAAGTCTGAGATCAGTATCAGACTGACAGCTCATCTCTGACTCCTGTTTTTATAAAAAATAATAAAGAGACGAGGAATTCATACTAATAATAAAGACTCAGGAAGAAAAGATGAAGTGCAACGCTGCCGGTGTGAGTCGAGCCGAACGGAGGGAGGGAGGGATGGAGGGAGGAGTTCCAGTTCCAGTTCTGTCCCTTATTCAGGAACAACGCTGAACACAACAATACATACACACACACTTCTACAGAGAGAGAGAGAGATTACATGTCTCTCTCTAAACGCCTCTGTCGCACTGTGAGAAAGAGATAGAGTGAAAAAGACAGTGAGAGAGAGATACAAGAGAAACACAGAAGACAGGCAGAGAGAGAGAGAGAGAGAGAGAGAGAGAGAGAGAGAGAGAGAGAGAGAGAGAGAGAGAGAGAGAGATAAATAACATTAAATCTTCAAATAAATTAAACACTTGTCTGATTACCAAACACATGCAAGTAAGTCAGAAACACTTCACACTGTGACACCCCCGTGACCACCAAACCAACCCCCCCACCCCACCCCACCCCACACACACACACACATAATTCTCATAATTAAAGTTGATCATAAACACATGCTGCTGATTATAGATCCTTCATGGGTGCACACAAAGGGTCAAAGGTGAACACATTCCTCACACAATGCAGAGAAAGAACGATGACCTTATAGATGACTGTGACTGTTACCCTCTCACGCACTCGCACAACAAATCAGGCAACTCGCACAGGAGTTCCAGCTTTAAATGAGAAAGGAGAGGGATGACTAAAGAACAAGTCATCTAAGAGAGAGAGAGAGAGCGAGAATGAGAGAGCATGTGAGAGTGTGAGAGTGTGAGAGAATGAGAGAGAGCGAGAATGAGAGAGCATGTGAGAGTGTGAGAGAGAGCGAGAATGAAAGAGAGAGTGAGACAGAGTGTGAGAGAGAATGAGTGTGAGTGAGAGAGGGAATGAGAGTGAGAGAGCGAATGAGAGTGTGTGAGAGAGAAAGTGAGAGAATGAGTGTGAGAGAGTGTGTGAGAGAGAGAGAATGAGAGTGTGAGTGAGAGAGTGTGTGAGAGAAAGTGAGAGTATGAGAGAGAGTGAGAGAATGAGCATGTGAAAGAGTGTGAGAAAGAGTGAGTGAGAAATCAGTTCCACTCACATTATAAAAGAAAACTCTAAACAGAGCAAAACATGAGATGAAAAACAAAGACAAATGGAAAAAAAGAGTCTAAGAAGAGAGCTGTGTGTGTGTGTGGTCATAATGTTCTATAAAAGTGTTTCGGGTTTGGCGGATTTAAGAGTTAATTCCAGCACAGGAAATAGGCCATTATCATGACTGACTGACTGACTGACTGACTGACTGACACACACGCACACACGCACGCACGCACGCACGCACGCACCTCTAAAAGGGGAGTTATCCACCCAGGCTATAATTACTCTATACCATTTCCTTTAGTGTAGTACACTTGTGTGTTCCCATAGAGAGCTCTGTCTGTGTGTGGCATGTGAATAGTGCAGTGTGTGTGTGTGTGTGTGTGTGTGTGTTACCCAGGTCGTTGTTCTTGGTGATGGCATTTGCTGCTCGAGCTCGAGGTCCCTGCTGAGTGAAGTGATATCCGAATTTCACTATACTGTTATTTGCCTCCAGCATTTTAGCGATTTCCATCTCCACTGTAGTCCCCAACTGCTGTCTCTGTATACACACACACACACACGACTCAGTGTGTATCCTAAAACTGCGTTACTTCACTGAATGAGGTCATTATAGAGAATATTTTTATCCTCCACTCAGAAGTGACCTCCATCATTAAACCTGACTCTCTTCGGGAGAATAATCAGTTCCTCACACTCACTGTTCCACCAGTCATTACACCGAGCACAAAAAACTAACAGATTCATCATCATGAGAGAGAGAGTGTCTGAGTGAGTGTGAGACAGTGTGTAAGAGTGAGTGTGTGTGAGAGAGTATGAGTGAGTGTGTAAATGTGTGTGAGAGTGAATGTGAGTGTATGTAAGCGAGTGAATGTGAGTGTGTGTAAGCGAGTGAATGTGAGTGTGTGAGAGAGTGAATGTGAGTGTGTGAGAGAGTGAATGTGAGTGTGTGAGAGAGTGAATGTGAGTGTATGTAAGAGAGTGAATGTGAGTGTATGTAAGAGAGTGAATGTGTGTGTGTGAGAGAGTGAATGTGTGTGTGAGAGAGAGTGAATGTGAGTGTATGTAAGAGAGTGAATGTGTGTGTGTGAGAGAGTGAATGTGTGTGAGAGAGAGTGAATGTGAGTGTATGTAAGAGAGTGAATGTGAGTGTATGTAAGAGAGTGAATGTGTGTGTAAATGTGTGAAAGTGTGAATGTGTGTGTGAGAGAGAGAATGTGAGTGTATGTAAGAGAGTGAATGTGTGTGTGAGAGAGAGTGAATGTGAGTGTACGTAAGAGAGTGAATGTGTGTGTGTGTGTGAGAGAGTGAATGTGAGTGTATGTAAGAGAGTGAATGTGTGTGTAAATGTGTGAAAGTGTGAATGTGTGTGTGTGAGAGAGAGAATGTGAGTGTACGTAAGAGAGTGAATGTGTGTGTGTGAGAGTGTGAATGTGAGTGTACGTAAGAGAGTGAATGTGTGTGTGTGTGAGAGAGAGAATGTGAGTGTATGTAAGAGAGTGAATGTGTGTGTGTGTGAGAGAGTGAATGTGTGTGTGTGTGAGAGAGTGAATGTGAGTGTATGTAAGAGAGTGAATGTGTGTGTGTGTGTGTGTGTGTGTGTGTGTGTGTGTGAGAGAGAGAATGTGAGTGTATGTAAGAGTGAATGTGTGTGTAAATGTGTGAAAGAGTGAATGTGTGTGTGTGTGTGTGTGTGTGTGAGAGAGAGAGCAAGATAGAGAGTGTGTATACCTGATTATCGATCTTGATCTCAGACAGTGTGTCGTTGTCTCTCAGAGCCTCCACGAGCGCCTGAACTCCAGAACCAGTGATGAAATTTGACTCCAGATTCAAACTCCTCAATGTCTTATTCTCTTTTAGCATGTCTGCAAACGCCTATCACACACACACACACACACACACACACACGCACAGTTTATTTTATTAAGAGTATAAACAAACACAAACATGGTAAAGCCCATTTGGACTCTAAACAAGTGCGTGAAGGGAAGAAAAGAGAAACACTGCAGACGTAATCACATCTGATCTTCATTTTTCCTTTATTTATCAGTCTGGGAGGAAACTGGAACAAGTTTGGAAACAGTTTGTGTTTCCTGATATCTCTGAGTAATAAACACTTTGGTGTGTGTGGTTCGCGTTTCTCACCACGGCGATGGGGTCGTTGCTGCGTGTTGCCGCGAGACTGAACTTCGTCACGTGTGTGTTTGTCTCCATGGCTTTGGCGAAGTCCCTGAGTGTGGGAATGGGAACGTTCTAGAAAATCAAAATAAACATGGTGAGAAACGAGTCAGTAGATACTGTGCTAGGGTGGAGTCGGCACCTTAATGTCTAAACTGCTGAAAATTTCTACAGTTATTAATACTGAACTATACTTTACTGTTACTGACGTGAGGCTTAGTCAGTACTTTAATACTGTTCAGATTGAGTCAGTACCTGCCTGTTGCCGCGAGGCCGAGTCAGTACTTTGCCTGTTGCCGCGAGGCCGAGTCAGTACTTTGCCTGTTGCCGCGAGGCCGAGTCAGTACTTGGCCTGTTGCCGCGAGGCCGAGTCAGTACTTGGCCTGTTGCCCAGGCCGAGTCAGTACTTGGCCTGTTGCCCAGGCCGAGTCAGTACTTGGCCTGTTGCCCAGGCCGAGTCAGTACTTGCCCTGTTGCCCAGGCCGAGTCAGTACTTGCCCTGTTGCCCAGGCCGAGTCAGTACTTGCCTGTTGCCCAGGCCGAGTCAGTACTTGCCTGTTGCCCAGGCCGAGTCAGTACTTCAGTGTTGTTGTGTTTGTATCTTTGTGAGGCAGTAGTCACCTTTAAGTTGTTGAGGTTGACCTCGGTGAGTGTGGGGTCGTTGCTCTTTATCCTCTGTAGAGTTTCCTCCACATTAGTTGGGTTGGGTGGCTCATCAAAAACTGGCTTCACTTTTTCTCCTTTAATCACATCTGAAAATATGTAAAAAAATATATATATTTACATACAATAACACCCGGTAACAGCTTGGTATTTATTGATATGTTTGGTCAAACCATCACAGAGCTGATACATACTGTTGTAGCCGCCTGTACTGGACGTCCCGTCGTAGCTCTGTGTGCTTGTCACGAGGGTGTGGACTCCGAGGATAGCTACAGGGAGACCCAAAAAATAATTCATAACATTATCCAACTAAAAATAAAATCCACAGCAGTCGGTGGTGAGAAAGAGAAATGTTCTGAGAGAAACCTCTGGCGTGTGTTTTATCATAAGCCAGGACGCTAAATAAAACCTGAAAAACCAGTTCCAAATTTGTGGCCTGAAAATCAGACGCCTGAGTGACATGTCCATTATGACCTACTGGAACATAACCACATACTAAACGAACCGTGAGGTCATTATTTCTATCAGTTCTGGAATAAGTGTGAGAGCAGTAATCTGTTTTTACCAGAATAATACCATCATATCAAAACAAGTGATTAAAGTTAAACATATCACCATCTGGTGATTTAATATCAGCACAAACAATTAATACGGTATAAACACTCTCTCTCTCTCTGTCTCTCTCCATGTCTCACTCTCTCCATGTCTCACTCTCAACAAGCAACATTGCATGCGAGCTGAGAACAATAAAACAGGAAATTACATCACTGTGACTAGGCAAATGTTGGGCAACTTTTTAAAGTGTGTTCTTAAGAAAAGGCAAAGTACAAAAGTGGCAGAGTTTCTATTACACTACAAGTAAATACATATTATTGTTTTGTTATTGTTAACTTTATTGCTATGACTACTACTAAGGAGAGGGAAAAAAACAAGAATCAGTCTGTCTCTCCACTTTTCTGTCTGACTTTGTGTCTGTCTGTCTCTCTCCCCATCTGTCTGCCTGTCTCTGTGCTCGGTCTCTTTCTCGTCGTCATCTCTGAGCCCGTCTCTTCCTCAGTCTCTGTGCATATCTCTCTCTCTCTCTGTTATTGTGCTTGTCCCTTCATCCATCTGACTCTTCCTCAGTCTCTGTGCCTGTTTCTCAGTCTGTCTGTCTGTTCCTCTTGCGCTTTTGACTGTCTCTCTCTCTCTGTCTCTCTTGCTCTTTGTCCATCTCTGTCTGACTCTCTCTCTCACCTGCAAGGTCAGACAGCTCGGTGTCCGTAACACCAGACAAAGCCTCTTCCAGTTCTGGGTCAAGGGTCGTCACATCCTCCTTTCTGGCCTCCAGTGGCTTTTCTTTAGGCACCCACGCCTTTCCTAGAGGATCATGGGAGAAAAATCAGTTTGACTTGTACACATTTTCTTTGTTCACTGCAGGTGAAAACAATCCAGTTTAATCAGCACAGGTAAAGAGACATTATTATTCACACTTACATGCTTTCATTACTTTCTTTTTTTTTTTTTTTTAAACCTTAATAGATAACATTCATATTACAATGCTTTCATTACTACAGCATTATTATAAAGAGGTGTGATGTCATCAGGGGTAAACACACATACGGACACACAAACAATCTAGATTAAATGTATTTCTATCAGTAATGCAAGTGTCGAGTTTTTGTCATGGTTACGGTATAAACACAGATTCAGTTCTAGATGATGTAGTGGTCAAGCGCGGGTCCTCACAAGGTCAAAAAGGTCCCGTGTGTAGGTCCTGCACAATCGGTGTGCTGTTTCAGAACTTGGCACGATGCTGTGGCTGTTTTTCAGGCACGACTCTCTCTCTGGTAATGACCTTGGATGCCCTTGCATGATCTCATCCCTAGCACACTGATACACACACTTCCTGTTTTGTGTTTTGACTCATACACACAGTGTGAGCGAGTGTTTCTGTTCCGGCAGTGAGAAACACAGCTGAGCTCGGGTGGAAAAGATGGACTCGATCATTAAAACGTTATTTACCCGCCATTTTGTTTAATTCTGGGTAATGTGTTCTCCTGTAGAGATCTCAAGTCAAGAGGATTGAAGTCGCAGAGCTCGAAACGCTTCCCAAGGTGCTAATAAAGCTAGCATGGCCTGAGAGCTGGGCTTCATGATTAGCCAGGTTAGCACGTTTCCATCCAAGTGTAAAATCATGTTAAAGCACTTCAATAATCTGCATCTGCCAGATCATTATCCAGCACTGTAAATATTTCAACAGCATAAACACAAGCCGATAGTGATATCCCACAATCCAACAGTGCCCCAGTGTTGTTGCTATGGAAACGGACGTCACTGGAGGAAGCAAGAAAGCAGAAAGAAAGGGGGGAAAATGGATGATTCTTGGCACGGATCTCTCACAAATCTCCATTTCTTCCTCTTTGAGGCCGATTCCGGCGAAGTCCCAGCACATCCCCTCTCTCGGGGAGCAGAGAATTCCACAGAGTGAAAGGTCAAGTTCAAGATTGCCATGAGCAAATTCAGAGCGAGCGCTGGAGGACAACACCACGTCGTGAGCACTGCTGCGTGCGCTGGGTTAACAGCACATGACCGACGGGTGCTCCTGGAGACGCTTCTCCGGAAGCTGGAATTCCATCCTGCAGTGTTGAAAATTACCCATAATCCTCTTGAGATACAAACAATGACATTTCAGTTTCTGTACTGAAACTCATTTAAATGAGAATGTTTCTACTGAAGGGAATACTTCTGACTGCTTCCTGTTTACCCCCACACACAGACACACACGTGTGCCTGATTAATGATAGGATCTGTATAAATACATCAAGTGTGAGCTTTATTTTTCAGAATCCTTTAAATAAATAAATAAATAAATAAATACTGTGAGGTTTCCTGCATTACAATTTCCACCCACAGTCACCTTGTGGCATCACTATGGAAACAGATCCAATACACGGCGAGGAGTACCGTATCCAACTGAGGGAACGGATTACACGCTCTGGAACACTGATACGTTTCTATACAACTGTACGATCTGGACCTGAACAATAAATTACATCACAGAAAGGCTGTGTGTGTGTGTGTGTGTGTGTGTGTGTGTGTGTGTGTGTAAACACTTATTCATGCTGCTGGAATCTAAGTTTTGACAAAATTCCAAGATTCTTCCTGGAGTGCTTTAAAAACACACATCAAAGAACAAGCTACAGTTTCACACACACACACACTCACACACACTCACTCTCTCTCTCGCACACAGCTGAAACAGGAGAGGAGATTCAATAATGAATGGGGCTTTTCTTTATCATGAAATGTTAAGTGTTGTGAGAGTCAGTAGTTTTTGTTTACATGGATCTTCATTTAAAACCACAGGCTGAACGATACAATTAAAATATCACATTGCAATACTCCACACATTTTTGCGATACTCATCACGTTTTTCATGAGATTTATCATGACCTCTGACCTTTCCTCTCCCCAGTGAAGGGCACGTAGTCATCTCGGTCTTTGTACTCCATCGCCTCTTTCTCCAGGTACTGCAAAAGCTTCTCTCGGTCGAACGTTCCCGTCGCTCCCTTCGCCGTCTGGTCTTTCTGTCTCAGGCCGGCTGGGAGCAAAGCATTCTGGGTTAAAAAAAAAAAAAAAAAAAAAAAAACCATGAAGATGGAATATGAATTACAGGGGGTGTTATTTTTAGATGAACTTTACTAACTTGTATTATGATATTTTTGTCTCATCCCTAAATCAGGACATTGTTTTATTTTAACACACCGTAAGATGTTTTAATGATTCGTTGGTGATCATCTCTCTCTCTCTCTCTCTCTCTCTCGTATTTAATACAGTTTACTTTATAAACAGAATGGATGCATTTGAGAGAAATAAACTTCCACTCGTAACGTCTCATCATCGTTATCGCCGTATGAATCACGTTTAGTATCGGAGTTCTAAAGCCTACTATGGCCCCACCTCCAACCCCACCTTCCCTGACACCATGTCTACGATATGTGTGTAAGCGAGTTCTCGGAGTCGTCACCTCGGGGTCCATCTCCTCCAGAGCGCTCTCCAGCTGCTTCAGCTCCTCCGCCGAGAGCTTGTCGAGGATCTCATCCTCGTCGATCTCCTTGTACTTTTCCAGATCTTTCTTAAAAGACAGCGCCATGACGATGAAGAGACTTCAGATCTTCAGATACAGAAACACACAGCAGTCCAGTGCACGGCAGGATCTGTATAAACACACATTCACACAATCGTCAATCAGGGCTTAGCAGAGTGGGGTGTGTGTGTGTGTGTGTGTGTGTGATAGAGGTGTGTTACAGAGTAATGAACATGGAATGATGACCACGTTTCCACTTCCTTAAGGTACAAACCGGTGTGTGTGTGTGTGTTACACTGAACACAATGGAGTGCCTGTAAAAGAGAAGAATGAAGATGGGGAGATTGAGAGAGGTTATTAGAGCCTCTAAACAAATACACTCAGTTCACACATGAACAGGTTTTACCAGGAATCACAAACTATAAACAAGCAGGGTACACACACACACACACACACACACACACACACACACACACACACACACACAGAGTAATGTTCAAGCTCAGTGTTGCTCCTCCTGTGAGACTTAAGTATGAGATCACTGTTCCCAGCCTCTTTTTTTTTTATGTACATTGTTTGATGGATCTGATTCCCTCATGTGACCTTTGACCCCAAGCAGGAAAGCAGGCTTGAAACATCCATCTCTATATTACCTAAACTCAAAGTGACCCAAGACAGGAGAGACAGAGAGAGAGAGAGAGAGAGAGAGAGAGAAGAGTGAGGGGGCAGTGAGAGATCACAGAGAAACCCTGTGATTTCCTCTAAACGATTCCCTCTCACGACTCTCTGTAATTTTAAATGATTCCCTCAACACAATTCCCTTCAAGCTATTCCCTCCTCATGACTCGCGCCATGTGATTCTTTCTAAACAATTCCCTCCTGATGACTCCCTGTGACTCCCTCTAAACCACAGGTGTCAATCTCATGGCCTGCGGGACAAATCCGGCCCACAATGTGGCCCTCGAGAGCTTTCAAAGAATATGATTATCGTACATTCTTTGCATCGACCATTACCATGAAACCTAATTCTTCATCCACCCACTAGGTGGCAGCAGTATTTCATTTAAACAGCTAGTCATTCATGACTCAAGAAAGATTGCATGCTAGCTTGTCGCACAAATGTTTAAACAAATCATTTTGCCATACAGGTTTCACGGTTGCCCTTTTAGAATAGATGTTCAGTGATTATTCAGCCCTCGATCACCTTTAAATTTAGTGATGTGGCCCTCAGTGAAAATTAGTCTGACACTCCTGCTCTAAACGTTCCCCTCCTCAGACAACCTTTAAACCAGGGGTGTCAAACTCAAATTCACAGTGGGCCAAAATTAAAAACTGGGACGAAGTCGCGACCCAAACTCAATATTTATTGAAACATTTCAACACAACCTGTTTTCCCTTCTCTGTATTCCGAACCAAACCCCTCCAGAAAAGACTTGAACTGGCGGCGATTCAAACCTTTGGCTCTTATGAAGTTCACTACTCGTGTTACGGTGCTCATAACATGTTCCATTTTCAGGGCTTTGCCACACAACACTTCCTGGTGTATGAAGCAGTGATAAACTGTCAGCTCGCCTGCATGGTTCTCTCGCATCTTCTCCCGAATCCCGCCTACCAGTCCACTCTTCTGACCGCACATTGCACCATCTGTCGTCGGTCCCACAAGTTTATCCCGAGGCAGCTTCGTTTCATTTACACATTTGGATACTTCTTCAAAGATTTCTTTTCCTGTGGTTGTGCCATGCGTCGATTTTAATCCTAAAAGTTCGTCTGTAACACACAGACTCGAGTCCACTCCACGGATGAAGATTGACAGCTGGGCAGTGTTAGATGTGTCGCTGCTCTCATCCACAGCGAGGGAGTATGGGATAAAACCTTTTCCCTTTTCCATCAGTTGTTCCTGTAGATTGTTGGCAAGCTCACGTGTTTTCCACACTCAGCCACGGTGTTTCTGCTCAGGCTCACATTTAAAAATGTTTGCTTTTTTAAATGCTTGCTTTTTTAAATGTGGCCGGGCTGATCTCTGCTACCACAATAAAACTAGTCTTTACAGCAGCCTCACTTTGTGATTTTGCTTTTGTGAACATGGTCTGTCGTGAAACCAGACTTCTTTTCATCTCCTCTACCTTCTGGAGCTTCTGCTTTATGTCCAGATCCTTGTTCTTGTCTTGGTGTTTCGTTTCATAGTGTTTTCTTATATTATATTCTTTCGTTGCAGCCATGGTGGCTCCGCACACAAGACAAACAGGTCTGTCCTTTACATTCATGAACAGATAATCTGCCTCCCACCGGTCTTGAAAGCTCCTGTTTTCCATCTTTCGTTTGTGCATTTCTGGGGAGGGGTGGATTACATTTGCTCGAAATGACTGGTAGCATGGTTTGCTAATGACTGTCAACAGAAAAGGAGGGGGCGCTTGCCGGTCTCGACTTACGCGCCAAAACACTAGCAAAGCATTCTGGGATTTGTAGTATTAGCGGTGCATGCGCTATATACTGGTGGGCCAGCTCTAATACACATTTGATATGATCTCACGGGCCAAATATAATTACACTATACATAATTATATACAAAGATACATTATACGATTCCTCCTGATGACTCCCTGTGACTCCCTCTAAACGATCCCCTCCTCAGACAACCTTTAAACGATTCCTCCTGTTGACTCCCTCTAAACGATTCCCTCCTCAGACAACCTTTAAACGATTCCCCCTGATGACTCCCTGTGACTCCCTCTAAACGATCCCCTCCTCAGACAACCTTTAAACGATTCCCCCTGATGACTCCCTCTAAACGATTCCCTCCTCAGACTCCCTCTAAACAACTCCCTGTAACCTCTCCAGTGATTCCTCCAGCGTGATTCACTTCTTTAGACTGCATCCATACCATTTTTTCTGTACGATTCCCTCTCATTACTCCTGACTCCCTCCCTGTGAATCCCCCAGGAATGATCCCCTTTATATGGCCCCTTCCTGGTGAATCTGGCCATCTGATTACTTCTTTATAATTCAGCCCTGTGAGTTAAACACATGAGAGATAATGAAGTTAAATCTCAGCATGAGATGGGTGAATTTTAGCCCTTGTAATGACTGCGTGTGTGTGTGTGTGTGTGTGTGTGTGTGTGTGATAAGAGTGAGCGTTTTGTTGGGGTGATCAGTTGAGGAGGAGTTATGTCACACCATGGTATGTGACGCTGTTCAGGTTTGACAAGATAAACTGCAGTTATAATAATAATAATAATAATAATACTCAGGTTATGATGTGATGCTCTGAACAAATTTTCACACACACACACACACCTCATAACCATCCGTACAGTAAACATCTCACAAATCTGCCTTGTGAGTTTGAAAGAACAGGAAGTAACGAGAGGGAAAAATAAACGGAAAAACGCTCCGAAGGAGAATTTAGTGTCTGGTGGTGGAGAGGAGACTCATTTAAACATCTCCACTTCACTCCCTCGTGCCAAGGTGTAAATAAAACAGACTGGCGGCGTAATAAAACCTTGCTGTGTTTCTCTACACACGCAGAACAACTCTCACAAATCTCCTCAAGTGTTATGGCTCAGAACACCCTCTCTCACTTACTCTCTATTTCAATTCAATAAGCTTTATTAGCATGACCATGTAAATGTACAGTATAGCTCAGAGCACTCTCTCCCTGCGTGTATCTCTCTCGGTGTGTGTGTGTGTCTCTCGGTGTGTGTGTGTCTCTCGGTGTGTGTGTGTCTCTCTCGGTGTGCGTGTGTCTCTCTCGGTGTGCGTGTGTCTCTCTCGGTGTGCGTGTCTCTCTCGGTGTGCGTGTCTCTCTCGGTGTGCGTGTCTCTCTCGGTGTGCGTGTCTCTCTCGGTGTGCGTGTGTGTCTCTCTCTCTCTCTCTCTGTCTGTCTCTGTGTTTGTCTCTTTCTCTGTCTGTGTGTCTCTCCCTCTGTGTCTCTCTGTCTCTCCCTCTATGTGTGTGTGTGCGCGTGTCTCTCTCTGTGTTTGCCTATTTCTCTGTGTGCCTCTCCCTGTCTCTGTGTGTGTGTGTGTCTCTCTGTCTGTGTTTGTCTCTTTCTGTCTCTGTGTCTCTCCCTCTCTGTGTGTGCGCGTGTCTCTCTCTGTGTTTGCCTATTTCTCTGTGTGCCTCTCCCTGTCTCTCTGTGTGTGTGTCTCTCTCTGTCTGTGTTTGTCTCTTTCTGTCTCTGTGTCTCTCCCTCTCTGTGTGTGCGCATGTCTCTCTCTGTGTTTGCCTATTTCTCTGTGTGCCTCTCCCTCTCTCTCTCTCTCTCTCTCCCCCTCTTTCACACATGACTGAAATCATCGCACTAACAGACATTAAAGATTACAGTAAAAATAAAGATAGTATGTTCTGCACATATCCTGAGAGAGGTGTTCGAGTTAGCACTGTACTGGAGCTACGGGACGAACACAGCTGGTCGTAAATCCAGAGTAAAGGTTACACACGCGGGCAGGACATTACAGAACCATCCCAGGCATTACGATAATAATGATGATGAAGCATTAAAAAAAACAAGATCATCTCTGGTACAATGCTCTAAGCATCCACTGACACACAGCTACAAAGCATGGGTGCAGAGTTAAGCGCGGACGGCGAGTAAGTGCGGACCGCACCCTCTGCTGCGGCAGTCCTGGCCTGTGATTAACTGCAGCTGTGTAAATTATATTACCAGGATATTTTTCTTTCATCTCGTAAATATGAATAAAATAAGAAATGTAACGTCTCTGCGTGATGTGGAAAAACCTGTTCATGCTTTTGTTAGTTTGAGATTAGATTACTGGTCCAAACAACTTCTCACACGTCTCCACACTGCACTGCCCCGCACTTAAACTTCATTATTAAAATTTAAATTTAAAATATTAAAACTTAGAATTCATCATTCATTATAAAATACTACTGTTGCTTTATAAAGCACTGAACGCCCTCACAAAACATTCTCTTAGTGAACTTCTCAGCTTTTATGATGCACCACACCTACCTGGATCTGCTTAGGTGCAGACTCTTTGTTGGTACCCAGAAGGGTGACGGCTACAGCAAGGAGTGAAGCTTTTTTCTTACAGCGAACCACAAGCATTGAACAGACTTCAGGTTAACACTCAGGACTAGGGGAGGGCAGTACGGTGAAAAACGTTTGTCCCTGTATAAATAACTTTATATCACAGTAACGGTCTACATCACAATATAGTATCTTTTCCTATTAAATAAATTAATTCTTTAAATGACCATACTGTGATTTCATCATGTTTGAATATTTTCTTCTACTATTTGGAATAAATAAATTCTGACCCAGCGTCCTCTAAATAAACGTGGCAACTGAACGTCAGTGAAGTGTTTAAGGCCAGGCGTTACATACCCGGGGTCGGGGGAGCTGACCAACTCGCTGATCCCGGGCTTGTCACTATACGAATGGGGACCATCATGTCCTTGAATGAATATATTTTATTTAAAAAGTTCCAACATGTACATAATTAAATATAAATTATGCAAAAAGTACATGTATACACTTTAATAAAAAGGAGAACTAAAAAGCAAGTCATAATAAATAACATTACTTATTTCCATAGTCGACCTTACATATGTGTGTCACTATGGCGCGAGTACTTTCTTCTACTGTCGAGATTTCTTGTCATATGGATTGTCGAGTCAACTATTCATTATTTTTATGAAAGAGGTGTAAAATCCAACTTAAAATGGCGGCCCAAAACGGGAACGCTGTCAGGTGGCAACTTTGGTGGACATGTGAGAGGTCTCTTACACATAAATCAATGTTATAGCTGCATAGAATAGTAAACAAGTCCTAATTCTCCTTCTGTCGTCCTGAAATTTTTTATTTTAATGATCAGATGTTGTTATATGGCCCGTTTTTGAACAGCATAACGGGTCGCGTCACACGTCTCGCGAACCACAAAGGAACCTATCAACCATCCTAGCAATGATCATTGCACACGAAATGGCACAAAAGTCGACAGCACATTAAAATCTAAAGCTGTACAGCTAAAAACACGAACCTCTGCATGAACAGATCCTGTAATACAAGGTTTCTAAATTTTGGCGACGCGGTGTTACGCAGTTACAGGCTTGTTTTCGAAACGAGACGCCAGAGGACCTGTCATCTGCTAAGAGAAAACACTTAGCGCGGCAAACGTACTCAGGTACAAGAACGATGTGATGACTTATGACATCACTGACCATGTACTTCTCTTTTGATTGAGTATCTGTATGGTGCAGACTGTGTGTGTCAATGTAATTTCCCGATCTCTAGCAACCATACCTAAGAATTTTGCATCTGTAGCTTGAAACACAAAAATGTTCGGATATGGGGGTGTAACTGTGTTACGGCGTCACAAAAGAGAAACATCTCCACATCAACCTCAAATCACAGCTTGCAACTTCAACTCTGTGTTTTTACCTTCGATTGACATTCTGAATTTAAGCTATGATAGATTGGCCATAAGATCTGAGTTTCACCCTGCACACACGTGAATGTCTGTCACAGCGTAACGCAGTTACACTGTGCTGACGCTGCACATTTGCACCCTTTTTTCACCGCGTGGAAGGTTGGTCTGCCTTCTCTTTAGTAGGATTGTAAACTACACACATTGGCACAATAATTCACGTGAAAATTTAACTTTGCTTTTTGTCCACTGGTTCCGTTTTAGTTATCATTAGTGTGGAATGACACACACACACACACATATATATATATATATATATTCTTTTTTTTAACCTCTGTGGTATAAATGGTATAACAAAATCACTACCAGTCAACAATTCATACCGTCATACCGCCCAACCCTACTGGGGACTCAGAGACTCAGCATGGACTGAAAACCTGAGTGCGTGCGTGCGCGCGTGTGTGTGTGTGTGTGTGTGTGTGTGTGTGTGTGTTTTACACTCCGTCCATTCTCACTGCTGGGAATCTGTTGTGTTGTTCTTTCCACTCGTCTTTTAGGTCAGATTTTATTCCACACACACATATCAAACACACATGTTCACCATCAATTACATCATAAACTCCTTAAGGCCTGCACCAGCTGCATGTTACGGGACCCAAACCAGAGACACACACGTGCGCCTGCGCGCACACACACCATCCTTATTATCATAATCACACTCAAAAATCACCCCTATAATCTCAGAGATAAATAAACAGAGGGCTTCAGTCGCTGTTTCTGCAGCTGTATATGGAGTGTAGTGCACTAGATGAGCACACTCCAGTGCACAGGAAGTCATTAGGGACGTGCCCTACTTCTGCATAGATCCGGTTTCACGTCTGAAGAAACCTTGAGCTGAAGAGGAGGAATAGGAAAGTGTTCCTCAGACTGAAACAGAGCTGAACTCGGCTATAATAATAAGAAGCTCCCGTAGGGACTCGTTACAGTTCCGTTAAACATTCTGAGTTAAAACAAACACTTTACACGACTCGTAGGTAGGAAATGAAGAAGCGGAGACCTGAAGAAATGTCGGACCTCACAAGTCGTAGGACTGACCGCAACGATCACTGCTTTCGATCATTAAAGATAATTAGTATAAAGCTGAGAAAGTCTCCACGTCGGTGTGGCCCATCTCTGACGTCAGAGCTCTGTGACACAGCCGTAAAAACATGTAAAAAAAACGAATGTCTCTGTTTCTCATGGTCACAGCGCAGCTGCTCGGATCTTTTACACTCAGTGTTTCATCAAACACTCATTTCAAATTCATCATTGCTTTATTACAGAGACACACACATCAACCCCGCCGGAGACGTCACACTACATCTACAGAATATTTCAATAACAAATCCAACTTCCCTCTCCATCTTTTCCTTTTCCTTCTCTCCAGCAATTAACTTATTTCTTTCGTTTAAAACAGAAAACTAGTGTGAACACTAAGCGAGTATCCTGGTACAGTGAACAATTACACACTGAAGGCTCAGTGGATGCGGCCAAATCGTCCAACTCAGCGGCATCCACCGAGTCTGAGGCGCACAATTGTTTTAGAATATACTACAAAGAAACAGCAGCAAAAAAGAGTGATCAGATGACAACATAATTAAATCCCTCATGCCTGCCACATCAGAAAATATGAATTGTACAAATCCCAAAATATCAAAAGGCACAACTACACTGCTATGAAATGGTTTTCGAGCGAATTCTGGCCCGTAAACGAACGCCATCCACATTCTTACATGCTAAATTTGCTACCATGGAAACATTAAGAAAATATGAACTGCGGAAATCCCAAAATATCAAAACAGACAATTATACTGCCAAGTAAAAGTAACTGACAAGTTTGATGAAGAAATTACAGACTGGGGGACGAACAAACTGATGAATAGACTTTTTTCCAGCAAGCAGCACTTTATCTTCCTGCTCTAAGAAACAGGCCTGCAATCACCGCGGGCTCTTTGTTAGCAGCACGTTAGCATGTTCTGTAAATTCTCAGCTATTGCACAAAAAGCAAATCATCTGGAATCAAAACTAGACTAGAGTTCTTTCCGAACCGATTCTGCTCTGAGGGACAGGCCACAGGGAAGAAGTACTCATAGAACTCATAATCAAAGGTGCGGCTAGCAGGCGAGCCTCCCGTCTAACCTAACCGGTTAGGGTTGGTGTAAATACTAAAAAAAACTAAAAGAAGATTTTAATAGTTGACTTTTCCATTTTAAAGTGTGACATCGCCTGCTCCAAGTGACCCGGACAAAAAGGGAGTATCCGTCAATTTGGTTTAAGCATTATCCGATCTGAATAATAAACAATTATTGAAAAAGGTGAAGTATGACAGGCAATTATTCACCCGAGGAGGATATAACCCTCTGAGACCGAATGATTCTCCAAATCATACAAAAGCCATTCGAATATTTTGAAGTAGACGGTCACGTTACTGTGTTGCACATGCAAATCCATATCATTCAACTTATCCGAGGACAATGACGCAATAATTCAGCATGTAGAAGAATACCAAGGATCATGTGATGGCTTTCCACCAATCAGAAACCAGAAAATATCATGTATGAATCATAATGTTTTTAATCCTGAGATAGGGGACCATGAGGAGTGTGATTGGGATCACTGTGTGGATGAGAGAGACGATTTGGTTCAGATATACAAACGTTAATATGTGAACACACACAGAAAGCACTAAATAATACTTACCTTCTCTCTCACACACACACACAGGAATAAAGAATACTGTCTCTCACACACACACACACACACACACACACACACACACACAAAGGACTAAATAATACTCTCTCACACACACACACACACACACACACACACACAAAGGACTAAATAACACTCTCTCACATACACACACACACAGAGAGAGAGAGAGAGAGAGAGAGAGAAAGACTAAATAACACTCAGACACATCTTATATATCACACACAAAACCTGAAAAACCCTGCAGCTACAGTAAAATACACAAAAGGCATCTCTCTCTCTCTCTATCTCTCTCTCTATCTCTCTCTCTCTCATACACAATCTCAGAAATCAGCAGCTCCCTCCAGCTAAAGAGTAAACACACTGAACACAACACCAGGCGCGTGACCACACCCTTTTAAAGATTACACACACACACTTTAAATCTGGCACAGTGCATTATCTCTCTCTCTCTCACACACACACACACACACACACACACACACACACACCAGTATTATAGGTGGGTGTGGGTGGGCGTGTGTTATGCGGAGACAGCGGGACCGCGCGCAAGAAGACTCTCTCTCGCGAGCACGCGCGTGGAAACCCACTGACACCCAGAAGCGCGCGCGTGCCCGCGCAACTACATGACCCGCACGAGATCTCTCTCTGTCTCTCTCACCCCGGGGATGTGCTCGTGCCGTGTCTGTACACAGAGAGTGCGGCGCGAGGCTGAATATTTACGACTTGTTGGGCGCGAGGCTGAATATTTACGACTTGTTGGGCGCGAG
>JBCNYH010000004.1:30668477-30679921 GCA_039654325.1 Tandanus tandanus
ACTAAATACACTAAACTATAAATACTAAATACAATATATAAACTAAATACACTAAACTATAAATACTAAATACAATATATAAACTAAATACACTAAATACACAAAATACGCTATATACACTAAATACACTAAATACTCTAAATACACCGTATACACTAAATACACTATATACACTAAATACAATATATACACTAAATACGTTTAAACTATTCTAAATACACTAAATACACAATATACATTAAATACACGAAATACACTAAATACACTAAATACACTCTATAGACTAAATACACTATATACACTATATACGCTAAATACACGAAATACAATATATAAATTAATACACTATATACGCTAAATACACTGCATACACTACATACACTAAATACACTGTATAGACTAAATACACTATATACACTATATACGCTAAATACACGAAATACAATATATAAATTAATACACTATATACACTAAATACACTACATACACTATATATGCTAAATATACTATATACATTAAATACACTATAAACAGTATCTACACTAAATACAATAAATACACTAAAAACATTAAATACACTATGGGACGGATCTACTAAAGGTTTGTTTGCACACGCAAAAAATGTACAAACTGATTTACTAACAGTGCGCACTTAGGGTTGCGTCTTGCAAAGGTGCAAAACAACGCGTCTGCATCCAGTTCGTATGTTTTCCGCAATGAATATCCAACATGGGGCGTTTACACGCAATTGTGCGTGCGCTGGGAGGAGAAAATGTAAATATATTATTTTAGCACACGCAAAGCGATTTACCAAACCTACACACACTCAATCTCTCACTCACTCCTTCACACACTCACTTCCTCACTCACTCACTCATTCACACACTGTCACACTTATTCTCTCACTCACTTCCTCTCACACATTCACGCACTGATTCACTCACACACTCACTTACACGCTCACTCACGCAGTCGTTCAGTCACACACTCATTCTCACACTCACTCACACACACACTCACATTCACTCACTCACACACACACTCATTCACTCACTCACACACACACTCTCATTCACTCACTCACACTCACTCAGATTATAAACACCAAATCTTAGAAATGAATACAAATAATCAAACAAATTCATATGTAAAATGTTTACATTGCGTGTGAGTGTGTGAGTGTGTGTGTGTGTGTCTGTGTGTGTGATATAATAAACGTGACTCCAGCCTCTGAAATCATGGCTTTTTATTATTGTCACAACAAATCAAGAATAAAATCATGACCATTAATTACTGATGAACAGACGTGGCATAAATGTAACATGATGACAACAATACTGTAAAAATGTGTGTAGCAGTTTATACATTTCATTTCATACATGTATAACTGGGCGTACACTACATTCAATAAACACATTAGCATAAAGCTAGCTAGGTTGGTTCCAATTAGCTCACCTAGCAAAAGATAAACAAATACATTTACTGAGTTTGTTAAAGTTTTATTTTTAAGTTTAAAGTGTAATTTTAATGAATAATTTATCCAGAAGAGTACACACCCTTCACTACTGTTAAGCCAAGCAGAGTCGTCAGCGAACATTAGTGGAGTTTTTGGGAGATTTTTAGCTTATATTGTTACTTTTTAAATAATATTTGCCTGTGCAATTCCAGAGTGTGACATGCTCACGATCGTATCTTGGTCAATAAGGGCGGAGCTTAAGATTAATCTGAACAGCCAATCACGAGCAATAGTGTTTCTTTTGATCTTTTTTAGTTTAGCCAAAAATACTTTGTTTTAATTAGATGATAATAGTTTTGCAGTAAAACATGTATTACCGACTGACGTAAAGTTTAATCTATCAAAAAAAAAAAAAAAAATTAAAAAAAAAAAAACCAACCTCCAGCTTGCTACTACCTTGTGTGTGTCGGTAGGGATCGAATAAATTTCTCTAACAAATTGCCTAAAGATAGTTCGATGATTGTGATTAAATTGCTAAGCTGGGTTTTGCCTGTTCAGTTTAGTAAACACTATGTATTTGGAGAAGGTGGAGTTCTGGGAAAGAAGATAAAAACTCATGTAGCATACGCCCAGCTATGCTACAACAATAAACAGGTCTGATTTTCTGTAAAAAAATCACATAAACAAACAAACAAATAAACACAGACCACATCTTTAAAGAGGTTCAGTTATTATTATTATTATTATTATTATTATTAATACTGCTCGTTTAGGATGAAGAATCTTTGGTCAGCTTTAGTGTTTAGAAGAACAAAATAAGACAATAAAAACAAAACAACACTGTACAATAATTTACACAACAACAGAATTTATGGAACGACACAAAAATATCCCGAAACAATAAAACAACAATCGTAAGGAAACCTCAACATGTTTTATTACTGAACATCAGACACCAGGTGAATCCTGCACCTTCAACTGAAAACACACACACTTACACACACACAAACACACTCACACACACTCAGTGTTCCAGTCTGGGTGTATGATTATGTACGATTTAAAACATCATAAAGTTTAAATGAAATACTTTAAGAAATTATGAAGCATTGTGTTTATTCACATATATTATTATTATTATTATTATTAATACTAATAATAATATTAATAATAATAATAATAACAATAATAAATATTTGAGTACATCAGGGTTAACAGTGATATAAATCTCTAAAATAAATCTGAAGCCCCTCCTACACACTGCTCTATGTTTAGCACGTGGGAGTGTGTGTGTGTGTGTGTGTGTGTGTGTGTGTGTGTGTGTGTGTGTGTGTGTGTGTGTGTGTGTGTTTGTGTGTGTTGGGGAGGACACAACTTTTTTCTCATGAATGTTATACATTTTCAAAAGTCTGTTATAAATGTTTTAAAAATGTTAAGTTAAATTTGCAATCAATGACGATGCTAATAAGGCTAAATTACCGTAAATGCTGTAGTTGCAGGTCGACCATAAATAACAGAAAATCAAAGAGGTGATTTATAACCAGGCTAATGTGAAAATAATAACACATTTATATAGAGCATGTCAGAGATATATTCATGAAATAAAACACTGTATGTAAAACCATTTGGTTCACAGTAGCTTAAAATATGTTGATGACCTCATCAGGCTGTTTGATGAACTGTTGAAGCTGGGGTTGGTAACTTTAGCTGCAAAACAATCTTCAATTTTGGTTGAAATTGTCTTTGCACCCCAACAGTAATTAATAACTTTTGAGATCTGAAAGAACCCCCCCCCCCCCCCCCAAAAATTTTTTAAATAAATCAAAATCTGTGGCCCCCGTAATAATGTAAAAAAAACAAAAAGCCAATCAGTCACTGCCTCATGGTACACTGGGAAATAGCCAATCAACCCTTTCCTGCTCATGCATCACCCTACCGGGCACAAACCAGCATATGTGGAGGGGGTGTGGCTTTGGATGGACCTCCATGGGCAGAGGAGGATTTAGCTGGAGCCCTGGAGAAATGTTACTTTAAAATTTAGCAAATTTTCCAGATTACCAACCCCAACTTTAATGTGCAATTTGAAACTGCGAGCTAAGAGAACAGTAACGGAAACACGTGACGTCACAAAAGTTTGCATGAGGTGGACTTTCAGATGATTCAACAAAAACAACACTTCACAAAATTTAAATATAAAACTTTTTTTTTGCATTTTAAGTCGCATGACATGGAATATATATTCACTATGTCAACAATAACTTAAGTGATAGAGATCCGTCACCATGTTTCATGGGAATGAGTATCGCGAAAGGATAAAAGATTTAATTGCAGAACATCACTCAGTGGAAACAAACAATTCACAACTTTTCTGCGACTTTTTAAATCAGAAACCGCTTCTATTTAGTGCGAAACTGAAATGGAAACCCGCCCAGTGCCCACGCTCACCCTCTCACTGCTCTGAATGCTAATACCCTAATGCTAATAATCTCGTGCTTGCTAATGCAGGTCTCCACACACTTTCTTATCATATTCACATTATACTTATAAATGTTTTAATGTGTTAAAATTTAAATGAATAGATTCTGTGACGTATACAGTGATGCACTGTGTTTATATTACCCGGATATCAAGTGCAACACTGAGAAGGCTCCGTTCTACATCATCACATAAACTTAAAGTTAGGAATTACTTCAGCAAAGAAATCAAAAGAAAAATGATTTGGCACATAAAAAAACCCTCACATAATTGAAATGTTTTCATAACAATTTAAACATAATACATTTATTTAATTATAACACTGACACAAAACCATGTGACCTGCGTAGGAATTGCTGTATAATCAACTATTCGCTGAATCACTGTTCATTATAAACGCAGTAATAAAACCTCACATGCGTCACAAGTTCGTATTGCTGTACTTATATAGCAACGTTTGCTCTCAGATAACAATTTATGTTTTTAAAATGTTGCTACAACGTTGCACAAAGGTTGTGTTAATGTTATTTCCCCCCAAAAACGTTGTTAAAATTTTGCAGGTAACGTTTTCAATAAATGTCCCAGAAAACTTTGAGATGTTCCAGTAACATTTATGTGTAAGGACTGTGTGCACGTGTACCGCGGTTTTGTTTTCAGTCCCTGCGTGATTAAAAGGAAACCCCATTACGGATATGTACAGTCCTTGTCCAACACTCGATGGCGCTGTACTCGGGGTCTGGATATGTGCAACATCAAAACAATGTTGTGTATAGAAGTCATGTACATGTTCTCAATAAACTCTGGTTCTGGTAAATTCTGGTTGAACATTGTTACAACGTTTATATAATGTTCTGTTTAACCAACCAGATTATGATCTTTATGCAACATCGCAGTAATTTTGCAAAATGTTGTGCTGGGCTGTTGGTTTACTGCTAACGCCAGGTAGACTAATTGATACTATTGTTCTCCATACTGCTAGCTACCGTACACCAGTAACCTAATGCTAATCGGAAACCAAAGCTCCTGTAACTTATTTTAGCTTGTTATTTTCTACCCTGATCTTACTGACATTTTTAATGGAATTTTGTTATTGCTAGGCTTACTGTTAGCTCAGGAGCTACATTTCATGTTAGCTTTAATGCTAGGTTAACTGCTTGCCTTGTATATTAAACTAAAACTTTTTTCTGGTTCATCATTTCAAGCACATAGTGATTGTCATACCGCTGTAACTGCATAATAATACGAATAATGATAATAATAATAATAATAATAATAATGATAATAATAACAATAGTTTCTGCTAGTTAACTACTGAATCTTTCTGTCAGGTTTAATGAAACTCTGGGACTTATTCATCAAAACAATATGCCATATCAACTGTACCACTGTGTAATATTTTTCTGCAAAAAATGATCCAGCTGTTGACGTGTTTAGTAATACAGTAAAAATCATTTTTATCATGACATTTATATCATTATCATCCCCCCCTTTATCACCTCTATTCCTGGAAGAGTGCAGCTGTTAGGAGTTGAGGTGATGAAGGGGGAAGAATATAAATACGTGGGGTTACTATCCAAGGTAATGAAGAGTGCGGTAGAGAAGTGAAGCAGAGAGTGCAGGCATGGTGGAATGGGTGGAGAAGAGTGGATGGAGTGATTTGTAATAGAAGGGGATCTGTAAGAGTGAAGGGAAAGGTGTATAAGACCGTAGTGATTCCAGCTGTGCTGTACGGTTTGGAGACAGTAGCGTCGATAAAATGTCAGAAGGAGGATCTGGAAGTGTTAGAGATGTAGATGCTGTGATTTTCTCTGGGAGAGACAAGAATGGACAGAATTATAAAAGAATACATTAAAGGGACAGAACAGGGAGGAGTGTTTGGGATAAGGTGACAGAGGACAGATTGAGATGGTTTGGACTTGTGCAGAGGAGGGATGAAAGGTATATTGGTAGAAGAATGTTGGAACTTCTTGGTAGGAGGAGAAGAGGAAGGATAAAGAGGAGATTTATGGAGGTGGTGACGGAGGACATGCAGGTGATTGGTGTGATGGAGAGGGATATAGAGGACACAGTGAGATGGAGAAGGATGATCCTCTGTGGTGACCCCTAATGGAAGTAAGTGAAACAAGTTTCTTTTTAACTCAGATCGATCCTCTGATTTACAGGAAGTAGAGTTGTGATGAGTCAAGTTTCCATCCAAGCAATTTCAAACACATAATACTCATAACACAAATAAAAAAGGTTTGATTTAAAAACATTAACAAATGTTTGTATAAAGTCTGAGCTGAAGTTCTTTCTCTCTGGAATTAAACTGCAGTGGAATAAATAACAAACACAAATGAAATAAAATCATGCAACCATGTAGAGTCTAAAATTTCCACCTCATCGTCATCACCTGGACAATCAACGCCAATCTATCCATTTGCAGTACTGTTATATTGACCGATGTGTTTTATCTAAAGACTCAAACTGTAGAAAACATCTCCGTAAACAGTAACTTGCCCAGTGTTAATCATTTCTTGATGTTTTGTTCTGTTATACAGAACACATTCACATTATATCATTTTTTTACTTGAATTAAATGGAAAATTTGCTACTAGAAGTTCTGCCCATTGCAAGAAACTTATTGTGCTATAACTTTATTGTGCTATATATTATATGCACAAGATGAAAAACCTCTTCTGAACCTTTCAGCAATTTCCTCACTGTGAATTTTAGGTAGAATCGACGAAGGCCTGTGCTTTTCCACTTACACACAAGTGCTGATTATTAGGGTACTTTTCACCATCAGTGTAAGTATCACTGTTCCTGATTGACGGTGGTGTTGTTTAACAGAAGGTTCCGGTGTAAATTCGGGTTCTGGCTGTGTCGATTGCGGCTCCTGACAGAAGAGAAAGTGGTGTCACACCCTGGAACCTTGCACTTGTGCAGGAGGCGGAGGTGCACGGTTTTGTAGTGTGCCCTGAATGTGCCCTTGTTGCTGTAAACCTTCTGGCAGACATGGCAAGTGATGGGCAAAGATGAGTTGTTGACCTGCTGCCCGAGACCGACTGCACTGGAATTCAAGCCGTCACCATTCTCGTTCTCATCACTGTCCTCCAGGGGGAGCTCCTCCTCGCTACCTGCATCTGAGTCCCAGGAAGAAGAATGACCACTTCCTCTTGTGCTGAGGTCCAACACGGTCTCGTCCTCCACCGGATCCTGTATGATCTCAGAGGATTTGCTCATTGGAAACACGAGGCCCATGCGGTTTGTGCTCTTGAAGATAACAGTGGTCTGGCTCTGAGAATCTTTTGGAGGAAATTCAGGGTGAGAGTCAGTGGTGAAAATGTAGTGATCTTTGGTCAACAGCTTGTGGTGTAAATTCAGGTTTGCGCTGTGTCTAAAAAAAAAAACAAAAATCAAAATCAGCAAACAAAGGTTGTGGAAATACTTTCATTCATTTGCAGAGTCGTTTAATCTTACTAGGGTCGCGGAGAGGCCGGAGCCTATCTCAGCCGACTCTTTGCAAAGGCAGGGTACACCCAGAACAGCTCGCCAATCCATCGCACTTACACTCACACCTAGGAGCAATTTGGAACATCCAATTGTGGATATTTTTGGACTGTGGGAGGAAACCGGACTACCCAGAGGAAACCCATTCAAGGACAGGGAGGACATTACTGTGCCACCCAGTTTGTTTGTTAGAATTATTATTTATCTGAACCAAAAAGCCTGTAAGGGCTCTTTAAAACACATTCAATGTCTATGATTAAATCCCTGAGAGCCATCTTTATACCTTCATGAGTACATTTATATTGTTTAACTTTGGCAACAAATGTACCTGAACCTGACCATTACAAACAGAAGTCTAGCTGTCATGGAACTTTCCACCATTCTGTAGAACTAAGAAACAACCTCTGACAAAGAGGAATCAGCTTTGACTCAATGGCTCCTAACCCTTGGTTGTACTGGATTTCGGTCTGTTAGCTACTCACCTGTCTCTGCTCCTGCGGGATGGGAACGCGGCATTGCAGCCTGCGATGGTGCACATGTGCATTTCCTTCAAGTGGACGCTGCGGTAATGCATCTTGGCACTGTAGGAATTTTTAAAGGTCTTACTGCAACTCTCGCAGTGATGGAGAAACTCGTCTTCATCGTCTGCAGACACTATCTGTAGGTCACCATTGCCGTCAGTGCAGAGCTCAGACTCACAGGGGGTGCCGCTCAGTGCTGCTTCATCAGTGGGTTGGAGATCTTCACTGCAGGTTTGGTCCCCAAAATCAAGTAGGTCTCTCTGCATGCTTCTGAAGGAGGACGGGGAGTCGGTGAGACTGCACCCCTGAACTTGGTGTTTGTCATCTGTTTGTGGTTCTTCTGTGTTGGAAGAATGGGTGAGGACAGAGGAATGGCTCGAGGGATGAATAACTCCATGTTCATCACATTCTGTCTTTACCACACACTCCATCCCAGAGTCCATACTGGCAGAAGGATCATCATCATCATTGGAGCTGCTTTGCTCTTCCATCTCGTCTTTCTCAATCTTTATGGGCATGCTGGATTTACGGGATTTCTTTTTGGGTACAGGCTCAGTATTGCTCTCCATGTCTCCTATGCTTACAGGCACGGAAGAAGAGGACAGTAAGGGCAGGGACGGCAGATTTCCAGGTGTGTTGGCAAGCTCAGCAGGTGTCACCAGACTGCGGTAGAATGGTAGCACTGGCTGCACAGTCTTCAAGTTGGGGAAGACTATCCCGCTGTGACTGATACTTGGAAAGGAGCTGTGAATTTTGGGTTCTGAATTGCTAATGTAGCTGAAGACAGGCCTGCTGAGGTCCCGCTTTTCTGCCTCATCCCCTACATTCAGTCCATCCCTCACATCCCTGTCCCGATTGTTTCGATTCATGGGCATGTGCAGGCGCGGGTTCGGGTTGGCGCTGTGTCGGTTGCGGCTCCTCAATGAGCTGAAGACCATGTTGCATCCCTCAATAGTGCACTTGTGCTTAATCTTGAGGTGAACAGCATTGTAGTGGATCTTCAGCGTTCCTTTGTCATAAAAGGTCTTTTCGCAGGCACTGCAGAAAACTCTGCCTTTTTTCATCCCAACTGCCGGTCGGATTTTTGACTCCGGTGATGCTTGGGCGATATCAGAGCTGACTGAAGGTGTGCAAGGTGTTGAGGGCGAGGAATAGTTATCGCTCAGTGTAAAATCGTCTGATTCTAGATTGGTGCTTGCTCTCTCCATGGGTATGTCTTCTCTTTCTGCATCAGAGGTGAAGTGTGAGGGTGTGTCAGGATGCGAATCCAGAACTTCGGATCGTGCTTGAAGCTCCTGCTGACGGGAATCTGCTCTGGACCTGAGCAGTGGTGCAGGAACGGAACTGAGCAGTTGCAAAGGCAGCATGAAGGTCATGTTGTTGACCAAACCTTCAAAGTGGTGGCCATTGTTTCGGCTCAGAGGCTCTGTAGTAGGTGGCACTGATGGACGCTGCGTACTGCTCTCTATGAAGCTACGGATATCTGAGTTTGCTCTAACTGTCGGCACGATGACTGCTTGCCCTTCTTTGTCTTGTAGTGCCATCAGCTCGACGATGGACTTTGTCTCTCCAAAGCGGAGGAACTGCTGCAGTGTTGCAATTTCTTCCTCAAAGGTCATGATGGCCCAGCGATCAAGAACTTTGCCTGCCACATCCTACACAAACACACATTAAAGGGAATTTCATTTGCATTACAAATATAAATACTCCAAGCACTCAGGACCCCCAGAACTCTGACAATCTGACAGCACTATGAAATAAAGAGTTGTCCATACATCCAATACAGCAGGACATGAAAGACCTAATTACTGCACTGCATCTCTAATATCATTTTTCTTCATGCTGATGATTTGGTTTGTCCCTAGTGGGGGTTGGCAGGGGTTGGTGGGGGTAGTTGGGTGGAGGTTCAGGGTTGGGCAGTGAGTCTGGCTGTAATTACACATGAGTGCTAGCAGTCCTTCAAAGTCATTCAGCAGCTTCATGCCATAACCAAGATAAATATTTCATCATACAGCATTCATTTATATGCCTGTGGAGAATTTGACTTTACTTCTGCCGTCAGACGAGCTAACTAGAATCACACACAACCACCTGAATACTTAACGAGCAGCAAATTGGGCCGCTCTCTCACTCGAGTGAGAAAAAAAGTGACAAAATTGTATTTACATGATTCGCTGTGATCACAGCCGTAATGAGAGCTGGAGGGAGTCTATAAGTCTCACAGCTCCAAAAGTGCTCCACCAAGAACTATTTAATGATAACGTTCCAATAAAAATACAAACTGTGTGCTCTTATTTACTGAACGTATCAGGAAAACCATCGATGCTGAATAGTAATCTAGTAAAAATGTCTGAGGAACATCTCGACACATTCATCTTCATTACAAACACTAGGATCAATAAATATATATGAATATGCAAATTTGGACATTTCCACATATCATGTCCTTCACCCTTAACAGCTTAATACTGTATTAGATAACTCAGCAAGCCATTTAGACAAATGCTAGTAAAGTAGCTCACCTTATTTAGACATGTGAGATTTTAGTATCAGACTCATGCCTTTTACCCTCAACATAACACTGGATAGCACGATGGCATAGTGATTAGCATGTCTACCTCACAGCAAGTAGGTCCTGGGTTTGAGTCCTGGGCCCGGCAAGACCCTTTCTGTGTGGAGTTTGCACGTTCTCCCCGTGCCTGTGTGGGTTACCTCAGGGTATTCTGGTTTCCGCCCACAGTCCAAACACATGCACATTATGTTTACTGGCTGTTCCAAATTGCCCCTAAGCGTGAATGTGTGTGAATGGTTATGTATGTGTTGCCCTGCGATGGAGTGGAGAGCTATTCAGGGTGTACCCTGCCTTCTCCCAGAGTCAGCTGAAATAGGCTCCAGCCTATCTCTTATGCGATTGATCCAAAGCAGTGAAGTTGATTTAGTGACCCCTTAAACTGAGCTAACAAATATCCCTGCAGAATACAATGTTACTATGAAAACCACCATCTAGCATTATCCAAATTAGCTATTTATCTATCTTAGCACACAGGTTCAGCAATTAAAACTTTCATGGCATCACATCCTAAAATTTTATATGAATTAGCCCAAAACTGTAAAAGTTTGTTTGACATATTTATCAAATCTTATAAGCAATAAAAGTAAAAATAACAACAAAAACTTTTTTGTGGGAAAAAACCCTTACAATATCCAGGATAGATTTTGTTCAAAAACAAGACAATCTGTCACCTACAGAACTCAATATACACGGTAAAGCATGGTGGTGGCAGCATCGTGATATGGGGCTGCTTTTATTTACTTGGGACTGGACATCTACTCAGGAGAGAAAGGAACGATAGATACCTTCATGATAGATACCTCCATGATAGATACCTCCATGATAGATACCTCCATGATAGATACCTCCATGATAGATACCTTCATGATAGATACCTCCATGATAGATACCTCCATGATAGATACCTCCATGATAGATACCTCCATGA
>JBCNYH010000004.1:30815969-30827662 GCA_039654325.1 Tandanus tandanus
CAGCGTGTGGGAGTATACGCGAACGAAGTCGATAGGGAAATGGGGAGAAAGGGGGAAGGAGTTTTTGTGTGTGTGTGTGTGTGTGTGTGTGTGTGTGTGTGTGTGTGTGTGTGTGTGTGTGTAAACACTCATCATTAAGACTAATTACACCAAACACCTTTATTTGAACACACTGTAATACACACGTTAGTTTGTGTGAGACACGGAGAAACAAATTCTCCATCAAACTATTTGTAAAAAATAACGAGATTTAAACACACTCAGAACTCACAACTTGCTAGTTCACAGTCATAAATACCCGATCCTGCTAACTCACACGGACCTGCAGCTTACTGCTGCTTACTGAGTGATTAGTAATTCATTCTGTAATGAATGCACATTAGGGATGAAATTCATCTTACCTAAATTAACTCAAGTTACTAATTTAGAGGGTAATCTACCGGATCACTTAAAGCTAGGGCAGGATTCTAGAGTAGCTTCTGTTCAGGGCTCCGGCTGAACCCTCGCCTGCCCTCGGGGGCCCTTCTAAAGCCACGCCCCCTCCACTCACGCTCTGACTGCTGGTTCGTGTACGGTAGGGTGATGCACAAACAGGGCGACATGGGAGCAGTGATTGAATATTTCCCAACAGAACGCAAGGCAGTGACTGCTGGGTGTTTTTACACGATTACGGAGGCCACAGATGAGGGAATGTTTTCAGACCTTTTTCAGATCTCATAAGTAATTGATCACCGTCAGGGTTTAAACACCATTTCAATCAATATAACAGTTTGTGTATACAACTAAAATTTTTACCAACCCCAGCTTTAACTATCTCATTTACAGTCTAGGTAATCTCCTCATCCACTGGTGAAGGTCCTGTGTGTGTTTTATCTTCTATTATCAGTTCATTCTGGGTGAATAGAAAGGTTTCCTGGTGAAACCCCCCCAGCTCACGGCTTAGTGTCTCTTATTCACCTGCTCTACATCTCGTTTTGGTTCTGGATGTTTACAATAACGATAATGTGACGGCGTGACCAGAGGAAGGATCTTGTGCAGGTGTGATAACTTGGCAGCGCAACAGCGATTGGTAGAAAGTGCAAAAGTCTGAGATCAAGTGGTAAGAAACAGAAGAAGGGAAACAATTTCAAGAGAAATAAAAAGATGGGGATGTTATTAATATCGTAGCGGCGGTGCAGGGGGTCATTAACACTCGCGTACAGGAGGAAACTAACGGTTTCAGAAAGACATTGTGAATCCGATTCCATTTTATTTCCCAGAGACATCACTGTACTTCATTTTTATTTAATCCACCTGGAACTGAATGGAATCTTTAAATCTAAATTTATGTTAAAGTTAATTAAACATAATTTTAAAGCTTCAATGGAAAATTTTAAAGGCCAATATTTCATTTTAATGCTGGAGGCAAATAAATCGTCTCATCCTGTATGAACCTTCAACTCCAAAAAAAGATGGCGATGATCTTGCTAAGAAAAAGCATACAGGAGGAAGAACAATAAAAACACCCTTTAATATTAACTTCTAATGTTTATGCAAAGTACAGCAACAAAGTACAATTTTGTCCACCCCTGATGTGTGTGTGTGTGTGTGTGTTACTGTGTATGCTCGCAGGTGGAGGTGAGGTTTGTTGATACACTCATGTTATTTACGGTTGTTCTCACACACACACTGATCCAGCACATTAAACACATTAAACTGCAGCTGAAGCTACAAGCTAACAGAGCGTGAAAACTAGCCACTGTAAGCCCCGCCTACAATATGTTTATTGCTGCATCACCAACAGACACCGATCAGGGGTGAATTTAGTTACTGGAGCGTAACAAGCTAGTGTTTATAAGTCCATAACTTCTCACCCTTCAGACTTCTTCACTTAATAAATGCAGCTTTTATTCCCGCCTACCGTCACAGAAAGTGGCATTTGATTGACATTGTTAGTGACCAATCACAAACCACTCAATAATATTTAAATACAGGATTCAGTGAACGTTGTTTATCTGGTAAATAAATGTTTGTGATCTTGTGAGAAATCAGAGTGTGAAAGTTTGTATTAAAATTTTATTCTTTTTTTTTCTTTCTGGTGTACGGATATCAGACGCTCCGTGTCCCCCGGGTGAAGCGCCTGAGGCGGAGACCAGTGCTGCCTTCAAATCTTGTCAGATGCAACGCAATTATAAAGTAAACACACAAACGCTGCCACAATGTTATAACTATAACTCGCAAACTCGTACTGGTCCTAACTATGAGCCCGGACAGCCAAAAAGTCACCGTGGCGCGACAGTTAGAGCCGAACGTTAACTATTCATTCATTCACTTTCTGAACTGATTCATCCGAGTAGGGTCACGGGGAGGCTGGAGCCTATCTCAGACAACTGTGGGCGGAGTCAGGGTACACGCAACACCGGGGCCATTTGGAACAGCCAGTTACCCTAATGAGCATTTCTTTGGACTGTGGGAGGAAACTGGAGTACCCGGAGGAAACCAGCGAGTCATTATTAATACCACATCAGGTTAATAAAGCCGCGGTTTAGTCTGGACTTCCTCCACGTTCATGTTGAAACGTTGGTTCTGGTGCACACTTCGCAACAAAACGAACGGGTCTTCGACTGCTCCGGGAACTATGTGGTCCTTGTTCTGAGGAGTTCCTGAACTCTTCAATTACTCAGAATATCCCAGAACTTCAGTAGCGCTCAGTTTCCCACGAAGACACACAATCCACAGAATTGTTTTAGCGATGCTAGCTATTAGCATACACAGAGAGTCACTAAACAACATGATGCTACTGTTAAGCCTCTTTTCCATCACTGCTGGATGTTTATTCTGCCGAATTTCACCATCGATTAACAATCTATCACTTATTTTTTAATTAAATTTTATATTTTTTTATTATTGAAGCTGCCTGAGTGCTGACAGAGGCGGAGCCTGTAGACACTCGACTCCTGAATCAGTCCTGTTGTGGGGAAGAAGTCACTTTTACCTCAGCTACAGGTGTAATGGTGTCTAAATTACACTGGGTGAAAGTATAACAGCTACAGGGTCTCTAGAATAACTACACCTGCTTGTAGTGTATCAGAATTGTAAAGAATCCACAGCATTAAGAATAAAAGCTCACTGAACACATGATCTGAGCAGGTTTCATACAACATTAGTTGTATATATTATTAACTGCAGTAACAACAGCATCAGTGACAATCATTGTGGTTTTCCGGAGAAGACACTTTTAGACGGACATGCTCATCAGGCTGATGTGGAACTCTGTACAGAAAGTATTTCACATCCAATGCCAATTCTATTTTTCAGCAAGCTATACAGTACTACGCTGCTTTAGAAAAAGCAATTAATATCTGAGAAAAGCACTTCTGTCCTCCACATGTAATGTCTACTTTCCGGAGAAGACATTTTTGACGGACAAAAGATCCCAACAGAGCCACTTATATTATAAATACAACATCTTTCTAGATTCCCCTTCAAAAGTAAAAGTTAGTTAGTAATTAGGAGGCAATTCAGAATTTTATCAGCTAAAGGCTACTATTTTTATTACATGGAGAGAATTGAATTCTGTACTTAGTCAAAATTTGAGCAATATTTTCCTCTGATATCACGATTTATCAGAATTGAGAAAAGATGTCACTAGTGTAGCTGGGACGACTCTTCCTCTGTACAACAATAAACAAGAGACAGTCATAAAGTACTGAAGAGCTACTTAAAGGGGTCCGTTGTGTAATTTTAGAAAGACAACCCTGACCCTGAAACAGCCCTTTTGTTCTCTGAGGGTCGGTGTGATGGTGATCAAACAGGACATCATCATTCATATCGATGGAAATTTGGATTATGAAGGATACGAGACATGAACTGGGTTCATTAAGTTTGTTAGGGACTTGTAATACAATCTTAATGAAAACTGTGCAGCACAAGATTTCAAAGAATCCATGTTGCGATCCATTTCCATCTCCTCCGGACTGGGCTCAAAAAGTCAACTATAATAAAAATAAACGAGTATTTTGGACATTCAGGACAGATTAAGATGATTTTTTGGCAACTTGAACTCAACTTTTTTTGGTAAAAATCATGGCACAGCTCCTTTAATATAAATTAGTGCAGTAATGTGAAAGTGAATGTAATTTTGATGTGATTAATTGTTGAGTTTTAATAAAGAGGGAGTGTTTAGGCTTTGATTTGTACTGCATATAAATTCACTCCCAACGCCAATCACACTTCCAATATGGCGTCACAACGGTCCGATCGTAACTGTTCCATGGGCAATCTACTATTACAGGATATCTATGTGGAGATTTTCGCGCGCGCCCTTTAAATGCGCCTGTGAAGGTTGGCGCCAAAGTCTTGGCGGTTGTTCTGTGAGGTAGTTTCTCCGGAGAGTTTTATTTCGAGTGTTTGATGTTTTTCTGTACTTTGTGTGTTTTATCTCGCAGTGTCGGTGTTTTCAGGTAAAATGCCGTGCTCGGAAGTGACAGACTCGAGCTCTCCTGTGAAGAAGAGCAGGACTGAGGAGAGGAAGATTGTGCTCAGGTTTGCTAAACTGTCTGAAAACGCCACAGCACCGAGCAGAGGATCCGTTAAAGCCGCCGGATACGATCTGTACAGGTCAACACCAACACCAGCACACATTCTCGAGGGGTTTTATCTGAGAGCTGCACTTTCATTCAGCATTTACTACAAATAATCCACGTTTAAATGACCAAGATAAAGAAAGTCCCAGTGTTTAGCTTGCTGTTTAACTCCAGACGTTTGGGAGTCGATTCTTTATTTTCAAGCTTGACTCGGAGTCGATTCTTCACTGACGTCATGCTGTGATTTATAGGTTATTAAACTTGGATTTTCCCTCTAGTCAGTGATTTAATAATGATTTAAGGATCATAAAAGTATTAAATAACAATCTGCAGGAGGTTTTTTATTATAGTAAATATTTCTGATGTAAATGTATTTTTGTGTGATTAATCTTTTATCTCTAACAATTTCCAGTTAATAATAAAATTATTTCTACTTCCTATTTAAAGGGGCTTAAAAGCGAAGGAATGAAGCAACGTGGAGATGAATGATAAAGGATGATGGCGGATCTCCCGAGTGGAGAACTATCGTTACGGAGCATGGCTCGGGTGGGGGTTCTTGTGTGCCCACCGCAGGAACCCCAATAAAGTCGATGCTGATTGGCTGTTATTTATTGCTGACTTACACAACGATAGGCAGCAAAACAACTCCTCAAACCCCAAAAATCGAGGCTCGCACGCCACCGATCAGATTCACACAGAATAGAAACTCAGTGGAACTCGAGGGGAGCAGATTAACTTACAGAAGCTTTACAGAACCTGAACTGCGTAAACGAACGAGACACGCGATACAACTGAGGGTGGGGATCAGGTGGACGGTAAAAAGCGAAGCTGGGCTCGGGTGCTGATGGGTAGATGGGTGCAGCAGGAGCCTCTCTTAGGCGGTGTGTAAATCCAGATGTTCGTAATAGCTCGTGTGATCTTTCCTCTCAGTGCGTATGATTACTCGATAGCGCCGATGGACAAGGTGGTGGTGAAGACGGATATCCAGGTTGCGGTTCCTGCCGGATGTTATGGTCGTGTCGGTACGGACTCTGTTGTTCTGCCAGAAAATTGTTTTATTTATGTAGAGATTTCATTTACAGTCCTCACTGCAGTTTTACACGGTGGTGTGTGTGTGTGTGTGTGTGTGTGTGTTCTGTATTCCTCAGCTCCTCGCTCTGGTCTGGCGGTGAAGCACTTCATTGATGTTGGAGGTGAGAAGGTTCTGTCCTGAATCTGCACTAATCACAGGTCACTTTGAGGTGTGGGGTGTTGGCCCTCACACACTGTCCTGTAGCGCTCCTCTGTGTCCTCACGTTGCACGTGCTGCTTCACGTGGGTTAACGAGCCTGATTTGCTGTGGAGGGATTCAGTGTAATATGAGTAGAGCGTAATGAAGCAATCGATGTTTATATTGTAATCTGTGACTTCTGTGAAAATCTGATGTCACAGAAAGTCACATTTTTGCAGAAATATAAATATATAAAGGGGCTTCACAAACGCTCAGGCGCCAGTTACATGCTGTATTTAAACTGAGTTTATTTGGTATGGGAAGAAGGGGTTTCCTTTAATGAATATTTGGTATGAAATGTTGGATAGTTGCGTAAGTGTTCCTGGTACAGTCCGAGCTTCAGCTAACAGTGTTTACCGTTTGTAGCCGGTGTGGTGGACGAGGACTACAGAGGAAACGTCGGCGTGGTGCTGTTCAACTTCGGAAAGGAGACGTTTGAAGGTGCAGTTTAAATAAAAGAAATAGAATTTGTGGATGTATAAAGATGGGTTTGGGTAACGTGTGTGTGTGCGTGTGTGGACTTTGCAGTGAAGAAAGGAGACCGAGTGGCTCAGTTAGTGTGTGAGCGGATCTGCTATCCTGAACTACAGGAACTCGAGGTGAAACACTGTTAAATGTGACCCGCTGCAGTGTGATGGGGATTAAGTCGGAAATGTGAGATATTTGGAAAGAGTTGAATCTGTTTGAAATGTAGTTTGTGGATGTTGGGGATTTTCAGATGCAGACTTTCAGAAACTGGTTCTGTAACTTTCTCAGAAGGAGCATTAGCCACGTACAGAGTGATGTAACTCGGTCCATTTTCAGGCTGTAATCATGTATTACACCTCATTTTAAATCCGATTCAATTCTCTTTCCAAATATCTCAGTATCCCACATTTAATCCCTGGTATGCTGGAGCGCATCATGTTTAAGCTTCAAGGCCTTTTTAAACCTATTTTTATGTACTAGTACAGGTTGCTGTATGGATTAAATCCCCCCCCCCATATTTTACCCTGATATCTTTTAAACTATAGAAATACTCTGAAAGGTTCTCTTTAGCAGACTTTACATCACTATGTTCAGAAGTGACTGCGGATATTTTTTTTTACTTGCCCCTCAGTCAAACACCGGAAGTGACACGCTCGCCGTAAAGTCACATGACCTTTACAAATGATCACTGAATAAAATGGCCTGGATGTAAAAGGGCAAATTTGGATAACAAATGTAATTTTGTCTTGTTCTCAGACACTGGACGAGACGGAGAGGGGTTCTGGGGGATTCGGCTCAACCGGGAGGAACTGAAACAGACCTGTTGATTTAATAAATTGTATTATTATTTTAAAGTTTGTGTTCCAGTTGGTTATTGCTCATAAATAAATGTGATGTATTGAGTTGCAGAACTGCATTAGGCCACCTGGTGGTGCTGTTACTCTTCATGCCTGAAGGTGGATAAATAAATGTTGCTCTTGTGTAGATTTGTTCAGGACTCTTACATGTTTATATCGAGTTGAAATGTTGTACAGGTTGGGGATTTAATGATAAAATGAATCCTGTTTATACAGGGGAGGCCATGGTGTGAATGAGCTGTTGCTATCGCAGCACTAATCTCTTAGTCAGTGCGTTAAGTTGAACCTGTTATGTTACAGAAAATGAATCAACACCTCGGATGTAATCCAGAGCTCTTAAATTACATCCTCGTTTTTCTCATTTCCATCTCATCCTTGTGTTTTAGCTCCGCCTACTGAGGAAATTTACTGCTGATGATAGACGTGACCTGCTGCTTAAAAGCGGCCTATGTAATAAGGGGTGGGTCATTTATACACTGGTGTGCAGCCCTTCCGGGAAGGCTGCTCTTGTGGATCCTCACTCCTCGATCCACAAATAAGAGAATGATGGCAGACCAGAAGAGCTTTGGGTTTAATCTGGGAGTGAGGAAGTAAGAAATAACGGTTTTGTGACGCACCCTTGTGACCAATCACAGTCCCCAACTGCTGCAGTTGGAAAGAAATGAGAAAAGATTGAGTCAGGAACCCAGTTAAAACCAAAGCGTTCTTTAATTGTGAAATGACACCTAAAACTTCTCACAGATGTGAACACTGAATGATGATGGTGTCTCGTTGAGGGCACTGACGATATTGTGAGAATGTGTATTAGGCCTAGAAGGCCTCAGTGCAGTAGTCTCTTTCTTTCTCTTCCTCTGAAAGGTGAAATGTTCAGTTACACAACATCAGAATAAAAAAAATAAAGTAGTTGGTCTTTATAATGAGCACCATTGTGAGCCCTTCAGTCCCCAGGGCACTATACATGTTTATAAAAGATCCCCGGGTTAAACGTGGTGTGGTTACAGTATTACACACACGTACTGCGCAGAGTAGCAAAAGGCGTTAAGTGGCATCAGTTTGACAGTGCATTCATAAATCTAATGTTGATGTGTTATTAGCACCAGTAAATACGATTAAAACACTGAGCTAAGATAGACAGCGCAGAAATGAGAAGCAGAGTCCTTTATAACCACAATGGAACCAGAAAAATGAAAATAATTCAGATGAAAATACATCGTGCACAGTGTTCCCCTTTAGCAAAAATATATATTGAACCTGTTCCTGAACAACCGGGTTAAAGGTGTGAGCCGGGTTTGCACTGGTGTTAACCTGGAGGTTTCCCTTACCCTGCATTCACATGTGACACTTCCTTTGTGGGTGTGGCCTGTCCATTATTTCTCAGTCTCAGTGACAATCTAGGGTTTTTTAGCTGTTCTGTGCTTTGATACACGTTTAAAAGGCACAGTGTGTACGTTTTTGGAGGCTTTATTAGCATAAATTTAGTATGTCAGCAAAGTTTTTTCATTAATCTATAAATGTAATAAAAGTAGATTTTTTTGGAACTTTAAAAGAAAGCTGTTTATGTCTATGTGGGGAGCGGGTCCCCTCTCGCAGAGACCGCTATGTTGATACAGTCACCCCAAACCATACAAGCTTTGAAGGGCAGGATTGGGGATAAATTTTCAGTTGGTTGCAGTCTCAGCACTAGATGCTGCTAAATCCAGCACACTGTAGCTTTAATGATCGGTCACAGATTAAAATAAAACCATGTATTTTTTTTTTTTTTTTTTTTGCATCAAACAATTAATGAGAACTAATTCTGTGTAAGAAATGCGGCAGTTCACTGTACTCAGAAAGTTCCAGAACGCGTCCCCCATTTCAGAGCTAAACGTGTCCCAGTGCTTCAGCTCAGAAAAGCCAGGATTACAACCAGAGCAGTTGGATTATGTGTGTGATCAGTTTCTAATATTGATAAACACAGAATTATTATTTCTGCAGGATTAGATATGAGAAATGAAGTACAAAACACCAGAGATTCTCACAGTTGTCTTATTGTTTTAGTAAAAAAGGGAACATAAAACTGTTATTAAATAGAGCTTTATGAAATGGAAAATAATCTGAAGGGAAATCTTGACTGATGCTGTAGTGTTGTGATGTCATGGTGTGTTAATTCATTTCAGTTTTATTTGTATAGATCTTTTAATTAACGTGGTTGCAAAGCAGCTTTAAATAAAATACATTTAATAAAGAATTTAAACTTATGATTTGGATTTGTGCTTACTGCATCATACTTAACGTTCTGAAAATTAAGGAAGTGTGGTTAGGGTTAGCATGTCTGCCTCACAGCATGAAGGTACTGGGGTTGACGCCCGGACTCAGTGAGCATGGGTTTCCTCTGGGTATTCTAGTTTCCTCCCACAGTTGAAAGACATGTACATTAGGCTACTTGGTTGTTTCATATTGTCCCTAGGTGTGTGTGGATGATTGTGTGTGTGTTGGCCCTGTGGTGACTGATTAGCTGTCCAGGGTGTACCACACCTTTGCCTAGAGTTGGCTGAGATAGGCTCCGGCCTCCCTGTGACTGTAGAACAGTTTGGAAAATGAATGTAAATGTGTTGTTCCTGATAGCGCAGGAACACTGTGATGCTCATACGAAGGTCACCTGGTCAACCATCACCCGTCTCTACTAATGTGAACGTAGGGTCAGCTGCACGAGCCTCCAAACACCAGAGCGAAACTCAGGAAGCATCAAACATGTATCAGATACATTTAGAATGAAGAGGGGACTATGGAGGTTAATTTTGGTCTGAAATGTACGTTTTTAAACTTCGAGCTTTGGTACAATTTAAAGTGATCAACAACACAGATTGGTTCAGATGAGTTCTTATCATAAACATTCATTCTGTCCAGTTTCCTGCTCAAACTATTTATTCAACTGGTTTAACTTCATCACTACGGTTTCAATACTTTTTATCTGCCTGTATACACTTACATATTTCCCTTCATCTGGTCCCCTTAGCTCTGTGTAAGACATGCTAGAGGTTCATGAAGTTTGATTACAGGCTCACAACTTACCCAGAATGTTCTTTTCTAAATGGTGGCTGAAGTTAAAAGGCATTAAAAGCTCTTGTTAGATTTGTTATTTGTGCTGATTCAGCTGGACGTGACACTGAGGGAGCTGCAGCGCTAATTAGCAACTTAGCTAGTCAGCATATTTTACTCTGTAAGCTAATTACTATATTGTATAATTTGTTTAGACATAGAGACAGCTGTCCAGTTGGATGGATTGATTAATAGCTAATCAGCATGCCGATTACTTACCAAGCAAACTAGTCAACCAGGTTCACTCTAGTGTCTATTTAGCACAACTATTTAGCAATTTCTACCCTTGAAGCGAATCGTCAAGCAATCTGGGAATGAGCAGAGACCCTCCGTTACCATGCTAGCTATCCATTCAGCTTTTTCTGTTTGTTTACAGTTTTTATTCTTTTAGCTTATAATCATACTAAAAAGTGAGCGGTTAATGTGACGGTGCAGGGGGTGAAGGAAACAGTTGGGAGGGCACACCTGTTTGATGGGGAAGTGGACAAGGGCACAGTACAAAGAATTCTGTAATTCAAAATGTGTTGGATCGGAGAAAACACTGCCGCTGCAGCTTTCAGTTCGATAAACATAGATAAGTACTGTTACTATTGTTACGGTTTGGAGAGACGGACGTGAAGATCTTTTGCTGTAGTAAATAAGAGTCCTCTTTGATCTTTTCTTTGGTATGAAGCTAATGCAAGTCGATCTGTAGTTTAATGAGTAGTGTTTCTCCCAGTTCTCCACTGAGGTAGTCTTTATCGTTCTCGTCCTCTAGTGCCTTCAGCTCCTTCTTACCGTACACAGGAACACTGCTGATTTGTAAATAATAAACTCCAGGCTGAAGGTGGTGGCGCTTGTTTTTGGACAAGTGCAGGAAGCTCACGCCGTCTCCCTGGTTGAGTTTGAACAGGCCAGCATTGTTCCCGAAGTCGATAGCATATCGGACATGATTTTTCAGCGTGGAGAGAGCCGGCAGGAACTCAATGATATGATCCTTAGCACTGAGCTCACTGATGCTCAGATTAAAACGAATGATGTCATCAATATCCACGCTGTCAGACGTTATCACTTCCTGATGAACCTAAAAGAGATTCATTTTGTATTGTTATCCTCCCAATACATGACATCATAACCCAACCCTCCCAATACATTACATCATAACCCAACCCTCCCAATACATTACATCATAACCATAACCCCCTCCCAATACATTACATCATAACCCAACCCTCCCAATACATTACATCATAACCAAAACCCCCTCCCAATACATGACATCATAACCCAACCCTCCCAATACATTACATCATAACCAAAACCCCCTCCCAATACATGACATCATAACCCAACCCTCCCAATACATTACATCATAACCAAAACCCCCTCCCAATACATGACATCATAACCCAACCCTCCCAATACATTACATCATAACCAAAACCCCCTCCCAATACATGACATCATAACCCAACC
>JBCNYH010000004.1:31050618-31064923 GCA_039654325.1 Tandanus tandanus
ACTGTGCTCAAGTGATCCGCTCCAGTGTACCGTCGCTTTAGGGGCAGATAGCACTGCATTCTGCTCTGTGCTTGTGTGTGTCTCTCTCTCTCTCTCTCTCACACCCACACTCCCTCATTCTCTCCCTCAAATACCCAACCCCACATTTTCACTCTCTTTCTCACACACTCATTCTCCCCCTCAAACTCTCTCTCTCACACACACACATTCTCAAACTCCCTTTCTCTCTCACTCTTTCTCCCCTCAAACTCTCTCTCACACACACACACACACACACACATTCCCAAACACACACTCTCTCTCTCTCGCACTCACACACTCATTTTCCCCTCAAACACATGCACTCTCTCTCTTTCTCTCTTTCTCTCTCACACACACACACACACACACACACACTCATTCTCCCCCCAAACACACACACACACACACACACACACACACACACTGATTCTCCCCCTCAAACACACACAATCTCTCTCTCATTCTTTCTCTCTCTCTCTCATTCCCTCTTTCTCCCCCTCAAATACCCAACCCCACATTCTCTCTCTCTCTCTGTTTTTGATATTAATGTGATGAAGAGAGGAGAGTTCACTCCCTCCACAACTCCCCCCGTAGCCCGTGTAACTCCATTAGTGCCACTTGAACTGCAGGTCATTTGTTCTGTTGTGCAATTACACTTCATTTTCTCTCTTTTCTTCCTTCTGCTGTTTCTGTGTTCGTTTATTTCCATCATCACTCTCTTTCTACACTTCTCCTGACCTCTCTCTCTTTTTTCTGAGAGTTAACACTTTTGGAGTTCAGTGCAGTGGTGTGTGTGTGTGTGTGTGTGTGTGTATTTCTGTTCCAGGGTGAAGGGCCTCTTCAGGATGAGAGGGGGTGGGTGGGAGACGACGACACAGCACAAACACTATATCCAAGAGTTCCTGTTAAGAGAGATTCAGTCTCTCTCTCTCTCTCCCTCTCTCTCTCTCTCACACACACACTCACACACCTCAAATCACAGGACCCTTTCCCACCAGTGCAGTTCCCGGGCCATTTCAGAAACAGTATAACAACACAAATGAGACTCGTCTGAACCCGAATCCCCCAGAGTTCCTCCAGAACCCAGAACTCATCCGATCCACCTGTCGAGCAAGAGCGTCATTTATTCGTTTATCACCAGCACTGAATAAACACGAAAGATCATAAAAATGTGTTTTATGATCTACTATTCACATATATATATATAATTTAAAATAAAATATAAATGCAGGTCATTCTAAAGGTGCACTCATGCTTTTTTCCCTTCCTTATATTAAATATTTTAAACTGTATTATTTCTCAGACTTTAAACCTGAATAGTTTCATCAACACAAACTCATTTTCACGGACTTCTACTTCAAATTTTCCCTCAGTTTCTGATCATAAAAAAATGCTGGGAAGAAAAGCTGAGAGCAATTATTTACTTTCTCCACTTCACTCTTAGAGCAGGAACGCACCCCGAAACTTCACCGACATTAAACGCCACAGATATTGGCTGTTTATTTACCTTCACTTTCGTTTCCTTCATTAACAAAAGCCGGTAGATAACATCTTTTGTGATGTATTTAATTGTATATGATAGAGAAGTCTGAATCAGTCTCAGGATTGTGATCAGCATCAGGATCATGATTTACCAGAGGAGGGTTATCTCTCTCTGAAAGACTGTCTTTTAAGGGGATGCATACTCCTGTCTGCTCTGATCTGCCTGTGTTGTTCTCATCCCATCTTTGAATAATCCTTTCCAAATACGTTCTGTATGCATTTTGTGGCCATTTACAGTCCAGATCAGAAGATTCAGTTGATGTTTCACATTCCCTTTGTACTGAATGATCCGTTTTAACTCTCTGATGCCCATTAGACATGCCTGCTCAAGCTGCTGGTCTGGGTGGCACATTTTCAGTGTAGTCCAGTGCTGGTATTCGCACAAAGGGCCGGATCTACTAAAGGTTTGCGTGTATAAAAACGTGTGCAAACTCATTGCACACGCAAAAAAATGTACTAACTGATTTACTAACAGTGCGCACTAAGGGTTGCATCTTGCAAAGGTGCAAAATAGCGCGTCTGCATCCAGTTAGTACGTTTTCCGCAATGAATATGCAACATGGGGCGTTTACACGCAATTGTGCGTGCGCTGGGAGGAGAAAATGTAAATATATTATTTTAGCACACGCAAAGCGATTCATCAAACCTGAAAGCAATTTTGCCAATACAAACTGTGCCTATATTCAACACGTCTCAAAGGGAGGTGCAAACGGTTTGTATGTGTTACGGAGGCACCAATGACAGACAGACCCAAATGCAGGACAGACTAGACAGAGTGGTTCTAAAGAGGGTTTTTATTAGTGATTTCGACAGGCAGACTTGATCCAAGTTGCAGGTCTACTAGACGATAGGCTAGATCGAAGAATGCTTGGTAAGCTACGCTAGCTCTCTGTGAAGGCACAAGATGATCTGGCAACAGGACAGGGGAAACACGGGCTATTTACCCACCAGAGGCAATGGGAAACAGGTGGAAACAATCAGGGCGGGGCAGACAATCACAACACACAAAAGGGGAAGTCAGGTGACCTGAAACGAGAGGAGAGTTAGGGAAGCCAGAACAAATCACCAGACAGACATAACCCTAACAAATCTGACGAGACATCACAGTATGCGTAATTGCGCACACAAGGCTGCGGATATTTAACATTGCAAAGTTAAGTAAATCAACATTTATTGAAAAAAGATGATTGAAATCACTTTCTAAATTCATATAAACATATCAAACGAAATGCTCAGTCTCATTAACGTCGAATTCGGTTAAGTCCTCGAAGTAAATCATATCACACACATTGCTTCAGTCACAAAATATATTAGACGTGGCGACATCAGGTGGCAAAAAAAAGCAAACAAACCCGTAATTGTCCTTCTGATTATTAGTTGGGAAAGCTTGAGCATATCTAGTGAAATGGTCAGTAATAACCAACACATTACTTATTCCCTTTGAATCAGGTTCCACAGAAAGGAAGTCTATACAAACCAGATCCATTGGCCCGGTGCTTACTATTTGGTGCAATGGAGCGACTTTTTGCCATGGGCTTTTCCTCAGAATACACTCTCCACAGTTCTTGATGTAATGGTCAACATCACTAGCCATCTTTGGCCAGAAGAACCTACTTCTGAGCATATCTGTAGTCCTTTCCACGCCTAGATGACCCAAGTCATCGTGCATAGATTTTAGTACTACTGCCCTGAATTCGGCAGGTAGCACGAGCTGATCAGTCTTTCCTCCTGTATGACTTGTACTCAGTAATCCATTCCTCATGACTAACTTGCCCATTTCTCTTTTCATAGTCTCAATCTTTGCTGGGTCTGCTGCGACACCCTCAGCTGACACTATATGACCCACATATTTGACCTTGATCTGACAGAACTGACATTTGTCAAAGTGAAATTTTGAGCCCTACTTTTTGGAGTCAGTCTAGGACCTTTAGGAGTCTCTCCTCGTGTTCCAGTGTCTTTCCGAAAACAATCAAATCATCGAGATAGACTAGTACTTGGAGCAAATTCATTTCACCGACTGCCTTTTCCATCAGGTGTTGGAAATTTGCGGGTGCTCCTGTGATGCCCTGTGGCATCCTCTCGAACTGGTAAAATCCTAGAGGGCTTATGAAAGCAGTCTTTTCTTTGTCCTCTTCCTTCACGGCTATTTGATAATAACCATTTCTCAAATCCAAGACTGAAAACCACTGACTACCTGATAGGCAGTCCAGTGCCTCATCGATGCATGGAGTAGTGTACTGGTCAGGAACAGTACGGCTGTTAAGTGTACGGTAGTCTATGCACATCCTTACTTCTCCATTCTTCTTCCTGACAATTACTATGGGAGATGCATAGGGGCTTTTCGACCCTTTGATGAAGCCTGCTGCTAACAACTTTTGAATATGATGCCGTACATCGTCAATATCTGCAGGAGCAATGCGTCTGGAGCGTTCACGAAATGGTCAGGGGACTGACAAGCAAATAGAGTGCTCCACTCCTTTGACTAGTCCAACATCCAGTTCATGCAGAGAAAAGACATTTGCTCATTCAGCCAACTTCTGGCTAAGCCTTGTTTTCCACTCTTCAGGAACAGGTGACTAGCCAAAGTTAATCAAACTGGAATCAAACTCTTTGGATGATGGCAGCTGGCTTGTCACTGCTGTAACAAAATCAGCAATACACAGGTTACCTAGAACAGTGCCAACACCTTTCAGTGATTCATTCTGAACCAGGACATTGAGTTGAATAACATCCACAGCACTGCTTTGGATCACCATGGACTGCAACAGTACAACAGCAGGAAGGGGGTTTGTAGTAGAAGCTTCAACCATCAAGATTTCATTGGGTATTGGCTGCTCAAGCACAACTTAGCAGATTGCGTTACAGCTGCCTCCTGCAGGTAATGTTAAAGGGCCAGGGCCCTCCCACATCACGCAACCAACTTCTTCTTTTGTTAACTCAGTAGCACTCACTTCTCTCTTGTTCTCGAGGCATGTACTATTTATCCCTAAGGTATGGGCCACAGACACTCCAGAGGTATCCCCACACAGATGGGCCAACCGCTTGGGAAGACTAGATTTGGCATTGGTCCCTATAACCACCGTTGCATCAGGAAAAATCAAGGCTAGAACTGACACGGTGGTTGGTGCTCCTGCCACTTTCTTCGGAAACTATCTCTACCACCACATAGCCAAGATATGGATAAGAGTCACTCAAACCCCAGATGTTTAAGTTCTTCACAGGATGGATGGGAATATCTGACAGGTGTTTATTGTACAGGATTCAAAGATTATGCTAACCCGGGAACCACTGAGCAATAGAGCATCACACAGGTTTTCATTCACCTTCAGTGGTTCCACTGATGGCGGACCTATTAAGCCTTCTGCTATGCCCACCAGCACCAACATGTCCACTGCACTCTTTCTGACTGTACAGGCGGTTTCATTTTTCCTCTGGATTACTTTATTTTGGTTCTCAGAGTTTCTGCATTTCCCTGCCATGTGTCCATTTTCACCACAGCTGTAACAGTATCATTCCTCTGAGTCAGTTGATTGTCTATTTGGCATATATACACTCATTACAGTTGGTGCAGTTCCTATCTGATGTGACACTTTTGAGTTTATTTTCTGTTGTAACTGTTTAACTTGTGTCGGCCTACACAATTTCCTATGGGATCAATAAAGTATTCTGATTCTGATTCTTTAGAGCTACCGCTTCAGGGTCCAAGCTAGTCGCAGTGGCTGGTCCAGCGCTAACTGGTTGTTTTTCATTCTTCACCTCATTGTTTTAATGAGGATGTGTGGTGAGGGCTGCAAACATTGATTTTATTTCATTAATTTCAGCTCTTAGACTTTGTATCTCTGACTGCTTATTTTCCACCTGAAGCTTGGCATGGACTGTGCGCACTGACTGGTTCATATTCATATTCCTCTTCTGTGCGAATTTCACGCAGTAGCTCAAGGAAGGTTGGAGGGTTGGCTCTCCTCTCTCTTAATTGCAGCTGAATTAACATCAGGTCAGCATTTATTGCACCTTTAAGTAGTTGCTCAATCCGTGCTTTATCCATGCTACTGACTGGGAGGCCACCTCTTTGTACTACTTTGGATAAGCAATGCTCTAGTCTCCTAAGAAAATCTGAGAGTTTCTCTCCAGGTTGTTGCTGCTGGAGTCTGAAAGCAAAGTACAAATCATTTCCTGCCAGTTCAAAAAACACTTTCAAGAGCCTCTAGGCATTTCTCTGCTGTAACCTCAGGGTCAGATAAGCACACTGCTTTTATCACCCCTAGTGCTGACCCTTTTAAGCTTTCCATGATTCTTCTCCTTTTATCTTTCATGGAACCATCACTCTCTTTGTCCATCAGGTAAGCTTGCTCCAACCAATGATCAAACTGTCCCTCTCTGGCTGGAGTCAGCATGATGCCAGAAAAACTCACAGATGGTGATATCCTTCACTCTTCAGAGATGGTTTAGCTGTTTTGTCTAATAGATCACCAACAGCACAAAGGATGGATTCAGTAGAGGAGGAGACTGGCTGTGGTCCTGCGAATAAGGCTCTTACATCATCCATAGACATTACCTCAGCCTGTAGTAATCAGTTTAGTGCTAAAGTCTTCCTAAGCACCTGAACTTTCGGCCACAGTGAAGATCAGCCATGCTGTCAGTCCTTCTGGTGCAGGTACCTCCTCTGGGACATCCGAATCAGTCACTTTTCCTCTGCATTCACAAAGTACGAGCATGTTGTTTCCAGTTTCACTTAGCATTCGACCTCTGACTCAAACACGTCCCAGGCACTTTATAGTCTGCAATGTATCTTCGATCTGTGCAATCTCTGTTTTCTGGAACAATTGTCAGCAAGGCGTGACTCTCATTCAATGTCTCTCCTCAACACCAGCTCTTCAGGTTATTGATGTACATAGTATGGCTCTGCATGTTTCCTATATACTGTTAGTTGCTACACTCACTAGTTTATTCAGTCTGGTCTAATGCAGCTTGAAAACCAAGACACAATTTGTATCCCAGTGGTGCCTCCATTTTATGTAGCCCACTTTCACGATGTACAATAGAGAAGGGCCCTGAGTTCTTTAAATCAATTAGTTTAGGTTAGTGTAATGAATGCTTAAATGACTCACTCTTACCAAACATACATTACTTGTCTTGGGTCCTTTTATTTATTTCTGATTAATTATCTTCTTACTGCTATTGGCTTGGTTGACTTAATCCTTTAGCAAACTATACTTCTTAAACAAACATATCTATGATATGGCAAGAAAACAAATCTACCACTATATGATCAATTACTAGTATTCATGTCCTATTTAAATACTTTTAACCAAATGAAAAAAATCAAACATCACACATGTATTTGTTTGTTAAACAAAATAACATTCCTTTTACTTAGAAATGTATAAAATAAATATATAAAATCAAGTTTAGATTCACTGAAATACCTTTCCAACTTCTAATGATGTGAATCACAGTGATATTTCCTCTTAGAATAACTAGAAAACAGCTTAAAAATCAACAAAAAATACAAATTGTCAATTTAGATAAACACCTAATTCAGTGGGCCCACACTCAAACGCACACACACACACACACACACACACACACAAGCCGGCATAAATTATCAAAATAAAACAAACCACGATGCAGGCCTGATGCATCGCTTGGGAGCGGAGTGGGCAAAAATGATTGGCCGTTTCACTCAGAGAGCAATAAAACAAAATATGCGGTACCTTATTTCAGTTTGGCGTCCAATCCACAACTTTACTAGTCTCTTGACCTCTAGTGAAGAACAGAACAGCAAGAAGATATCTGGGAATCTGATGTTACTAGTCTGTCAGTGTCCTGTGATGCACAAGGTGGCAATATTTGAAATATCTCCCACGGCTCACAGAGAACATGTAGGAATGTTAATCCTACTCTTAATTGAGTACATAATCAAAGACACCAACTACACACTTGTTTGCATAAAGTTTACATGGACGTTAGTAGCGACTTTTTTAGTCAATAAAACACACACGTAACTCCCACTCTTACTTCCTCTTTTCCTGTGTGCAGAGAGAGAGAAACAGAGAGACAGGGAAATAGAGAGAGAGAGAGAGAGTATATGTGTGCGTTTGAGTAGATGGCTCTTGGCTGATGTGGATCTCCAGATGTTGAACACTTGATGTACAAATAACTGGAAAATTTCCCACCAAAATCTAAAAATAACATGCCATGGGTTTCGCCACCCTTCAGCCACATAAACAGCACAGCACAGCTGCTTGGGAGGAGTGTGTGTATTCCTATGGTTGGTTTTGCTAGAATATGGGATTATTTAAGGATCGACTCCAATATTCTCCCGGATTGTCAGGTTCCTCAGCTGTACATGAGAACCTTATTTTCAGAGAACTCTGTAATCTGTGCTCATCCTTTACCACCAATCTCCCATCATCCTAAACCTCCTGCACCGCGGATTCTCTCCCCGCACCTGAAGCCCTAATTGGTGAAGTCTTTCCTGTCCATGAAAACCACAAACTGTTGAGAAGACATACACTGATGGAGTCCGGCAGTTACCATTAACGCCAGCAGATGATCTGTGGCTTTGACTGATGGTCCAGGAGAACGTTCCTCCCATCAGTCCCCTCCATGTATCTCCAAAAAGAACTATGGAATCAGTAAGAGGTTCCCTCAGGAACTCCTTCTCTATACATCCACACACACAAACAACAATTTTCCTTCCCGAGACTAAGAGACTGATGAAGGAAACCCTGGTGTCCACTGGGAAATCCTGCTGAGGGGTGAGTTTTCCCACATATGTCTGAGGAACAACTGCTGTAGGAACTCCAGAGGACAGACTAGGCCTGACGTAGTTTTTTTCTGGAATCTGTACTGGTATAACACCTGTCCATCCTTTATCATCTTTCGCACCTTTCAACTCAGACTCCTTACCTCCTATAATTGTGAAATGGAACATTCCAGAAAAGTTTCTCTACAGGGTCCACCTCAGACTGGCGCTGCATCTGAATCCACCCTTCTTCTAATAAGCACACAATATAGCTAAACTTCATTTTAGATGCACACACCTGTAGACTCCACCCCCACGCCCGTCTCCAGAGAGTGTGGTACACTGTATGTTTATTATTATTCTCTCCACCCACACGAGGGTGAATATTATTTACGTGATAACAAAAAAAACATATATGTGATTAAAACTCACTCGTACTGATGGTGCACAAACTTTTGCACCCAGATAAGTTGATCTAGTAAAAATGTGATATGACTAAGAACCAGACAGTGTGTTTCTTACGGATCCTGTAGATTTATTACAGTAAAAACTGAAGCTGATTCTCAGTGTAATATTTTATTTAACTTTACATGCTGTGTTAAAAATTCAACAAAAATATCATTAACAAAAATATCATTAACAAAAATATCATTAACGATGACAAAACTATTTACAGATTCACAGTAAAGGTTTCACAACAGATCGACACATTAGAATACTCCGCAGAAAAGAAAGAAAAGAAGAAAGGGATATCAGCCAGTGAGTTTGTGTGTAGAATAAAAAATGTAAAAAAGTTTTGAAGGTTTTTGTACACTGACATGACGGCTGTGTGAACGTTAATAATGCCACGTACACCTACTGAATAAACATCACCAGGGGAAGGAGTGTGCTGAACATCAGTGAGGTGAACCTCCTCAATTAATACACACAATTTCACTCATGTGGGCGGAGCCTATTTTAGTGTTTTCTCCTGAATATCCCAGTGTTGAGTAAGGTGGTGTTTGGTATCACAGTGTTGGGTGTTGAGTGATACGGTGTTAGGTATCCCAGCATCACTGTGTTCGGTAGCGCGGTGTTGAATGTCGCTTTGTTGGGTAGCATGGTGTTTGGTTTTGAGCATCGTGGTGTTGGGTATCACAATAGTGAATAACCCTGTATCGCTGTGATGCTCAACACCATGTTGCATATCGCTGTGTTCAGTGGCATAGTGTTTGGTATCGGGGGTGTTGAGCATCATGGTGTTGGGTATCACGGTGTTGAATAACCCAGTGTATTGGACTGCGGTGTTGAGCAACATGGTGAGTATCACGGTGTTCATATCATGATTAAAGGTTGGATGATGTTCACTACACGCCTGTGTGTGGTGTAAACAGATCAGAAAAAAACTAAACAAAAAAACACATGCAACGAAACGACAGCGACTACAGTGGATTTTTCGTTCTTTTCTTCCCAAATGAAAAACATTCATATGATTTTAGTTCATGAGGTTATCTGTGAAATATTTTTATTTGTAATTAAATTTACATTGCGAATGTTTCTGTACTAAAGCTAAACTTCTCCTGCAGAAACAGTATTAACGCCAACGAGCTAGCATTGTTTCCACACCCGCAGTGTGTTTCGTTATGAATATTAATCAGATAAACTGAAGTCTGATTTGATTCAGAGATGAAACACTGAAACTTCAGCATTAGAAGTATTAACGCAGAAGAAACCACTCCTGAAATACACTGGAACCTCAGCATTAAAAAAAACATTGTGCTAAACCTTTTCTCCCTCACCTGGATGTATATTAAACCCCTGCTAACAGGCTAACGCTAATCCTATAGCTAATGCTAACTATACACATCATCTACACAAGGAATAACTTATTTTAAGATGATTTAATGGAATGATGTCGTTTCAGGCATCGTTTCATGAACAAGGCAATTTTTGGAGATCATTAAATTTTATTAATTTATTATTATTATTTTTCTCTACATTCTTGTTTGTCTTCCACTTTCTTTCCTTCTGCAGGTGATTAAATATGTAGTAACTTTATGGAAATGAAAATCCACAGCGAGTGTTTCTCAGTAAGGCACAGAACACACACTTGCCTCTGAAATGTCAGTATTTATATATTTATATATTTACAGTCATCGTCATTACCTGCATGACTCGTTGCTAACACACATCGCTAGCGGTTACAGTGATCAGAAATGCTAATTCTTTCTGATTTTTAGTTCAGGAGTAAATTCGAAGTTTAACAGAACGGCTCACTTAGATGTTGTAGACATGCAGTTATTTAGCACAATGAAAAAGTGGTAGCTATTAGCTTCCATTATGTGTTTGCTACATTAGCCTCGTAGCTCCAGTGCAAAACTACAGACAGGTTTTACATCACTGAAATTCAGGAACTTTAAAATGAAAAACTTGACCTTTATGTTTCTCAGACTGAAAATGGTGTTATGTGGTTAACCACACACACACACACACACACACACACACACACACACACACACACACACACTACCATTGTTTATTTCAACTCAGTAGCAGCACATTTTTGAAATGTTTCCCAGTGATAAAACAAAAAAAATTCAGAGCAGTCTCGCACGCACACACACGCACGCACACGCACGCACACGCACGCACACGCACGCACACGCACGCACACGCACGCACACGCACACACGCACACGCACGCACTAATGTTAACAGTTTAGTTTTATGACAGTAATAACCGGAGCTGGAGGGTAAGTGCATCCCTAAAGCGTTTGTGTAACGTGTTTACTATGTAACTTGGAAACGTTTCCCGTTGCCATGACGTGCGTCACCATCCTCTCATTATTCCTCCAGTCAAATGCACAGCTTTAACTCAGTCTTACTTTTTTTTGTTTTCTTTTAATTGATGCTGGTTAACAAACATATTTCAAGTATTCCTGCAACAGGATAATCCCACATGTCGCTTAACCTTTGACCTCAGACGACCCTGCCGCCTCATAGGGCAAAGGTTTGCTTGTTGGCTCTTCCAATATTCCGCCATTTTGTTAAAGGCTTTTACTTTTTTTCAGTTGTGATGTAAACATCCCACAGTGCCGTTTATCTCCAAAGTTTCACGCCATCTCGCCATTGAGACGTTTAAAACCGTTCACTTCCTGTACTCGCCGGATTTGTTCATTTGCTGCAGAAACAATTCAACCTCAAACTCCGCCCTCATTAAATCGAGTCATTTTACTCTTTTATGGAGAAACTGGCCAAGTTCCCACCTTCATTATTTTTCATTCCTATGACATTCAGCAGCCGTGTTTCTCTTATTCTCCTCGTCTGAGCCAAAACAGCTTTTACCTGTAGGCCCAATCTGTCTGAAGTGTTTGATTGGTCCTCGGCTCAGTAGCTGTATTTGTTTACGGGCCTTGATTGTGGCACGAATCCTCCAGGTTTGGGAGGAACGTCTGGCTTTAACGACTCTGTTCGTTTAACAGAAGTCCGAGGAAGTGATCCGTATCCGCTGTAGCTGTGTTGCCTGTTAATTCCTTGAGAGTCCATCCTGGAGGGCGGTGTGGGCGGAGCCAGTGCACCTCTGTTGAAACTGGAGTGGCGTGCCACCATGGCGCCGGACGATCCGACATGGCGCCGCGCAGAGCCGACACGGTGGAAACGCTGCCTGTCTAGGGTCCCCATTTGTCCCGTGGGTGATGTGGGCAAGGATGGGACGTCCACGCGTTTGGTGGGACTGTTTCTGGGTAATGAGGATGACGGCGAATAGGACGAAGCCGAATAGGAGGAGGGTGGGGAATAGGACGTGGGGGAATAAAGCGATGCTTCCCGACTTGGAACTTTAGGTGGGACTTCGGCTAAATTCTCCATGGGCTCAAGCATCAGGTGCGGCCGAGGACGAGGCGTGTCTTCCGCGATGGCTTTTGGGTTGGAGTTTAACGTCTCAGCCTCGTTAGCCTCGTTAAGATGCTTCAGAAGCTCATTAAGCGTGTTCCTAGCATCTACCGAACGCCGACGGTCCTTATGGACTAACTTCGCGCAGTCATTGCCGTTGCTCGCTGCAGTTTTTTCATGTGTTGCGTTTGGAAGTACGACAGCACTTGGGATGTTGGGGTTTTGTGGGCTTTTGGGTGGAGCCTCCTTCCGAGACACACACTTCTCTTGTGCCCGTTCCCACTGGTTTTTATTCGGCTGTAGCCCCTTTTGGTGGAGCACCGGTGTAGATTCAGGTGTCGGCAACGCCACCAGCTCTGGATTTTGCCTGCTGAGAATGAGCGTCTTGGATTCTGGATTCTTTTCATCTTTATCCCCGCTGAAGTAGATCCTCGCCTCCTCCATGGCGCTGGGATATTCCTTCACCGGACTTTCAAAGAGGCCGCTCAGCTTGGTGAAGCTCCCGGTGGAGTCTGAGCGTGACGGTGCCAAATCTTCGTTTTTACCATTTGGAACTTTGTGGATTTTGCGTGCCTTCTTGTGCAGGAAGACGTCTCGGTAGCAGTAGACCACTGCACCAGCGATGAATGCCCCCAACAGGAATGCCGCGAAGACGCATGTGATCAGGATATTCATGTGCACCAGCTGGTTGGAGTCAGCTGACTGGATTTCCCAAACACCTGTAAACACACAACAATGACATGTAAACTCACACTGAACACACTCCAACAAAGAGTGCAAAACTCGACCTCCTCCACCACCTCCACACTCTTTCACCACCTCCACCTTCCCCGCAGCCATTCACCCACTTCCTGAGATGTATTTATACTCTATACTCATGAAGTCGTGTGACGGCAATCAAGCCCTATGGAACAGAAGTGCACCCAGAAGCAGAGGAGAGAATCGGATTAGCCGGAAGCGAACAGGTCACGTAACAGGATTATGTTAGTGAAGAAGACGTCGTCCGTTCAGCTGTTAAAAGCTTTAAGAGTTCCAGGAATAGTTTGTTAGCATTTAGCACCAGACACCGGATCACAGAGAAGAACAAGAGTGTGTTCAGGGTGTGTTAATGTCTGCGAGAGTAATGCAGTGTGTGCTAGTAACTGAAATGGTGCTGGTCTGAGGCAAGGCCTTTGGAAGAAGTTCAGAGAACCCAAATAAATGAGAAAGTAGAACCAAGAATGGAAGAGTATAAAAACAGAAAAATAGAGATAAAGGAGAACAGAAAAAGATGGAAAGAAAGAATGAGCTTAAAGAACAAATGAAGAAAATAAACTGACATGAAAGCTGTGGGAATTCGAGCACTGCTGCTAATTCTACCTCGCTAAGCTAACAGCTAGCCATTAAAATACAAAACTGTGAACACATCTGTGTGTGTGTATGTGTGCACGTGTACGTATGTTTGTGCGTGCGTGCAAGTGTGTGTGCATGGTTTTGTATTTTGACAGCTAGCTTTACGAAGATGATCGCTAGCAGCAGCATTACCCAGAATCCCCTGCTCCTGTCAAGGCCTTACCCTCCATCACTGATTCGAATGATCTGGAAGTTTCCGAATGGTCACGGAGAACGGATTTCCTCGTGTCGAGGAGTTGAGGAGGAAGAGAGGGAGGAGAGTGTGGGGAATGTTTAGGTTCTGAAGCAGAGGACAGCGTGACTGACAGCGCCGGAGTTTCCTGTTCCACTGCAGTAAACACATCATTCACACAATTATTCCAGAGATCCAGAGTCTAGAACATTCCCGAAAGACTAATGGCCCTGTTTACTGTGTACACTTCAGTAAAGCCCGCTGTAGCAGCAACAGGACGCAGGAACATAAAACACGCAGAAGAATTTCACATGAGCGAGAGTTTTTTATAAACTACACAGAAACATCACGTGATCATTATGCTTAAGCATTACCTCTCGGGTGTATTAAGGGTGTAGTGAAGGTGTAGTGCGGGTGTACTGAAGGTGTAGTGAGGGCCTACAAAAGGTGTAGAGGTGGTGTAGTGAGAGCGTACAGAAGGTGTCTCATCTTGGAAGCCCCTCGCTCCTGCTGATGAAGATCCATATGGGTTTAGATCTGCACTCAGCGACTGCGAAGAC
>JBCNYH010000004.1:31112740-31128849 GCA_039654325.1 Tandanus tandanus
TATATATATATATATATATATATATAATTTTTTTTTTCTATTACAACATTGGGGAAAAAACCTTGGCCAGTGATCTGAAATCCTGGGTCTCGTGCTACAGAAAGGCTTTAGGTTCTGCTCCAGATCCAATGCAGATAAGCCACTTTCACATTTCTGCAGCAGAGAAACAACAGAAACGCAGTTCAAACTGCTGTCTATACTGTGGGGAGTCCGGCCACTACGCTTCATGTCCAGCAAAAAGGCAAGTCTCAATAGTATGATGGGGAGCACTGGTGAGTTGCACTTTTTCTAAATCCTCCTCGATTCAGTTCCTTGTTACCATAGACTGAGAATTTTATTGATGCTTCATTTTCCACTCGATGGAAACTGCCTCTTCACCCTTTAAACCCACCTCTTGTGGCCATCTGTTTAGTTGGGAGAAAGCTTTCCGACATAACCCATGTGATCCCTCCTGTGTCTCTTCTTGTTTTAGGCAACCATCATGAACATATAAGTTTCCACATCATTGAGACACCACATCTCCAGTCATGCTTGGTAAACCTGGTTGAAGAAACATAATCATCATATTGACTGGGTCAACAACAAGATTTTGGGATGGAGTCCAGCCTGTTTGTCCTCCTGTCTCCGCCAACCTCATGTACCAGCTTCATAACTAATAGACCCCCCAGGAGAATTCCCTGACCTGTCTGCTGTCCCCACTGAATACATGGACCTCAAAGGAGTTTTTAGTTAGTCCCGGGCCATCACCCTGCCTTCTGATTGGCCTTATGACTGTGGCATTTACCTCAAACCTGGTAAGGCTCCACCTATGGGCTGAATGAATGGAAGACAGCATTTAACACACATACAGAACAATACGAGTACCTAGTAATGCCATTTGGGCACACTAATGCCCCTAGTGTCTTCCAAGCCCTAGTAAACAATGTTTTGAGGGAAATGATAAAAAAATGTTTCTTTGTCTATTTGGATGACATTTTAGTCTTCTCCCATTCTTTCAGTGAACATGTCGGCCAGGTCCTCCAATGCCTATTAGAGAACCAACTTTTCATCAAGGCTGAGAAGTGTGAGTTTCACCACAGCTCTGTGTGGGATGGAGTCCAGCACTGTGTGTGGATCCTTCTCCCTTTGTAAAAATCTAACACAAGATTTTCTCTGCCTACACTGCAAAGTCACTGGAGTTAAAATTCCAGTGTTAGGCCACTTTAGAGTTAAGGGTTAAGGGTCTGGTGTTGATTCTGATAGAAACAACTCTGAACTGGTGTAAAAACCTAATAGTGTTCAACACCATTAAGTGTTGTTTCGAACATCTGGGTATTTGGTCAGGTGCGCTTGGAGGATAATTTGAAAGCAGCCATTTTCTTTCGATCACTTCGAGCATGAGGAGGAGGGATTGGTAAGTATCTTGTAATTAAAACTCGCTGTTTCATTGCCATTTTTGTTTTACGATGTTCTTATATTGGCTAGTCATTTAAATTTTTGGAGGCACAATGAAGCATTTTTGTATTATTAACAAGTGGCTGCCATCGTATCTGCACATTAAACAGACATGCTCCTGCAGGCCTTGTCCACAGAGGATAATGTTGACATTTAGTGTTTGTTTCCTTTCATTTTAAGACACAATTGCATAATGTTAAGGAAACTCTTTTAAAAATAATTTTAACCCCCTGAGAGTTGAGACATTTGTTATTTTTAACTGTCTGTCCAGGGAGTGTTAAAACTGACACGGCTGTGTCCAGGTGTTTTTTTTTTTCTTTTGTCTGCAAAAGTCCTGTACTCATTGTTGCTGTCTTTCATGACTATTATAATAATTTACTTAATATTACTGATGTCGAACCGAATTTGTTAATTCTCGATGGTAAATCGTGAACGAGGAGCTTCCAGTCATTTTCATGAGGGGGGCATTCATATTAAGTCATGTTTCTTTTAACCTCATCACTTAGTGAAAAAGAAGTTCTCCATCCCTGTGGAAAAGATTACTGTGGAAGATGATTCTGGCACTGAGGTGGATGAAGCAGTGTTTGCAGACTTATCCACAGTGGCATGGATTTACTTTGTCATCATGGACAGTCATGACAATGGTAAATTTAAAGGGGATTGGTTTAACATTGTATTAACAGCAGTGCTCAAATCAGAGATTTCCTCTCTAGAATCTTAACTGTTGAAGAAGGATATAAGCAGAGTTTATAGTGTGTGTGTGATTTCAAAATCTAATCCACAACAGTTGTAAATGAGGTTAATTGTTTACTTTTATTAGAGTCAAGTGCATCTGTCACCCCCATCCACAATACTACTGTTCTCATCCAGTGGGAGTTTTTTCTCTATGTCCATGAGTAGCAGTGAGTGTGAAACATCAAGATCTCCCAAGCGAATAAGAGGTGATGAAAAGGCATTTCAGAGTTCTACAGCCAGAGATGTAAACTTTTCATCAGATGTCTACTTTAGATTGTTTTAATATATTAATAGTATAGCCTTTGTGATTTATCACATGTGCTTAATGAAAACTAAAACATGCTAAAAACCTGATGTTATGTTGCCCTTTTTTTTTCCCTCACAGATTTGGCTAAACTTAATTGTTACAATCCTATAATTATGATGGACACTAGTTTGCTACTCTAGGCTTAAATTTATAACTGGTGTTCCTATCTGTTTAGCTGGTAAGCAGATTCTACAGTCTAAACCAGGAGGGACATCACTACTTGAAGAATATGAAGAAACTGGGACTTTATGTGACAGTAGAAGGCAGATGGTCTACATTCTTGCAGCACACGTGATTAAGATCAAAGGGTAAGTTTTTGATACTAGAGTTAGGTTGTTACCAGGTACTTAAATCCCACCACACCCTCATTCCCAACTTTAGTCTACTTGCATTACTAAAAGTAATGTAGTAATCATTTAAGCCTAAAAAAAGCACTGATGCCTGTGTGTAAGAAAACAAGAATTATTTTTTTTCTCATTTATTTTGAGTTTATTTTTATTTGCAGGAGAATTCCTCAACAAATCACTAGAGAGAAATATGCCCTGGAAATTGTCACCTTGTTCCCTGCATTAAGTGGATACATTTGGCACTCAATGGTGCATTCGATTATTAATGCACTACATGTAGTTGTTTTTTTTGGGGGTTTTTTTTGGGGGGGGGGTGTCACACAAACATTTCATGAATTCTCTAATTTTATTGACAGCGATTACAGAGCCTGTGTGTTTCAGAATCACCCGAAAGCTATTCCAATGCCTGAATCTAATTTCTACTGTACTCATTGTTGCAAGGTATTTCCTGCTATTGCTAATTTTGAACGAATAAAATTATGTCTGTCCTTGGTTAAGAACATTTTTACAACAGCCAAAGTTGCTCTGGATTCCTGGCATGGCGGCTCAAGACAATTCAGATGAAGACAAAACTTGGGTCCAAGGAGTTGAAAACGCAGATTGGAAGAGGAGGTGGTTCAAGACAGGAGAGAGAACTGCCTCAGATTGGAAGTCAGTTGGATGAGGAGTGTTGCAAAGAGGTGATTTCCTTGATGAACCACACCAGTGACAGAGAAATCATCCTGCAAAAGATGAGGGAAACCTTTGAGTATAGACAGCACCTCATCCACACTCCTGATGAATCTCGCAATATATTCTTATTGTTTCCATGGCTGCTGGACATGAAAGGGTTGGTAAGTATTCATATCTGAAATTCATAGCTATGAACTAAGCATGTAAATGTGGGATATACATTTAACCAAAACTGTTCCATCATGTCTCTGTTTGCTGCAGATACATCAAGATTTCAGCCTCCCCTTTGGAATGGAAACCGCTTTCAAACTGCTTGAAGTGGCATACATCCTTTAAATGAAAGATGCTCAGAGAAGCACTTTGGGGGCAAATAAAAAAAAAAAAAATTCTTCTTACAGAATGGGACAGTGATATGGTATCATTCCTGTTGATCCTGCATATCCTGCCACCTCAGCCTACTAAAAAGAAAACAGAAGATTGGCGCAGGCCATGGACCATATAGTTGACTTTCACAAGGTAAGAATAAGTGAATAAAGTGGAAAACATGGCACAGAGTTAGACAATAGTATGATACAACTTAACCTTTAAGTGTTCTCACAGTCATGCAGGAGCCTTGAAGAACACTTAGAAAATCACAGGGGACAATTCGCCAGCCATACCTTCTTGCTTCTGGAACTGGTAAGCAGGCCATCAGTACTTACTACATTGTGATGGACAAGAAGCTCATCCCCTGCCAGGGAACCACATCATTGGCAACCTTTGAACTCTTTAAAGCGCACTTCGTTTTCAGTGTAAGTTACGATGATGCTCTCAAAAACGATCTGTTTTATCGAAAACAATTTGATCTCAAAACATCACTTCATGATCATTATCCTGAATGTATACACCAAATCGGTCCTTTAGTACATGTTTGGACTATGAGGTATGAAGCAAAACTTAAACTTTAAGACCAGTATAAAAAACTTCAAGAACATAACTAAGTCCCTTTCAAAGAAACATTACATAGCAGATGCCTATCATTGGGAATCATTGTCTGTCAAAGGTATTGAGTCTGGGCCTGTCAAATCTAAAATATTGAGTGATGTTGAAAATGTTGAATTGGTTTCAGAGCATTTAAAACTTGATATGGCAAGTGAAATAAGTATAACAACTTGGGTTAAACATAATTGTATTGAATATCACACAGGTCTTTTTGTTTGCACAGATTTTGTTAATGAGATGCCAGTGTTTAATAAGATTGTTTGCATATTTCTGAGAAGTGAAGTTCACTTTTTGGTCTCTGAAATGGAGACTACATTTGTGGAGTATTTCCATGCTTTTCATGTTGTTGAGAATGTGCATGATGTTTCAGTCATTACACCTCATGACTTGAGATACTTTAAGCCCTTTGAGGTCCAAATGTCTTATGGTTCAGACTAATTTTTCTATGTTGTGCCAGACAGCTGCATTGTATAGAGTAAGCAAAACTTTTGAGCTTTGCCATGTTTTGGGCAGTATTGCACAGGATTTTGATTGCCTTGCACCATGTCAAATTGTAAGTGAAGCCCTTGTTTGAAGGAAAAATAAATGAGTTTCCTATTTAATTTCTTTTTGTGTGTCATTTACTGTGATGTTAATATTTTACACCATAAGAGCTTGTTAGTTAACACTGTCACAGTGTTAACATTAACATAACTGTCACAATGTCAACATTGTCATAGTGTTAAAAATTTAACACTTAATAAAGTGTTAACACTCAACCAGTGGTTGCAATATAAACCCTGGCTGAGTGTTAATTTTAAATCTGAGGGTGTTAAATTTGCATTTTCAAATTTGCTGTGTAAGACTAGATAAACTGCACTACCCACCTACATGTACCATGGTGGATGAATTCTGAGTCGGGTGTGAGGTTTCTTGTCTTTGACTTCAATGATTTTTTGTCGTTTGTGTGATTTTTTTAGGATTGATTTTTGGGTTTGACATGTTCTTATTACATGTACCTCTAGAAAAGTCAGGCATGTATGGGGATTAGTGAAAACAGCTTTCTCCGCTTTCCCAAAACGCAGAAATGCATGAAAGGGTGTAAGTTGGTGTAAAATCATCAATAATTGTTTAATAAATTTTTTTCCAAAGCAAATCAGTAAAATATTTCAGAAAAAAAAAATCTGTAAGTCATGTTAATGAATCAGATGTAACGTCTGTCACACAGATTTTTTAACAAAACTGAAGAGAGTGCTGCTAAGTGCCTCATTTCTTGTTCCTTACTGCAGTCGGGTTATTATCAAGCCTACTCCCCATATATACCTCAAGTTCTCAATCAATCAGCAATCCTTGCTGTGATTAACACCTGGCTCCTCTTCAAGCAGGACTATAAAGCTCTGAACATGATTAAGAAAGAGATACTGAACAGGAAAGAGTTTCACGCACAACTTGCATCCTCTCTTATCCTGATGAACACAACACCCAAGAGAGGGCAACCATCTTCAGGCAAGTGGAACACAGTGACAAAGACAGTGACATCAGTGAGCCTTTTGGATACTCATAAGAGACCATCCTCAAGCAATGTGAGTCCCCCAGCCAAGAGATTAGCTGACCACCCCAAATTGGATGTACCAAAGACATGATTGCACATTTCTCAGTGAAGACAAATAGAGGTCGCTGCAGACACTGCAATAGCGGATACACAAACAGTATGCAGCAAGTACACTGTTCACCTGTGTTTCTCAGAAGAAAAGAGCTGTCTTTTGGACTATCAATGCAAGTGAACACTGAGGACAGAGACTTCATGAACCTCAAATGATGGGAGTCTCCAAGCCGCATTAAAAGTGAACATGGCTAAGAAGTGGCAAAAAATAAATAAATAAATAAAAGTTTTGTAAACACAATTTTATCCTGTATTTTTATTAATAAATGCATATGCATAAAATTATGATTGAGTGATTACTCGTGTTATATACTGTTATAGGGATAAGTAAGCAATAAACCCTGCAAATGAATGCTTAAATGTTCTGTATATTTGTTCAGACAGAGGGAGTACAAATCCAGAAATTCTGTACTAGGCCCAACATTGCAATATTACAACTTTTCCGTAAATTTTTTTAAAAACTCTTTAATTTCTACATTAGATGACTCCAAAAACAATATCTGAGAGGTCAAGAAATTGTTGCTATTTTTTCTTTCTATATCTGGGTCTTACAGGGTATAATAATGGTGAAAATTGAGGAAGCCAAAGCCTAATGGTTAGAGAAGCAGCTTTGGGACCGAAAGGACGCTGGTTCAATTCCTGGACCAGCAGGAAAAATGTCTGGTAGTCGGGGAGTGAGCTGCACCTTCCCTTCTTCCACCTTCATGGCTGAAGTGCCCTTGAGAAAGGCACCTAACCCCCACCTGCTCTCCGGGCACCCCCAATGTGTGTGGCAGCCCACTGCTCTGTGTGCTCACTGTTTATGTGCTCACTTTGGATGGGTTAAATGCATTCCTTATGGGATTAATACAGTATAGCAAAAAAAAAAAGAAAATCTGGTTTTAAACGAGTTAAAAGATACAGTATTTTTTCTCACAAACTTGGATTTGTGTGTATTTTGATAATTTATTTGTATAAGATATTTACATTTATCTGTTTGCAGGTCAATTTCACAAAAAGTGCCTCAGCACAGTATGCAATTTGGCACAATATAGATTATTATTATTATTAAAGTTATCCATACTCTTGTTTCTAAAACCGTATCTTCATTTATTGCTTTATTTTAAATTAAAAAATTTTTTTGTTTTGTTTTTTTTACTTTTCTAATAACTAAAACTTCAGTCACTGGTTCATTTAGGGAGTGACAAATTATTATTATAGTAAAATGTGTATTATAAATTGTATGTAGATCTGTTGAAACATTTACTGACTAAAAACGTATCGTCTGTCATATGTTTTGTACTGTAGCTTATATGTATATGTTATATGTACATGCAAAAACAGTTCCTAATCCATACATTTATGTTTATTATGTGGTAATTACATTTAGGGAATTTTCAGTCCTAAGAATTTTGTAAGTGGACTAGTTTTTTTGTTGTAACTTGGATTCACACATTACAAACATTTGCTACACACTCTCCTTCAACTGTTCATGTAATGTTTGTGTGCTGTTTGTACATCTGCATGTTTGAAGAACCCCATTCAACTCATATCCTCTGCCTGTTTCAGTGCTTCTTGTTTGTTTGCATATGTTTGTGTCCTCATTCTTTGTTTGCATGATGTTTGTGTTCCGCTTGTTTCCTGTATGCAAACAGTTCCATGCAAAATTACACAAACATTCAAAAAACATTTCGGTTTTATGGGGAAGGCAGCAACACACATATAAGGCTGTGGAATGTCCTTAGAATATCTGAATAAAATCTTCCAGACCAGGCACAGGTGATTAGAAAGAACAACTGGCACTCTGTAGTTGACTAGGAGGACATCTAACACTGAATGAATAGTGTAGTAGATGATGTAAAAAGGAATAGATTCCACTGCAAGTGATGAGTGTAATGGAAAGAATGCTTTAACACATAATGAACAACCTCAAGAACCAACTTTACCTCAGCTGGAGAGGAAACACCCTGATCAAGAAGGATAACAATTCTATCTCTTGAATGCCTAAGAATATGCCTAATATTTTAGGTTATATTAAATTGGCTTTAAAAGAAGTCAGGGAAGAACAACTGAGTTCATAAAAACATGTAGAGAGAAAGACACTCTGATGAGCAGTTCAGGAAGGGAACAATGTATTAGCGCACAGTTATACAGCTGATATAACCGAAAGTAATCGGTTAGTATGAGCCACAGCTATTGTTGTCATGTGAAGCCTAGGCATTAAAAAAGGCCACTCAAGCAAAGAACAAACCCATCTGGAAAAGACAAATAAAGACTAAAACTGACCAAATGACAGGGAGATAAGCAAACCAATGTGAAAAATGAATAAGTGTAGCAAAGGTGTGACACATATTAAAATGAAATATAATGTGAAGAAGAAGTGGTTCAACATTACTGTTGAGAAACTGAAACAAGGAATAAGAGCAAAAACATTACATTAATCAGTACAGTCCAAACAGGACCAGAAAAAGCTGTATCCAGAACTAGGCTCTATTTGCTTGAGTAGTGATGTAACACCTGACCCATAAGAGAGCTGTGACCTCTCCAATGGCACCTGGGATATCCCCAGCTAAACATAACCGGGAGACAGAATGACTAGATGACCAGAGTTAACACAGAGATAACAAAGGGGTAAGAAAGAGTTAACCTAGCATACAGCCCAAGAGAATATTACACCTTCTGTATGGGCCAAAGACTGCATTTGTGTTTACATGAGTTTTGGTTTATTTTAAACTGTTTTGTGGCTTGTGTTTTTTGTTTCTGCCAGTAGAGGGCACCCTTGTTTAATCTATAAAGCCACACCCTTTTCTGCTCACCTCTGTTCTTCTGTTTGGGTTGAGCTGGAAGGCACACAGTTTTTCTACCGTCACCATTGTCGTGGTAATAATCTAGTTTGGAATTACCAGTCCGTTTTTGTTTGAACGTGCTACATTGATTGGTATCAGCAACTGTGGAATAAAAAGAACTAAAACACTTCATTGGTATGGACATTCCCTTTGTTTTACTGCACAACACGTGTAGATCAATACTCGACCTAACAGGACCAAAGGACCAAATACCTTCAATAAAGGATATCAAAAGACCACTATTCAACTGGAAAGAACTTTGACCAGATGGTGTGCTTGGGGTCTTGGATAAAGTATTTTACAGCTCTATGTTCACACTGCACAGCACCTCGATACAATCTTTGAGATGAGATCTGCACCCGAGTGAATAAATCAAGGAAGAACTGTTCTCTGTGTCAAGGATTCCTCACTAGGTGTAACACCAGCTTCCAGTGATGTCTCTTTACGCACACTCCCTAGCCACACACCCTCACTAAACTCTGACACTCTGGTGACGCTCCCTGCATCTCCTGAATATTGAAAGCACCTGGACTGTTAATTGATCTGTGTATTCAAACCCTGGCTTCTGGTTCCTCTTTGTGAAGTATTGACTTTGTCTTACTGAGACTTGGTTTTGGCACTTTACTGGTTTTCCTGTGATACCCATTGCTGGACATTGTTTGAACTGACTACTGATTTCTGGATTGTGATTTGGTACCTTTGCTGATTATTAGTACACTCCGTATTCTGCATTTGGGTCTTTTGAGTCTCATCATTATACTAGGAAACTCTGCCAAAATTTTTAGACCTATAAGATGCCATCCACCAGATTGGAAACCATTCACTGGCTATTAGAGAAGCTATACAATCAACTGATGATGAAATGGTGCAGTTACCTCTGGAGGAACAAAAAGGATTTAAGAATAAAGAATTAAAGAGAACAAAAGAATAGATGTGGTTGTTTGTAACTTTTACATGAAGATATTTCTCTTTAGAAAGTCTTAATAAGTTGAATGTTAGAGAATTGCATTAGGAAAAAAGCAAAAATTTGGAGGTACGTCTTCAGTGTATGATTGTATTTTGTCTTTGAAACCTTCGGAGGACATTTTCTATTTGTTATAAACCCAGCTGCTCATGTGTCATACTTCAGCTAAAAAGAAGTATGCAAACCTCTCTGTTCCTTTTGTCCTACTTCATTTTAATTAAAACTAATCACAGAGACGGTCAAAGAACAAAGGTTGCACACCCTCGAGTCATGACATTTAGAGTGTTTGATCGTATACTGTAGATGTTTCTTCTTTACACTAATGTCTCTGATTAAATTCAGCACATAATTAAAAGGTGAAGTTTATAACAGAGCTAAATGTTCCTTTTTCACTCAGAGCATAGGGAGATGCAGACAGACAGATGGACTGTGTGAAAGTTAATGTGAATAATTTTGTGATTGAATAATTTTGTGAAAAAACATTCACACATGATGATGATGATGATGATAATAATAATAACAATAATAATAGTAATTATTATTATTATAGTCACTGGCTCCAAAAGTTTAAGAGTAACACACTGCAGTCATGAGGAAATGATGAGACTGAGAGTGAGTAGAGTAAAAGGAACAGAGATAAATGATAAGTATTCATGAAATAAATAAACAAACAAGCTAAGTGGCGAAGATGATTCTGCCGTAGCCATGTTACAGAAAGACCCAGCCAGAATTTACCCAGCTGGGATAAATGGGGATGAGACGGTTGGCTAACCAGGGAGTGGCCATTGGGTAGCATGAACTTGCCCTGCGACAGATAACAGCTCAGTCAATTCACTGAGACCTTGAAGGCTTCTAGTCGTACCTCCAGTGGCCAGAGGGCCTAGTTTTACCCCCACAGCAAACTCCTCCTACCCACAATCTGCTTCCTTGTTTTGAGCCCCACCTTTCCTCGCCCGAGAGGTTTGATGGAGACAGGGAGCAGTGTCGAGGGTTCCTACTTCAGTGCTCCCTGATTTTTTAGCACAGCCCTTGAGATTTCCTATGGAGAGGTCCAAGATAGCTTGGCAAGATAAACCAGGCCCTCCGTAGGACCTTTGACCACCCAGTGTGCACCAATAATTCCAACACCAGACTGCTGCATATCAGGACAGGAGCCCGGTGGCTGACTATGCAGTTGAATTCAGCACTCTAGCAGTCTGTTGTCTGTTCTCCTGGCCGCTTAATCCTAGGGCCTCAGAGAGAAGCTTAAAGATGAGCTAGCTCCTCACGACCCAGCAACCTCCTTGGAGGAATTAATTGAGCTTAAATTTGACAACCGGCTCCATGAGCACCAGAATTCCAGGGAGCAAGAGAGGGCACCTAGGGTGGTAATGTCTGGCTCCGGTTCACCCAGTGTGGACACCAGACCCCCGTCAGATGTGAAGAAGCTGCTGCAACTTGGGCATGCCCGGCTCTCCCGGCAGGAGCCTAAGGCACGCATAAGGGAGGGTCAGTGCCTGTATTGCAGCTGCACAGTGCACCATCGGTCCTTTTCTCCCGAGTTGGTGGGAAAAACCTAGGTCCGGCACAGGTCCGGAGACCCATGTTGGATCATTCCCACACCCTCAAACCCCTGTACTGTTCTTCACCGTGTCGCTCATATGGGGGTCTGACCAGGAGGAATGCCTCCAGGCTTTTGTAGACTCAGGAACAGAAAGCAACTTTATGCTGGCACTGTGGTGAGTAAAGTAAAGCTGCCAGTGACTCCCCTGGACCACCCCCTTCCAATTTTGGCCACAGATGGCCATTCACTGGCCCCAAGAGGTATTACACAGCAGGCAGGCCCCCTGGATCTCCGTATAGGCCAACACAGCGAGTGTATCATGCTGTATGTGGTCCAGGCTCCAGATCTGCCACTAATACGGGGGTTCCCCTGGCTGCAACACCACAACCCTCAGATAAACTGGCTTAGTTTATCCGTCATGGTGTTGGGCCCCAGTGCCAACAGCTCTGTCTAGGGGTCCCGGAGACACCAACCAAAGACCCCCCTTCCACCACCCACTTGTCAGACCTCTCTGGGGTCCCATCCAAGTACTGGGACCTCAGGAAGGTCTTTAGTAAGCAGAAGCTTCAGCTCCTGCCAGTGCATAGGCTGTATGACTGTGCCATAAACCTCCTGCCTGGTACCAGCCCACCCAGGGGTCGGCTGTTTTCCCTATCAGGTCCCTAGCGCTTTGCAATGGACAAGTATATCCAGGAGGTACTTGCACGCTTCATACAGCCATCCACCTCCCCAGCAGGGGCTGGGTTCTTTTTTGTGGGGAAGAAGGACGGAGGTCTCCAGCCCTGTATTGACTACCGGGGCCTGAATAAGGTCACCATTAAGGACCATTATCCTCTGCCCCTCATGACCTCAGCCTTCGAGGCATTGCAGTAGGCCTCCATTTTTACCAAGCTCGACCTGCGCAGTGCCTACAACCTTATCAGCATTCCTGAAGGTGATGAATGGAAGACTGCTTTCATCACCCCGTCAGGGCATTATGAGTACTTAGGTATGCTGTTCAGCCCGATGATCACTCCCACTGTCTTTCAACGGTTCATCAATGAGGTCCTGAGGAAAACCCTGGGCCGCTATGTGTTCATCTACCTAGATTTCATTCTTATCTATAATAAGACCACAGATAAACATGTAGCCCACGTTAGACACATTCCCCAGCCGCTCCTGGAGAACCAACTGATTGTTAAGCTTGAGAAATCCGTCTTCCATGCTCAGTCAGTCACCATCCTTGGATTTGTGGTGTCCAAAGGACAGTTGAGCATGGACCCAGGAAAGATCAGAGCAGTAATGGCCTAGCCATGTCCCACATTGCTGTGGCTCGTTCAATGAGCTAAGGGACCACTTAGCTACTACCCCAGTGCTCCAGCTTCCCGATCCTCAACTCCCTCTTAGTGGAGGTAGACGCTTTGGATGTGGGGGAAGAGGCGGTGCTGTCTCAGTGCTCTGGACAAGACAACAAGCTCCACCCATGTGTGTTCTTCTTGCACCACCTCACTCCTATCGAGTGTAACTACAATGTTGGGGACCAGGAGCTCCTAGTGGTGAAGCTAGCCCTAGAGGAGTGGAGACACTGGTTGGAGGGAGCTCAACATTAATTCCCACAGGTTGAGTTGAACCAGGTGGTCTGAACGGATCATAAGAGCTTTATCTTATCTCCAACAAGCCAAACATCTTAATCCGTGCCAGGCCTTGTTCTTTACCTGGTTCAACTTTGTGCTGACTTATCGACCAGGATCAAAGAACACTAAACCCGATGCCCTCTCCCATCAGTGGGCACCACCTCCTGTAAACTTGGAGCTGGAGCCTATCCTCACCCTCTCTAGGATTCTGGCCACTTTGCTGGGAGATAGTTAAGATGGTCGTGCATGCCCAACGGAAAGAGCCGGACCCAAGAGGGACCCCCCAGCCGGCTCTGCACACTGACCACTGTGTGCCCCAAAATACTCCAGTGGGTGTATACAGCCCACTTGTCAGCCCACCCAGGTGTGAGCTGCACCCTGGAGTTTCTGCGGTGGCACGTTTGGTGGTTCTGTATGGGCCAGGACATATATGCACTTTCGTGGCCACCTGGGTTTGTGCCTGTAATAAAGAACCCAGGGCAAAACCTGTGAGTCTGCTCCACCCTCTACCCATGCCATCATGTCCCTAGTCCCACCTGGCGTTGGACTTCATCATGGGTCTCCCCCAGTCCAGGGGCAACACCATGATCTTAGTAGTGGTCGACCAATTCCAAAGCCTGCAAATTCATTGCATTCAGTCAAGAAGACGACCGACCTTGTACTCCGCCAAGTGGTCCGAGTCCATGGTATACCGGTTGACATGGTCTCGGACCAGGGTCCACAATTCGCCAGTCGCTTCTGGAGAGCCTTCTGACATTTGCTGGGGGCCTCGGCAAGCCTCTCTTCTGGCTACCACCCCCAGTCAAATGGTCAGACAAAATGCGTCAACCTGGACCTTGAGAGAACTCTCAGGTGCCTGGCCTCCTCCAATCCTTCCTCTTGGTTGGATCACCTCTTCTAGGTGGAGTACGCCCATAACACCCTCTGGCATGCCTCACTTGGGATGTCCCTGTTCAAGTGCCAGTTTGGGTATGCCCCGCCCCTGTTCCCTGAACAAGAGGCAGAGGTTGGGGTCCTGGTGGCAGAACAATTTTTCTGTGCTGCCGCTGGGCTTGGGAGAAGGCCCGTTCAGCTCTCCAGAAAGCCGTTTCCTGCCAAAAGGCAGCAGCTAACCATTGGCAGAGACTAGGGCCCTCCCTCCGCCTTGAGCAGAGAGTTTGGCTTGCCACGCAGGACATTCCCCTCCAAACTTGCCCCTCAGTATGCTGGGCCATTTAAGATAGTGAGATGGGTCAATCCTGTGACACATACCATCTCCAACTTCCCTCATCCATGTGGATCAATCATACATTCCATGTGTCTCACTTGAAGCCAGTTCTGACTAGCGCCCTTGCCCCTAATACACACACTTCCCCGCCAGCGCCCCAGGTGGTGGACAGCTCTCCAGCCTACACCGTCCAGCAGATTCTGGACATATGGTGAGTTAGGGGCACCACCCAGTACTTGGTGGACTGGGAGGGATATGGCCTGGAGGAACACTCGTGGGTCCCAGCATGATACATTCTGGACCCTGACCTCATCCGGGGGTTAGTAAGATATTACACCTATGTGTTAGCATATTTTGGTGGCGTGTCTGGCTTTTATTGACATCCCTGTAATGAAGTGAGTGAGAGCAGGCATTTGGACCACAAAGCTAACAGTGTCATCACTGGCTACCTGAAGTTTTCTAAAAGTAAATATTTATTTTCTTGATGGTTTTAAATTTTAAAGCACACTATAAAAATTTTAAATTGAGTATAATGTTTACAGTGTACTCTAGAAGCTGCTGTGTGTTTCTCTTGTTTAGTCAATATTAAAAATAGATGCCGCTTGCTAACAGAGCCAGTTAGCTAGCGGTAGCATTAGCGGATGTGTTTATAAAGCAAACGGTACTGGTACTGAGTACCAGAACTAGTTGGGAGGAAAACCTGTGTTAGTCGCCGAGTTAAATTATATTGTGTTGTTGGTCTGCATTAATTAATGAAACTGTATATTAGGACTCCATGACAGTTCAGGTTAAGATGTATAGTTCTTGGTGATTTAATGTGATAAACACAGTAATGTAGATTTCTGTATGTTTTTTATATGTGATTATTTTATTTAAATTTGGTACAGGTAATACTGTATGTCTTGTGTGATGCTTGCTCTGCATGTAATGTTTGAGATCATGTGTTAATTTATTTGAACTTTATTTTTTATTGAAATATTTCTGTCCTGTGTTCCCACTTGTCCTGAACCTTATTGTGGTGAGAGGGCTTTAAAGACAGGCTTTGATTATATGAGCTTTAAATTTATATTTATAATGTTATTACCAGGAAATCAGATGTTCTGTCTGTGCTCTGTTTTCAGGGATTGAAGGTTTCTGCATCACTTTGTAAGAAATGTATTACAATTTTTATTTACTACATTACTATTTGGGGGCAATGGTAGCCCAGTGGTCCGGTGCTGGATTACTGATCCAAAGGTCCGGGGTTCAAGCCCCACTATCACTCGGTTGTCACTGCTGTCCCCCCAGTGCTAATAACTGGGTTAGCAAAGGCCAGCCATGTCTCTCACTGTCTGTGGTGAGAGGCATGTAAAAAAACCATTGCTGTCGTTCATAAACAGTAGGCTGCATTGCCGTCAGCGTGTTCCTGCCCTGCAATGGCCTGGCGAGATGTCCAGCTGAGGACACTTTGTACTCTGCCCTCACCCAGAGTCAGCTGTGATGGGCGCCAGCCTTCCCGCGACCCTAATTAGGATTAAGCAGTTCAGATAATGAATGAATGAATGAACACTACTATTTGCTGGGAATATACCTAACATGCTTATACTGTAGATTGAAAATGTATCCAATAAAAACTGATGGACCAGCACCAACAGAGGGAAGAGCTCAGAGAGCAGCAGATTTGATCCTTTTCATCTGGTTGTTGAAGAGGGAGACTGCATGATAATACTTGGTTCTCAAATATTTCTATTGTTGTATAAAGCTAACATTATTTACACATTCAGGCAAAACCTGTATCGATGCTTTCTTGCATTAATAGCATACCATGCTATATATATATATATATATATATATATATAT
>JBCNYH010000004.1:31181819-31196107 GCA_039654325.1 Tandanus tandanus
CAATAAGCTCCCAATCTCTAGTGCTCGCCATGTTTGTTTACCTTTTCGGCGCTCTGTCGCTCTTTCGATTACGTCACACACGAACATGGCGGCAGATTAGTGGAATCGACACAGGAGTTCAGTCAAGGACATTTCTCGGCGATTTTCTTTTGTTATGACGCATTTAAAAGCTGTGCCATCTGGTGGACACTTGGTAGTTTCTTGTGATATTTCTTTTTAATCTACAAAAAAGACCGTGAAAAATGGTGTCCTGAGCACTTTAAGTGACAATCACGTTATGTTTCCACATTATTTTTGTTAATGACGCATTCGTCCTGTATGTTAAATGAGATTTCCCTGCAGTATCAACAAATGCACGTGATTGAAGGGGCATGGTTTGTGCTGTTTTCTTTAATAGCTGGAAACGTAATTCTGTTCTGTCCAAAACGATTTAGTGTTATTTAATTTAATACAAAGACATTCTGTTAACTCAGTGCAACATATTCTTGATGATACAGACTGTTTAAAAATATATTATACTACATAAGTCAGTATTTGTGGCATTTAGTACTAAGAGTGTATTTCTCATGTAGGAATGAAATTCTCATGTAATGCCAACAGAATTCTATATTTTGTTTTTGTTTGTTTAATTTATTTTGTGATTACAAGAATCATTCTGTCATATATGACACATAGGTTTAACATTTTGCGAAAAAATAAGTTATGATTGATATCCCCTCCTCAGGATATGACCAGGAATGATAAATGGTATCACCCAACAGTGGCAGGTTGGTGGTACCCCTTGAACCCCCAACCTTTGGATCAGTAATCCATAGCCTTAAACATTGAGCCACCACTGCACTTCCATCATTACCACTTTTAAACATCAATGGCAGATGAAATTTAAGGAAAAACACCATGATGTAATGATTGAGTTCAGTCATTTATTCTGTGCAAATCTGTAAACAGGTCAGGTTACGCTCGCAGCTTTCTATCGTTTTATAATCATAGTATAACAAGTCTCAAGATGAATTAGTGTACATTAAAGTACCATAAAAACATTAATGACCATATATACATGGTTTGTTGTCATTTTCATAGCATTTTAAAGTTCTTTCCATCTGTATTATTTATTTTGAAATTGGTTTAGTTTAGAATTTTTTGTCTACCTACCTCCTGGCAACAGTTCCACATATAAATGTGGTGGTCAGGTGTCCACATACTTTTGACCACAGTATGTATTAAATGCCCAGTTCAGTGCGTGCACAATGACAGACGGATGTTATGAGAGTAGATAAAAGTCTGACTTACAGTTTGAAGAAGGTGGTTCCCAGCTGCAGGAGCAGGACGTGAGGCAGTCTGTGTTCGTGTACAATCAGCACTCCCTCCACCGTGCGCCTCATCCCGATCTTCTCAAACTCCTCACGCATGCGCTGGAACCTGGCGGCCACCGAACTGTCCTTTTCATACAGAGGCTCTTTCGTGCCAAACGTGTAATTGGTCAGAGGATATCTACAGCAAAACACCAGAACACCAAAACATCAAAACAAACCGCAAACACTGACTCGGCTAATAGTGGAGCAGATAAGCCAAACGATCGTTCATTTGATGATACAAGCATGAAATTTGGCAGAAATACTTATTGTTGGGTAAACTTTAAGAAAAAAGTGCTACTAAAAGGGTTACTTTCCGGTCTGATTGATTATGGTAACATATTGTACATGCATGCAGCCTCTTCCATCTTATGTAACCTTGATTCATTGTACCATGCATCTTTACGTTTCATTACAAATGCAAAGTTTCTCCCTCACCACTGCATTCTTTATGATTTGGTAGGCTGTACATCACTGACCATTCGCAGACAACATCACTGGTACATTTTTATTTATAAAGCAATATTGGGCAAACATCCAACCTACCTCTGTAACCTTCTCTGTATTAGTTGTGATAGTTACCAGCTTTGCTCTTCTAAGTGGTTACCTTTTAATATACCTTAAGCTTTAACGGATAAACTGCATTTTCCTACTATGCGCCATGGGCTTGGAACAATCTGCAGAAAGATCTTAGATTAGAAACACTCATTTCCATTGATCAATTCAAGGGCATCATGAAGAATGTGGTGATGGAGACATGTGCTTGTTTCTCTTGAGAAGTCCACTATGTTTTACTATGTTTTAATAGTTGTTCTTGTTGTTTATGTAAGAACATTGCTGCTCATCTGCAGTTTGCTAAAGATCACATGGACAAACCAGAAGACTATTGGAAAAATATCTTGTGGACAGATGGGACCAAAATAGAACTTTTTGGTTTGAATGAGAAGCGTTATGTTTGGAAAAAGGAAAACACTGAATTCCAGCATAAGAACCTTATCGTATCTGTAAAACATGGTGGTAGTAGTATCATGGTTTTGGCCTGTTTTGCTGCATCTGGACCTGGACAGCTTGCCATCACTGATGGAACAATGAATTCTGAAATTATAGCAGCAAATACTAAAGGAAAATATCAGGACATCTGTCCATGATCTGAATCTCAAGAGAAAGTGGGTCATGCTGCAAGACAATGATTCTAAGCACACAAGTCGTTCTACCAAAGAATGGTTAAAGAAGTATAAAGTTAATGTTTTGGAATGGCCAAGTCATTGTCCTGACCTTAATCTAATTAAAATGTTGTGGAAGGATCTGAAGTGAGCAGTTTATGTGAGGAAACCCACCAACACCCCAGAGTTGAAACTGTTCTGTACGGAGGAAAGGGCTAAAATTCCTCCAAGTCGATGTGCAGGACTGATCAACAGTTACCGGAAACATTTAGCTGCAGTTATTGCTGCAAAAGGGGGTCATACCAGATACTGAAATCAAAGGTTCGCATACTTTTACCACTCACAGATATGAAATATTGGATCATTTCCCTCAGTAAATAAATAGAGAGATCAGCAGGGATTATGGAACAACAAGGGCATACTGTATAAACAAAAATTCCTGTTTATTGATTATTGGTTTAATAATAATATCGTGTTTGTAGCTCAGTTATTTAACAGGGACAGTCTTCTCTACTCCTATAGTGAGTTTCTAGCAGAATACAATATTCCTGTCACCTGGAGACCTTGGAGCAATCCCCTCAGGTGTTTGCATATTATTTAGATCACAACTAAGAGTGGAAATCCAACAATTATCCATGCTATCCTTGAAGAACACTCCAGTTGGTAAAATCTGTTTGTCCTGTAACCATGGTAAGAACAATAAGTTGATTAGATTCCTGTTTAAAAGGGATATCATCTCAGTTCCATATGTAGTCTCGCACTGGAATAAATACATGGAACATATTGAAAGGGAAAAGGCCTGGCTCTTACCCAACCAATACCTGTTGACCAACAAAGTTAGAGAAATTTCATTTAAAATAATTCACAGATTTTATCCATCATCATCATATTGTAAAAAAAAATTAAAAGAGACACCGATGTGAAATGCTCTTTCTGTTCTGTAAACACTGAAACAGTTACTCATTTATTTTAGCACTGCCCCATTGTCAAAAGCCTTTGGACTGATATTTGTAATTTTATTGCTTACAATATTGAAAAAGATTTTGAACTGTTTTGGAGGGATGTGCTGTTTGGGCTCTTTGACCTCAACAGAATTAAGGTAAAGCCCAAGGAAACATTTGTCATTAATCTCATCATACTCTTGGCAAGATTTCATATTCATAAACGCAAATTCACACATAGGAAACCTTATTTTGATGCTTTTTACGGTGAGATCAAGCAGTACGTCGACTCCATTCAATTTCCCCTCAATTAAAAGGCTATAAAACCATCAATATTTGTGTTCACTTTAATATTTTCTTGCAAATTATTATCCCCTGGCGAGTTATTTAGTTATTGATTTATTTAATTTTTGTGTTGTACTGAATATTTGTATTTTGTAAACTCCATACTATTGTCAAATAAAGTTTTTTGTTTTTTTTTTTAAATAAAGGATCAGAGCGGTTTTTATGACTGTTTTTGGTGCGCTGGCGGCCATCTTGAAAAAATGGGGCCATATTGGAATCTTTGATAGCTAGCACTTTTTTCTCAAATAGTGACTTACAAAGTATATTCATACCAAACATCATGCTTGCATCATCAACTGAATAATTCTGGTCAGAAATCACATTTAGCTGCTCCACTATAAGTAGCCGTTTCTGCTAACGGTTAGCTTTCCTGCAGCCTTCACAATGTTTAAAGAAAAGACATTTTTATCTACACTCTATAACTAAACGTGCAGTTATAACTGATATACATCCTCTAATATAGTGCACGGTTATTATTTTAATAAGAGTAGTGCTTCTCACAGGTTGATGGTTCTCTCCAGGGTGAGGGGTTTAGCCGGTGTGCTAATGTATTTGTTTCCGAACTGATTTACTCCGCGCGGCCAGCCGGTAGACGAGCGATTCGGAGGAACAACGGACATAGTTCCTTAAATAATTAAAGTATCTACGTTATCGTACACAAATTATATTATTGCTAATTACAGTACAACAAAACGGTTAACAGTACTTCACTACACGAAGCGGTTTGTATTAGAGGCAAAAGGAAAACACCACACTTTGCCGTAAAACTATTTCCGGTGTTGAAATATCACTTCCGGGATTACGACACCGAGCCATTGTTTACGTTAGCACTATAGAAACAGATGGACGCCTGCAGTTACTCGTTATTATTAGTCGATATGTTTCTTTTTCTTTGATCAGCAGGGTTTTTTGGGAGGAATGTGGGAGGAATGTGGTGCATGCGGACGAAACCCTCACAAACAAGTCCCAGGGAGGCTGGAGCCTATCTTAGCCGACTTTGGGTGAAGGCGGGATACACCCTGAACAGCTCGCCAGTCCATCGCAGTGCCAGCACACACACGACTATTCACACTCACCTTCGTACCTAGGGGCAATTTGGAACAGCAATTATCCCAGTGTACATGTCTTTGGACTGGGGAGGAAACCGGAGTACCTGGAGAAAACCCAGGCAAGTACAGGGAGAACATGCAAACTCCATACAGAAACGCCCTTGCTGAGCACAGGACTCAAACCCAGGACCTTCTTGCTGTGAGGTAGACGTGCTAACCAATACGCTACAGTGCCACCAGCCTAAACTCAATGAAAACAAATAGAGTTTATTTAATAATGAAATCATATTTACTTTTGTTAAGAATTCAAAGATCAGGAATCTTTTTTAAATGTTGCTGGGTTCCTGCCCATGATGGGCTGGAAGTAGATAAAATTGCTGAAAAAAATGAAAATTCCTTTTGGTAGGTCCACTCACTGGACATCTTTGTGTGCATACTGCACCGACACTTTACACATTATTTATCATCACTACATTTATATTTTATATTTTTATATTTATATTCGACTTTGAACTATTGGTGTCCTTCAAATGGTTATTGTTATTGATGTTTTTTTTCTTCTTGATATTGATAGTTTTTATTTTTATTCTTCTTCAAATATAGGACAGTAGTAACAAGCATTTCACTACATATTGTACTGTGTATGATTTTGTATGTGACAAATAAATTAGAATTTGAATTTAAATGTGAATTTGGTAAAGGTGAGGCGAATATCATTAATAAAAAGGACAGTGTTCGATTCATGATAGAGGAAATGGGATACAGACATTAGTGGGAGACATTACTATAACATTTAAAAGTCATTCATTCGTCCATTCATTTTCTGAACCGCCTAACCCTAATTAGGGTCGCAAGGAGGCTGGCGCCCATCCCAGCCGACTCCGGGCGAGGGCAGAGCACACTCTGGACAGCTCGCCAGGCCACCACAGGGCCATTCAAAAGTCAATGAAGGTGCAATCATTCAAAGGAAATGCAGAAAAGAGGATTTGATTTATTCAAGACTAAAATTTGGACCTACAGGATTAAAATCAACACTATATCACTATAAATGTGAGATTTGTGGTGTCCCTGAGAATGTAAAACATGTTAATATTGTGTGTGCAGGAAATAAAATATAGAGAGGAATACACGAAGGAGAATATGTGTAAGCTGTATTTACAGAGAAGAAAAAGAAAATGCCCAGTAGGTGGTGATAATGCACCTTTAAACCACCAATAAGCAACAGAAGACGAAGAACTCACTCACTCACTTGCTCACCAAACTGCTTAATTCTATTAGGGTCATGAGAAGGCTGGAGCCTATCTCAGCCGACACGTTGGCGAAAGCAGGGTAAACCCACCTCACCAGACCATTGCAGAGCCAACACAACCACTCACACTCACACCTAGGGGCAATCTAGAACAACCAATTAGCCTAACATGCATGACTTTGGACTGTGGGAGGAAACCAGAGTACCCTGAGAAAACCCACGTAAGCATGGGGAGAACATGCAAACTCCACACAGAAACACTTGAGCCCAGAACCCAGGACCTTCTTGCTGTGAAGTGGATGTGCTAACCACTACACCACCATGCCGCCCAGAAGAAGAGCAAATGGACTCGGTTCAAAACAGCAGACATGCTTTTTCCGTAAGAGATAAAATGCCTGATGTTCAATATAATAATTAGTGTGAATGCTGCAGCATTTACACTATAGGTTTTGTAAACTTTATTCTTTACACCTTTTCTTCCGTACGTTTTTTTGGCATCTAACTACTTCTGAACTACTATTCAAACATCAAAACATTCAGCTTGTTCAGGACATTTCTGCATTACTTTGTTATACTATTTATACATTTTAAAATATTCAGCTTTTTCTGAAAATGTTTTCCTATTCAAATAAATGAACGGAATGTTCAAAATCCTTGAAAACTTCAGCCTTTTTCAACTTTAACGACTTCAGCATATAGAGACTTCATTTAAACTTTAAACAAGTCCCAATAAGTTCAGCTATTAAGCTTTTATTCAACTTTTTAATATTGTGTACAGTTTTTGAATGACAGCAGTGTATGTTTCATGCTCATTTTTGGCAGTTTGTGTGTTTATAATTGGTTTGTATTGCGCTTGCCAGAGTGGGTGATGTCTGGATTCGAACCTTTCAACTTTTTCAGAAATTTTTGTGCTTCTGCTTTTCTCCTGTCCACACCTTTCACTTTTCACTCACAATTTATACCTCTAATTGTAGATAATTTTATGCTCTGTCACACAGTGTAACTCCTAATTGGATTTACAGGTTTTGGGGTAACAGCCTCTGATCACTAAGAGGAGCCCTCTCCTTCTATATTCATCTCTATTTTAGCTCCCCTCTGACAAAATCCAAAGCGGCCCATGTTTAAACTGCCATACCGTGGTCATTTTTCACTTTATCTACACAAATGACACATGTCTGTGTTCAGTGTTCAGTCTCCTGGTACTGGCAGTCACCTGACTGATTTTATTGATGGCAGATTTATTTTATTTATCAGATGTCATTGATTTTTTTTCTCAAATGTCACCTGATTTTATCAATAGGACTTAAGATTTTTGAAATAATATGAGAAGTTCAAGATGTGCGCAGAGCAAAAGCTGACTCTGTAGAGACCTGTGAGTGCAGTTGGACAAAAACAGGTGTTTGTGATCTACTGATCTCTGATGTCTATGCTGTTTATGTTCAGCCATTTTCAGCATTGCTTCAGCAATCCATTCAGCTAATCAGCATTCACGCACATTTTCTGCAGGAAATGCATTTTATCTAGTATATATCATGTAATTGATACTCTGAGATAAGGTTGATGTTCAGTTTCCTGAATTATCAGAGCTCTTTGATATGAAACCTAGATTGCCTCAACTTTACGTTTATCTTCAGCTATAGAGCTCAAGATGTCCGTAGACTGGACATCAGCTGCTTGTCTGTGTTACTGTGGGTACGTGCAGTGGTAATTCTACAGTCTGTTGGTCTCCAAGGCTTAAATTCACAGAAGGCCCCTCCAAATGTGTGCACACTGCACCCACACTTTACATACGTATTACTTATAAAATACGTCACTACATTTATATTCTATATATTTTATTTTATATTTTATATTTATATAAATCATTAACTTTATAGACCTTTAACTATTGGTTTGTCCTTCTAATAATTATTGTTATTTTCCTTTTTTTTCTTCTTGATATTGATTTTTATTCCTCTTCAAATATAGGACAGTCGTGTCAAGCATTTCACTACATATTGTACTGTGTATGATTTTTGTACGTGACAAATAAATTTGAATTTGAACAGCAATCATTATTATTGTTTATAAATAACCTGACACCAGCAAAACAAATGTAAACACAGCGTTTATGGGTTAATTACAGAAAAGGTTGTGTTTTGTGTAGCAGATCACTGGTGTCCCGGGTAAACACTCTTTCACACAAAGTCTTCTGAGATTGGCCCCAGCTTCCCGCATGATCCTCACAGATAAGATGGATGGACTGATTCTTAGTACTTGCCTAACCATCTCATATATTCAGTTCAATTCAATTCAGTTTTATTTGTATAGCACTTTTTACAATTGACATTGTCGCAAAGCAGCTTTACATTGTAAAACAATTTTTAAAAAGAACTGAAACATTTAATTATTTCTTTTACAAACCCTACACATCCATTACTGAGCAAGCCCACAGTGACGGTGGCAAGGAAAAACTCCATCAGTTGACATGAGGAACAGATCATGAGAATAACCAGACTCAAAAGGGAAACCCATCCTCATTTGGGTGAAGCCAGATAAAAATACAAACCATATAAGAGAAACTTCATTACAGTCCAACATGAAGTCCTGCTGGTTATACCACAACTGTAAGTCCTAAATCATTTTATCAAGAGTTTATATCAACAGCAGTGAAAAGTCAACTTCACAGTCTGCGAGTGCACATCTAGGTCCATATGGATCTTCATCAGCAGGAGTGAGGGGCTTCCAAGATGATAACACCAGCCAGCATCAGCACACCAGGACAGACCACAGGACTAAGAAAGCAGAAGGTTCAGGAGGATCAGGATCACCGGCATCCCAGAAAAAGCATGTGTACCTCAGCAAAAACACATGGGGGGCGTGGGTGTGCTCATAACAGTGAAATGACAAAAGAAGAGTTTATTAGTGCTGAGTGCAAGCAGGGACTCCAGCATGACTGTCTATGGCAGCATAACTAAAAAGAGAGAAACCAGAAGGAAGGCAGACATGAGGGCACCCTGTGACATTGGGCAATGTGCCACTCCACTGTCAGCGGACCTGGGTGAGCATGTAGAGTGAGAGAGCAACAGCATCCCAACATCACAGTTTACCAGAACTCTCTATGCCTGAGAACCCCCAGATCTGCTCCTTTACCTGTTAAAATCTGTTTAATAAAATGGTTGACTAAACAATTAATTTTTCATCCCAGTCTTAAAAACAGAGACTGTGTCTGAGTCCCGAACATTAACTGGAAGGTTCTTCTGTAACTACGGGGCTTTGTAAGAGAAAGCTCTGCCCCCTGCAGTAGTCCTCAGTATCCGAGGCATCACCAAGCAGCCTGCACATTTTGATCTAAAAGGGCGAGTTGGATCATAAACAACAAGAAGTTCGCTGAGATAATGTGGCACGAGACCATAAAGTGTTTTATAGTTTAAAAGTAGTAATTTATATTCGATTCAAAATTTAATTGAGAGCCAGTGCAGTGTAAATAAGATGGGGGTGATGTGCTCGTATCTTCTGGTTCTAGTAAGAACTCTTGCTGCTGCATTCTGGACTAACTGGAGCTTGTTTATGCACCTATTAGAACATCCAGACAGTAACGCATTACAGTAATCTAATCTCTTGGTAACAATAGCATGAATTTTTGCATCATGCAATGACATCATATTCCTTATTTTAGTAATATTCCTGAGATGAAAGAACACCAAACTTAACATTAGAACGTACAGAGAAATCACCATTTACATCTATAAACTGATAACGATCAGTTAAGTAAGATCTAAACCAGGAGAGTGCCGTCCCCTTAACCCCAACAACATTTTCTAATCTGTCAAGGAGAATCGTATGATCAATAGTGTCAAAGGCTGCACTAAGGTCAAATAACACAAGCAGGGAGACACAGCCATGGTCAGAGGCCACCAGTAGGTAGGTTTACCACCTTAATGAGTGCTGTCTCTGTCCTATGATTATGAGAGCCCTCATTCCAAATTAATTGAATAATTATTGAATAATAATTGTACTTTTAAAAAATAGTAGCAAACTCAAAGTGCCAGTGCAAAGTGCCTCGCAGGCCAGACCCAGCTCGCGAGCTGCCAATTGAATAGCCTGGCTATACAGCAAGTACATGATCAGAAAATAAACCATAGCAGGCACTCTTTTTCCTACTTTAAATGCATTAATCCTAATAATAGGAATAAAAGGCTATATAGAATAGAATAGAATTAAAGGCAGCATGGTGGTGAAGTGGTTAGAACGTCTGCCTCACAGCAAGAAGATTCTGGGTTTGAGTCCTGGGCTTGGTGAGGGTGTTTCTTTGGGGATTTTGCATGTTTTTCCCATGCTTACGTGGGTTTCCTTCGGTACTCAGGTTTCCTCCCGCAGTCCAAAGACATGCACATTAGGCCAACTGGCTAATCCAAATTGCCCCTATGTGTGAATGTGAATGGTTTTGTGTGTTGGCCCTGTGATGAACTAGTGAGCTGTTCAGGGTGTACTACCCCTTTGCCCAGAGTTAGCTAAGATAGGCTCCAGCCTCTCCGTGACCCCAAAAGGATTAATGACAAATTATTGACTAATGTTATTTGCATAACATAACCCTCTCTGCTCATGGGTGCCTGACCACTGCTTCTTAATTGTGATTAACTTTGCAGCAACAAATTGACAAAACTTGATAATGAAAGTAGCCAAGGAACATTATTATTTTAAAGTATCATTACGTTGGAGTGTGCTATAAAGCATTCTGTGGGGTGATATTTTATGTAGAAGAGGATCAAATCAGGAAATTGCTGCACATGTTACAGCAAACAAAATCTCTTCTGAATTAGAGGAACTTTTTACTTTGCACAACACAACCAGTGCCTTCATGACCACACTATTTCAAATGGACTTGCGTCTCACTGAATTATGGGAATCACACTGATTTTTAAAATAGGGCAACACGATATTTTGATCCAGTGATGCATACGGTGTCTCTCACTTGAATCTGTTCTCTGGGACTTTATATAAAACCTATGATCAAGTTGATTGTTGACGAAAAGGAAGAGAAAATTGCACTCCTAAATATTTGTGTGTAGGATTCTTGTTGTTGTTTCTAAGTTGTAAAACAATGATTGGGTTTTTAAATATGTGCGATAAGGTTTTAAATAGGCCTATTTAATATGAGGTTTATTTTGCACACCGTAGATTGACACTTTCCACCTATTCATGTCAAGATCCATTGCTGCACTGGGGACATATCTCAGCCGACAGTGGAGCCTATCTCAGCCGACAGTGCAGGTACCCCCTGAACAGTTCACCAGACATTGCAGGGCCAACACACACAACCATTCACACTCACACCTAGGGGCATTTAGCCTAATGTACATGTCTTTGGACTGCAAGAGGAAAACAGAGTGCCCAGAGGAAACTCACGCAAGCACAGAGAGAACTTGCAAACTCCACACAGAAACACCTGATTCGAGCCCGGGACTTGAACCAATTATCTAATTGCTATGAGGTGGACGTGCTAACCACTATACCCCCTCCAAAGACATGCACGTTAGGCTACCTGGATATTCTTGATTGCTCCTAGTTGTGAGTGTGAATGCATACACACACATACACACACAAAGCCACCTCCCATTCCATAAACAATTTTTAACTATCTTTGAAGAGCCTTTTCACAGAATTTCTTTGTAATTTGAGAATGTGCACACGTAAACACCCGAGCCTCGAACCCAGGACTGTGAAGTGGACTTGCTAACCCCTACTCCACCATGTCTCCAAACAACTCCACGATTCAACAACCTGAGTAATATAATCATGCATGGAGTAAAAAAAAATGTGTGATCACACCATATACAGCAACAGCAGGATTCCAAATATTTAATTTTATTTGTCAGTACTGTGATTAGCTCACTCTGATAAATATGAATAACCATTATGACATAAGATATAATGGTGTAAGTTAGGGTTCCCTATGTAATTGTAACTATTAATAGTACACAGTTTTGTTCTTCCTGATGTTCTTATTTCTGGTTCTGGTGTAATATAGGCCTATTTACTGTATATGTATAATTTATGAATAATATAATATAATATGATATGACATGACATAATATAATATAATAATTAATATATTGTCCTGATGGAAATGTTTCTTTTTATTTTAGTATACACAGGGAAATATCTTAGAAGAGTTTTTTTTTAAAGATTTCCCTGTTTCTTTCGGTATCTTTTGTGTCCTTGTTTAAGGTTATTTTATTGTAGAATGTATTGTATGATTATGCGGTTGATTTTTTTTTTTTTGTTTCTATTGTGCTTTACACCAAAATGACACACTTTGATTTAGCCACTTAACATCAGCCACTTCCTTAGTATGAGTTATTTTAAATATCCTAATTACAGAAGCTTTGAAATTTCCTCTAAGCGTTACAAAATAGAGTTACTAGAACAAGAGCTAACAGTAACTGAAACTAATTATATATGATCTATGAGCAGGTTTAATATTTAAAAAGAAAAAAACTAAATCCACAACAGCAACTAAAAGATGTAAAGCAGTAAAATCTTATTAAAAATCTCAATATATTTGAAATGTACTTAGAGTATAAAGCATTTAGGACCATTTGGTAAGGACAGGTCTCACCACCACTGACTAAAACAGAAATAGGAAAGAGAGAGAGATGGTACGGGGTGGACTCATAAATAAATAACATTTATTATCATAAATAACATATAAATAATCAGCTTTAGATATGAAACATGCAAACTGTTTAGGGGTTTAATTACATTTAGGTGTAGATTAGTTTCATTGTATTTTTATTTTTTTTCACCCATTTAAAAAAGGAGTGTGTTTAAATTCAGCCTGCTTTCTGTCCAACCTTTTTAAAAATTAACATAAGGAAGCTACGGTTTGAAAGACAAGTTCACTCAGCAGTGTTACATCAGCAGTATGCGGTGGTTGCTTTACACGTATGCACAACCCACAAGTGGAACAACTATACTTTTGGACTCCACTCTAAAGCAAAGTGTTTATTCTTGACGGTGAAATTGCTGACCATGGAGCATCTCAACTTTAGCATCAATCAAACATCTGATTTTGGTAACACCAACAGTACTGTGGGCACCAGACAGGTAGGCGCTGCAGTATTTCTAAGCATGTGCTGCTTGGTTGGATTGCCAAGTAACATTGCAGTCATCATCACCATTGCACGTCAGTGGAACAGTCGTATAAGCTTCACTATGAAGCTTATGCTAAACCTAGCTGTAGCTGATTCTTTGGTCCTCAGTTTGGCTCCTTTTGGAATTTTTGGTTTGCTGTATGGATGGACTTTAGGCCTTTGGTCGTGCAAGATTCTGGTGTATCTAATCTACTGTGCTTTGTATGGTAGTATTTTGACTGTGACTTTGATGGCTGCGCATCACTACCACACAGTTAAATCAAAAGTCCCTGATCTCGGTGCACTGGAACGACTGCACTGGGTTCGTAGGCACTTACTGTTGATTGGATTATGGATTTTAGCCGCATGTTTTGCCTTGCCCATGTTTTTTGTTCAAAGTGTTGAGTTGAAGAGAGGATCTTTAAGGTGCCAGAGGACCATAGCATCAATCTCTGGGAAGGTTACAGTTCTTGTGTTGGAGGTCCTGTTTGGATATGTCCTCCCGTTCACCGTTATAACTGCATCTTACTGCTGGATCTGCAAGACACAGCTCCGTGGAGGTAAAAATATTAAGGAAAGGAAAACCAGAATGAGGAGGCTTGTGATCAGTATTGTCACAGCCTTTCTTTTTTTCTGGACTCCTGTACATATCATTAATATGATTGACATTGCTACTACTCTGACTAAGACATCATCTCCAGCTGTCTATGATCGACTGAAATCATTTCGTAGAGTCACAGGAGATTTAAGTAAAAGCGTCTCTGTGGTTAACTGCTGCGTGAATCCTTTTCTGTACGCAGTTGCATCAGGGATCTTCAAGAAAAAGCAACGCAAAGAAAAGGAAAACAACACAGAAATGACTGAAACATAGAGTATACAATATAAAAACATTTTTCACAATAAATTTGAAATACTGTTAGAAGGTGTTGTGGTGTTATTGTAATATGTTCTGTTACATCCTGTTGAGATTTAATATTTAAACCTTACACTTATAGTTAAAAATATGTTGTTGTTTTATGTATATATATCTCTCTCTCTCTCTCTCTCTCTCTCTCTCTCTCTCTCTCTCTCTCT